>WBOK01000153.1:0-157936 GCA_009289805.1 Alternaria gansuensis | reverse complement strand
AATCCAGCTAAATCTCATACAAACAGCCAATCAATCAAGCCGGGGGCTGTCAGCTTGCTTGATTGATTGATCTCAGGTGTGCTTCTTGCACAGCACCTCGTGGCCGATTGACCTGTCCTTGATCCCTTAGGTATCTAACCGACTGCCGTTGATTGTACATCTCCACCTTCAGGACGACATGCGCTAGGCGTGTCTGATCCGTCTCCTGTTGGGCGCGCGTCGCTTCGTCCTTTGTGTGGAAGCCGATGACAACAGTAGTGACATTGCTTTTCGGGTATACGTTCTTCACGCTCGTTGGATTGTACTTGGCGAACAGACTGCGAATTTCATCAGTCGCAAGATAGCCGGGAACGTTTTTGACGAAGATAAGGTGCTCGTTTGGCGCTTTGGTGCTATAGGGTGAAGGCATCGCAACGGTTGGATAGTGGGGGTGGAGAGTCTCGGTCGTTGAGGTGTAGTTGCGATAGCCTTGGGGTTGAAAAGTTCTAGTCAATCTTGAAATGTAAGCGACGGCGAGCGCCAAAGTGAATGTGGTGATAAGAAACGAGATGATGTCTATGTAGGGACAAGGTGAAGGTGGATTGTCCAAAAAGCCCCCAGTATGTTCGCGTAATAGTTTAGCGGGCAGAGAAAGGCTATGTAGGCGCTGCTATGTTGCTTCCACGAGTGGCGCATTTGTCGTCAAGGCAGGCGTAGTCGCGCAGGTGGAAAAGTGATATCAGACGACGCTGAAGCAGATCGACCCCCGACAGCTCAGTAAGAACGTATCCATTCTCACGGTACGCAGACATATGGACAGGCCATAAGAGAATGACATGAGCTGAAAACATGGTAATGAAACGTGTGAGACCAGAAAGTGATTAATCGCGTCATAATAACTCAACATAGCCCCCCATCAGGGTCTCTCACGTCGCCAGGTATTATGGAAAGAGACCTGTATGTTGCGATTAGTTACAATGAATAGAATCTAGAGACAGCATCAAGGAAATCATGATATGACACGTAGTACATGTTGTGGCGTGCGAAAGTGCTGCAGGCCAAATCGTGTTGTTCGAGGAGAGATTACGTCATGGCTGTTGGCGTACCTAATTTGCCCGTCTGCAGGTGCACACCCCTGGGTGAAGTTCAGAAAGTACGAAGAAGCACGCTTCAGTTTTGTCGTTTTGCTCAAGCTCAGGCTCTGACAATACCTCATAGCATCGTCCTTGACATATGATGAAGGATTTTTGAGAAACGTTAGGTCGTGTATACGCAGGTTCATCAACAACACCATTCCCATACTATATCAGAACAAGCGATTGTGACAGGGGTATTCATTATTTATTCATTCAAGGCATCATGGGCCAAGGTGTCTACCTAGACCTTTAGGATAACCTTGTGAGGCGCATCCTTCTCCTCGGGCTCATCGAAGATATTGACCGGCCACCTGGGCTTGTTGGCAATGTATGGGATGTTGAAGCGACGAGGCTCATCCTTGCCAATCTGCTCAACCTTCTGGAAGTCGTCTTGAGATAGTTCGACCTCCTTGAAGTTCTCCTTGATGCGCGATGCGGTGACGGACTTGGGGATAACGGAGAGGCCGCCAACTTGAGCCCAGGCGAGGATGACTTGTGCGGGGGAGGCGCCGATGCGGCTGGCGATCTCCTTGATGACCTTGTGCTGGACGAGAAGGGGCTCGCCGATCATGTTGTTACCGAAGGCCTGAGTGGTGTTAGTATTTATCGGTCTGATGAAGAGGAGAACTGCTTACCGAGTACTCGGTGATGTGAATGTTCTTCTCCTTGCAGTACTTGATGAGCTCTGGCTGGAGGAGACGCGGGTGGCGCTCGATCTGGTTGGCAGCAGGGGTGACACCGGTGCCGTCGATAAGAGCCTGGAGGTGCTCCTTGGTGTGGTTGGAGACACCAACAGCACGCGCCTTCTCCTTGGGCAGCTGTGTCATGGCCTTCCATGTGTCAACGATGGAGATGTCGTCAAGCATCTTGACGTCCTCACCCTCTAAGGGAAAGAGGTTGTTGTGTACATCGCCGCGCTCATCGAAAGCAACGGGGAAGTGGACGAGGTAAAGGTCTAGGTAGTCGAGACCAAGCTCAGCCAGGCAGTCGTCGAGAGCGCCGGGGACATCCTTGGGTCGGTGCTGCGAGTTCCAGAGCTTGGATGTGATGAAGACATGCTCACGCTTGAGGTTGGGGACCTCGCCGCCAAAAGCCTTCTTCAAAGCTTCCGCAATCTCCTTTTGGTTGCCGTAGACCTTGGCGAGATCCAGGTGACGGTAGCCAGCCTTGAGGGCCTCAAGGACAGCAGCACCGACCTGACCTGGCTCAGCTTGCCATGTGCCGAAACCAAGTTGACTGTGAAGATCAGAAACCGCCATGCATTTGCAGCGTGTTTGTCGGGGTACTCACGGAATGGCGGCGCCAGTGTTCAAAGTAACCTTCCTTCCGAAAGACATGTTTGCAATTGGTGTATTTGGGGTATCGAGAGAGAAGAAGTAAAGAGTTTGTGAGCTTCAAAGGCGGGTGCTCTGGATTCTTAAAGGTTGTCGGGGGGGAGGGGGGGAAGAAAAGTTATCGGAGGTGGGATGGAGGGGTCGGAGACGTCACCGAGCCCCAGACCGGCACCATGTCCATGTTTGGTAGCCGCCTCCGCACATCAAATAGCTCCGACGGTCCACCTCGCAAGCTTTTTGCGTCATGTATTGGTCTGCCTTCGCCATGGTCCCGGTACATCCATCGGCGCTATGGGGATGATGAGGCTTAAGGGCATCTGCCGCGGAGACGATGCGCCGTCATTGGTGGATGAAATGTGGCAGATGCGAAGTTTCTGAATACGGAGCCCAGGTCCTGGGTCCCAAACACCTGCTGTGTTGTATCTGCGCCGGATAGCTACTATGGCGGTTGCATGTCGAGAGGGGGTTGGGCTGGAGGTGAGACGAATGATGTGGTTACATAAGCGACCCACTTTACCTCCACGTTGCTTCTTGGTACGCGTCTCCCGACTATCGAAACTTTGCTGCCAAGAGGCCGACTAAACAAAGCATTTAGCGACGGGTGAGCAAAGGCCACAATACTGTGAGCATCCCGAGGCAACCAAAATAAAATTGGGGGAGGAAGGGGGGTAAGTAGAAACAAACCAAAAACCAATAATTGCAGAAAGGATTTGTTCAAAAAAGTCTTCAAAGACAAACGTTATCTCTAAGCAGCGGATAATCCCACAGCACTTTCATAAAGCCCCCAACCAAAAAGCACAACTAGCTACAAACTCAGCATTAGCCCCATTCTCCCTTTCCTAAACAGCCGTCGAGTCCTCATACAAGAGCGAGGAGGGATCCGCGTCTTCCAAGGTATGGAGCGTACCAGCAGACCTAGAAGCCGCGATACCATGTGCAATCACCGTTGCAGGCAGCAAAGAATCACGCTCAGCACGCTCCTTTCTCCTTCTCGACAACACCCCTAACAGATTGAGACATTCCTACCAAACGCCAACCATGCTTCCAATACCCACCCATTAATATACGTACAGCCCATGCTAGATAGCTCCATAGCCCTGCGCCACCGTTGGCCGATAGCGCGGTACGTGGCAGACTCCTAGTCGTCGCTGTCGTACTCGTCTTCCTCGGCCAATAAAGCTGGGTACTGGCGGCGACGTAGGTCCTCCTGGAGGCCGCCGTCGGATTCGGGGTCGACGTAGCCTCCACCACCTACTATAGAAAGTAGGACGGGGAGGAGGATGAGGGCATGTGTGCTTGCCCAAAGCACGAGAGCGACCCAGACGCGGAAGTAGTAGATTTCGAAGATCTATTTGGATGTGTTAGTACGTGCTGGAAACGGTATTGTTGACGATACATACCTTACTCCTAGTGAAAGCTAACACGCCTACGCCTAGGATCTTCGTGATTGTAATACCACTAATAACGCTACTGGCCACGTTAACCATGGCAGTCCAGGCACGGGCGTCACGACCGCGGAAGCGATGTCTTGGTGCCTTCTCCATAGTAGCACGGCTGGGAAAGGTGAAAGCACGAGCGATATGTGCTGTGAATTCAACACTGATACCAACACAGATGATGAGGTTAACAAGCGACACGGCGTTGAGTGATACGCCCAAGACAGCCATGGAGCCGATGATGGCAGATACAGTCATGCCGACAACGAGTGTGACGACCAAGCCAGTGGCGAGGGAGCCAAGCATTATGGTGGTAATGACCAATACTGCAGCGAGAGCAGAGCCTATAAGTGTGCCGGCTAGGCGAACAATGGTTGTGTACTGATCGAAGAAGATGTAGAACTTGGAGTACGGGAAGACATCTGCCTCAACGTCCTTGGAGATCTCCTTCGAGATGCGACGTGCAGCAGTGTAGGCGGAGATGAAATCACTCTGGGAGCGAAGAGGCGTATGCGAAGTGCGGAAGTGAGACGCTGGGATGGTGAGATGCTTTGAGTCGATGACTAGAGCATCTGAGTAAGCAGCCTTGCCGCCAAGAGGACAGTCTTCGGTAGTAGGAGCCTCGATCCAGCGCTGGAGGTAGAAGATGAATTCCTCGCCTTCGGGCATGCCTGACAAGGTCATGTTCCAGGGTGGTTGGCGATCCTGGAAGCAAGGCTTTCCCTTGTCATCGACACAGCACTTCTCGTTCTCGGGATTTAGCCATAGGAAATAGTCATCGAGCCAGTTGGCGGCTGAGGCTGCGAGATGTGAGACCTCGGGTCGCTTGCGCTCCGCTTCGATGATGTTGGCCAAGCTCTCTCGGTCGCAAGTGGAGAAGCGTCCACAGAGTTCTTTCTGGGGCTTTCGTTCGGTGACGTTTAGCTCCTTGGTGATGAAGTAAACTGGAGGACCAACGTCAAGATAGTCGTAAAGGTCGTTAAAGTAGGGGATGAGATAAGAATCGCTTGGGATAGCAACGCGCTGGTCAAGGCCAAGTTCTATGCTGGGGAAGAGGGCGAGACCTGCTGTGAAGATTCCGAAGAACAGCGCAATGATACCGACCTTTGTCTTCTTTCCCAAAATCGCCGGAGCATACGTCTTGCGAATGAAACGCTGTAGTGCACCTTCTTCACCGGCGCCATATCCCATACCGCCATTGAGGTAGCCAGGATCGGCCTTGCCGACACGAATACAGGGGAAGCAGTCCGCACGGTTTTTTTCAACGCGTTGCTGGTTCAAAGCGAGCACAGCGATGAACATGGTCACTTGAAGAATAGCGTTGATGAAGACAGCTCCAGCAGCGTATGCGGCGAAGTTCCGGACAGCTGGCATGCCTACAGCGCATCCAAGAGCGAATGCAGTCGTTTCAGTAAGTGCGGAAAGCAAGATCGAAGGACCCATACGTCCAAGTGCACGCGATACACGTTCCGGAATGCTGCCCTCCGGGTGGCTGATGTTGATGCGCTCAAACTCGTGCACAATGAGGAAGATGTTGTCAACACCAACAGCCAGAACAAGGAATGGGATAACTTCTGCTATAATCAGGGTGACCTTGATACCAGCAGCTGAGAACAATCCGACGGATGCGGACACAGACATGAGTACGATCAAAATGCCGACAGTACCGAGCATGAACTTGGACTGTACGAAAGCATTCGCCGGGTTGCGCAGGACGGATCGCACGGTGAGGGTGGTAGAGCCCAGAGCCAAGGACGCGTACAAAAACATGATGATGTAACTGATGACGACGATCTTGGCATCAGTGTTGGTGCTCTTGTTCAGTTCCTGCTCAAGACTGACTTCGGTGTTGAAGCTCAGGCGCAGTCCTCTTTTATGAGCTTCGTCAGATACGAACTTGAGGTAATTTTTCATCTCGTTTTCGAAGTCCATAGCGCGCTGTTCTTCTGGGGTACCCTTGGGGTAGTTCTGCACAACCCAGGTAACGACGAGCGCTTTAGCGTCCAAGACGCTCTCGTTGATGCCGCCGAATAGGAGATGAGGATCCAGCGGCTGCTGAAAAGTGGGCAGGCACTGGGAGGGATTGTCGACGCACTGCAGTAGGTCGTCTTGCCAGCTGTCGGGGGACACGTTGGCGAAGTCACCTTGGAAGTATCCAGTCACGGACTGAACGACACAGTCATCGCCCACGGGCTTGAAACAGACCTTATCAAGCGTCACACCGTGTTCGTACGACTTGAGACGCTGGATCTGGTTCTCCACGCCGAACCACCAGTCGAGGGTCTCGTAACTGAGAACAGGGCCGGACTGTTCAAGCGTGTCGTTGACGAGGAAAGCTTGTTCAGCACGGAAGAAGGGACCAAACTTTTCATCAAAGAAGGCCTTGTCCTGGGCGGCAGCCGAATCGGGAGAAACCCATAGGTTGACGGGGTCAGTTTCAATTTGGAAGCGAAACCAGCCTAAGCTCATCAGGCCAACCACGATAACGCTGGTGACAATAGTAATGGCAGGGAAGCGAGCGCAGATGTAACCAAGGCGGCTGAACATGCGATCGCACCAGGTATTGACAAAATAGTGCTTTGTAGGGCGATCCAGCATGCAAACGTTATGTACTATATCACCCTCGTCTTCGTCGTCGCTAGGACTAGTATCCTGCAAGAGGCGCATGCGCTCAGTCTTATGTTTCGAATGGTTCTGATAAGCAACATGACCTGCGACGGCAGTGCAGAGCAGGCCAAGGAAGAACGAGTAGATAATGATGACGGCGAAGGAAAGGCAGGGTAGTAAACCAACGTGACACTGCTTCTCCTCCTGGACTTCCGGCAGCTTGGTGCAAGACCCGCCACAGTCGAGGCAAGCACAACGGTACCTTTCGTCGTCGGTGTCGCAAGGGTAGGCGTGCTTGTCAATCGCATCCATTCCAGGGAAGTCAACCTCGTTTGGTCGGGGGAAGTTAATCTGGAAGGGCGAGCCCAAGAACTTCTTGTCGCCGAGGAACTTTAGAAACTGCGTATAGTTCTTCGCGCCTCCCCCAATAAAGTCCATAGCCTTGCCGTTGGTCGCGCCGAACTTGACATCCTTGCAGCTGTTGTAGAAGGTTGACGCGTACTTGTCGGACACCAAGTTATCGAGTTCGGTCACCAAGTACTTGCCTCCCTTGGGCTCGGTTTTCGTGACGTTCATGAAGGTCGACTGATCGGGGGAGCAAGTGAAGGTGCAGAATAGGTTGTAGAAGTTCTCCTTGCAGGCAGGGCAGGCGTTGATGATGGGCGTGGCGCGATCGAGGTTCGTCTTGAGGGAGTCGAGTTGGTCTTGGTCGCAACAGATGTCACTTTCGGACCACTGGGAGCCACAGATATCGACCAGCTTCTTCCGCACGTCCTTGTCTGGCGTCTTTGCTGGACCGTTATCGGGACAGGGCAGCTCTGATCCGAAAAAGCTCTGCTTTCCACATTGTCCGCGTATGGCACACCTTCCCTTGTCGTGTTTTGACGTCAGATCTGGTCCTGCGAGAGCTGCTCCGGCGAGGATGGAGACTAGGCCAATCGTCATGGCCTTCCATCCTCGCGTGCATTGCTGCACCATCTTGTTTGATGCGCCTGCGCGCTACGACTGATGGAGCCGCGGTATTGTGCGAGGAGAGCGGGATGCCAACGAATGCTGGCAGATGCAAGGAACTCGGCGATGTGGTGGAAGTTGTGGAAGTGGTGCAAGATGGGGTTTGGGTGACTATGCGTGCGAGCCGAGGTGGCGGGTGAAGCTATCGAACGCTATGGAGCGTGCGAAGGGGAAGCGGGCGACAGACTAGCGTGATGAAAAAGAAAAGCAGCGAAAGAAGAATGACGCAAAAAAAAGTAATCCGGCTCGAGCTATGTCGCTTGGAGTGTGCACAGGAACAGGTCCACTATGGAGATGGGTGGTGTTGTTCTGAGGTGTCGGCGCGCAGGCAGGCAACTCACTGCAAGCAGACGTCACTGTCCCCGGCTTGGCTAAAAAGCGCGCCGGTCCAGGAACAACCATCGTCCCCTGTCACGCGTGTCAGCCACTAGCCACCACCCCATCAATGATCATGCAGCCATCACACAACACAGCCCTTTCCACATGTCAATCGTAGTTTTGGTTATATAGAACATTCATTCATGCTACCTGAAATCCTAAAACCGCATCTCTATGCCGTCCTACCATCCCAAGTCCAAATCCATCATTTGTGTCTTTCGACGGGTATCCCTCTCTTCCTCTTTTAACAAAACGAAACCTTCCTATTTGCGCAGATACTGCACGAGCTCCACAAGCTGTGAGCGCGTCTCGTCCTCGAGCTGCTCCTCAGGCGGGCCAAGAACCTTCTCGAACACAGCCATCAGTGAAGGTGTGAGTTGCTGTACAGTAGGCTCGTTTTGTTGGTAGAGCTTGACGATCATGCCGAACACGGGCTTGTTCTCCTCGTAGTCCTCACGCAGAGGCAATAGCTGCACCAACCGGGGCAGTACCTCGGCGATGGGAAGCTTGCTGGGGTGTTTCGAGATGAACCTGCTGACGCAGCCTGCCGTGTTGTCAAGAAGACGTGCTTGGTCCTGAGAATCGAGCAGAGGCTCGAGCTTAGAGAAGATTGTAGGCAGTGACTTGAGCATCTCATCATCGTTGGTCGTCATCTCACACAGGAGTCCAATGCCGTAAACGGCGTTGGACTTGGTCTCCGGGTCCTCATCCGACAGCCGGTGGAGAAGGAGCTTCAAGAGACCAGTCGTGTACGGTGTGCAACCAGGACCCATGTTGCCCACGCACTCAGCAATCGTTCCAACAGCAGCGCTTCGCTCAGTAGAGTCCTGGCTGCTGGCATACTTAACAATCGGCTTCTCGAACATCTTCCACAGCTCTGCGAATTGCGAGCCAAGTGCCACAGACAGGCAGGTCACAGCCTCCAGGGCAGTCTCGATGACGAGCCAGTCGTATTCGGAAGATTCATCAAGAATCTCCTCTTCAGCCTCGTCACCGAGATCCTGCTGACAAGGGTGACGCTTGGTGATAACGGCAAGCAGGTGCTGGCAAAGATCAGGTACAATAGTGCCGTTGTCCGTCAACAGGACAGCCGGTCCACAAAGCTTGAGAGTGGCCGCGACATCACGGTTGATGTCAGTGACAGTGCCCCTGAACGCACATTAGCTAGATTCTCGCAATCAATCATAATGTGAAGTTGATTTTGGGATTGCTCAGTCGTGATTTCGCTTTCACCTCAAGTGCACTTTGGCATCGGAGTGAGCTGGGATTAACGACAGTTGTGTCATCTTTGCAGAGGGTGTTCACAAGAAAAAGAGGAATACATACCGATCCATCTCGTCTTGCCAGATGGTCATGGTGGCGGTCATGACGAGGTTGCCTAGCTTCTTCAGCTCTTCGGGAATGTCAACGGCAAGAGGAAGACCGGGCTTCCACTTGGCCATGCCATCACCCTCGGCCATGCCGAAGAGGCAGGCAAATGTGCGCCATAGAGTGCCGAGAGCGGCCTTGCGAATACCCTCGTATGAGTGGTCGACAAGTTCGAGCAACTTGGTGACAGTCGCCTCCATGTAAGGGATGTATTCACGGCGAGTATGAGTGATGATGTCTCCGTAGACTTCGGCGGCGATCTCCTTCTCCATGGCAACAGCGCTGACGCCTTCTAGGTCGTCCCAGTCATCGTCATCATCGCCTGCCATGAGAGCTTCGTTGAGATCACTATCATCATCGTCATCATCGCTGGCAGCGGCGACCTTGATCTTTTGGCCTTGGATGATAACCTCAGAGCCGGCCAGGTCGGCTGCCTCTTCGCCAAACTCTACATCAAGGTTGGTCTCCTCCTGGTCAAGGCAGTCGTTGAGTCCCTTGACAGCACCAGGAAGGTACTTGGCGAATCCCTCCTCATATACCTTAGCCATTGTGCTCCAAAGGATGTAGCTGGTCTCCCTGAGGCGGGGGTGGTCCAAGTGTAGAGCTTCCTCGGAGGCCTCCATGAGCGGCAGAACATAGGGTTCAAAAGGCTCGGGACCGACAGCGGAAGCAATCTTGCCCATGGAATCACAAGTGACACCACGAAGGTCGAGCTCGTCTTGGCTGTCTTTGATCCGAACGTATGACGAAAGCTCCTGCATAGTCTGTGGGAAGAACTGAATGAAGGCCTTCTCAGCAGCAGAGGCAATAGAGCCAACGGCGCCAATGGCTGCACTCTTCACCTTGAGGTCCTCGTGGTGGAAAAGCTTGCTGAAGCGTGGGATGAGTTCGGGGACGTACTTGCCGGCATCCTCTGGCTCTAGACCCTCGATGAGCGAGTCAATAGCATGGCAGCTACCGCGGACAATAGAAAGGTTGCGCTCGTCATCCGAACCTTGCATGTTGTTGGCAGCAAGGTCAAAGTTCTTGAGCATGGCTGGGATCAGACGGGCGTGTTCTTTGCCAACGTCCTCGGCCAGGTCGTCAGCCAAGCGAGCGACACCGTTGAGAGCAGCGGCTCGGACCTTCAGCTCAGGGTCCTCCAACAAGTGCAGAACCATGGGCATGATCTCATTAAGCTGGGTAGCGATGAAGTCAGGTGCGCCCTCGACACACATGCCGAGAGCCAGGATACCAGCTTGACGGTAGTCGGGGTTTTGCGACTGGAAGTAGTTGCCAAGGTTCTTGAGTAGAGGAATGACGACTTGGCTGGGAGGAAGGCTGGATGCGAGAATGTCGAGAAGCCCGAGAGCGGAACGGGCGGGCGTGACATCCTCCTCTTCGCTGGACAAATCACCAAGCTCAGTGACAATGTGAAGAGCCTTCAAAGTCATTTCCTCACCGATCCTCAGACCCTGCACTTTGAGCTTCCTGTAGCGGACGCATTGCATCAGGAATGCGAGCGCTTGGGAACGATAGTCGTCTTCGACATTGGTGCTGGACGCAAGCTCGAGCATGAAGCGGACAAGGTCGCCAAAGTGCTTTGCCAGAAGAGCAGACTCGCAGCCAAGGAGAGTCTGGAATACCTCGAAAGCTTGCATTGCGCGATCCTCATCACCCTCATCGACTGTGGCCTTGAGAACAGTGACCATGCCGGGGATGGACTCCTGAAACATGGCGAGCTCCTTGGGGCTCTCATCAGGCTCTAGGAGCATAGCCATGCGGCTAAGACTGAGCATAGTGTTGATTCTAACGTCGACACTCTCAGGGTCTTGGATAGTCGAACTGAACAACTTGTACAGATCGGCTTGTTTGCCAGGGAACGAGTCGCCGGCTGACTCGAGTGTGGTGAAGATGATATATGTACCGACTTCACGGTGTCGTGCCTCGGAGCTGGTGGCAGCTTGCTGAAGGTATCCAGGCAGATCGGCCCACTCGCCATCTTCGAAGTCTTGAGACGCGATGGCCGCAATGACGCGGGCAGCAGAGTGCCGTGTGAGAGTCACGTCCTCGTTGAGTGTAAACTGGAACAACTGGCTGCGGAGAGAGTTCTTCTGGTCCGCTGGCAGATTGGCCCAGTGCTTCGTTACCAGCTTCCTAGCCTCGACGGCAGCCAATTGGCGGAGCTGAGGCTTGGGGTGGCCGCAGAGGATCTGAAGAAGGGCATTGAGAGAGGCGGGAGAGTTGTAGTAGTTCTTGTTAAGGGTAGAGGTAGCAGATTTGACACGCTCGGTGTCGGCTGGAAAATGTCAGTAGAGATGCATGTTAGGGCGGGGTTGGGTAGCGTACGCTCCATGAGGCCCTCGAGCAGCTGGACAAACTGTTGCTCGTCCATGGCGATGCTCTCACAGTTTAGTTATGTAGAAAGCAAGGCTCTGGTGATCTATCGCAGGACAGCGAAGACCTTTAATGTTGACAGTTGTGAAAGGAGCGCTGCTCGCACAAGGTGGGGATTCCAACTTTTTTTGCGGCAAAGGCGCTAGTCTCAGGGTCCAGGGCTTAGGTAAGCGGCTTGTCTGACCAATGACGAAGGAGGGCGGTAAGAAAGCCCTGCCTCCAAAAAAGCCAACGCCGCCATAGCCTGGAGGTGCGTAGGTTGCTTTGAAGGGCGGGTACTCTGATTTTGGGGCTTGGTTGGCTGACAGTAGGTGTTTGACCAGGCGTGTCGGGTAGACGGAGCTACATAGCAGCAACGATCCAAGCTAGCGTAGCTTCTAAGATGGGAGTAAAAGGGCTTCTTCGCAGATGAGCCGAGGAGAAGCTCTAGTAAGGTAAGAGGGCATGTGTTTGGTGCCCTCATCTGAAGTTGATGGATGGCGATGGCTAGCGATAGTGCCACGGCCGTTGCAGGCTGCAGTGTAATGAGAAAGCATTGTGTCGAAAGCCGTCAGAACAGGATTGAGATGAGTAGGCAAAAAGCCACGGGGGTAGCAGAGCCCAATGGATGGAGGAGGAAGCTGGAGATGCTGGAGATGCTGGAGATGCTAGAGAGGGAGACGTCCAGACAGCTCCAACGCGACTTGATAGGACGCGCTAGGCCCGGGTCTGTGCGGCGGAAAGCTGTTAGCAAAAACAGAAGGAGCAACGGCAGACAGGACAAACTCGCCGCTGCCATCACAAACGAGGAGGCTCTTCTACTACTTTTCTCCTACCCCGACCTTGGAATACCCCACTCTCCTCCCCAAGTCCAACCCAGCCGCTTGTATACCTCACCAGGACACGTTTCTCGACCCCTCCGCCTCCGACTCCATGGCTTCAGTACGTATGGCAATTGCCGCACCAATCTGGCAGCATGTGACCTCGATACTGACCTCCTCCAGCAAGCACCCAACCAGCCGCGCCCCTACCCAGGCAACTACCTCCCTAATGGGGGCGCTCCCGGCGGTCCCTCCGGTCCTGCGCCGGGAGCTGTCCCGCTGCTTCCTAATCAGGGCCGCGTGATGCAGCAGGGAAGCGTACGAGTGTTGTGCATTGCAGATGTCCGAGGTGAGGATGGAAACAACAACCTATAACCAGGCCTGTCCCTCTAACACTGATTAGGAAACCTGCAATCGCTGAACCAGCTCGCTGCCGACGCTCGCGCAAACTACATCATCCACACTGGCGACTTTGGCTTCTACGATGACCGTTCGCTTGACCGCATTGCCGAGAAGACTCTGAAGCACGTGGCCCAATACTCACCGCTGCTGTCCGATGCCGTCAAGCGCTCCATCGCCGCAGCCCCTCCGCAACCGCCTATCAAGGAGCGCTTCGCTCGAGAGCACCTGCCCCTCTCAGAACTGCCCCTCTTCCTCAACAAGACGTACACCCTCAACGTGCCAGTATACACCGTGTGGGGTGCTTGTGAGGATGTCCAGGTGCTGGAGAAGCTGCGATCGGGCGAGTACAAGGTGGACAACCTGCACATTATCGACGAGGCGCATTCGCGGCTACTCGATGTAGGTGGCGTCAAGCTGCGACTACTCGGTCTCGGTGGTGCCGTCGTCATGCACAAGCTCTTCGACAACGGCGAGGGTAGGACTACCATTGCAGGCGGACAGGGCACCATGTGGACTACTTTGCTACAGATGGGTGAACTCGTTGACACAGCCAACCGCGTATACGATCCGACCGAAACCCGCATATTCGTCACCCACGCATCTCCCGCCCGCGAAGGTCTGCTCAATCAGCTATCCGTTACACTCAAGGCAGATTTCTCAGTCTCCGCTGGTTTGCACTTCCGCTACGGTAGCTCGTACAACGAGTTCAGCGTCAACCCCACCCTGGACCACTACCGCGGAAAGCTCGCTGCGTCCAAGGCCTCGTTCAACGACGTGTGGGATACCGTCAAGACAGAGGTCGAGCCAGCAGTTGCTGATAGCGAGTCCCAGCAGCGTCTGCTCGCCCTGGCACTGGAAATCGTAAACAAGATGCCCACCGTTGCCAATGGCGGTAACCCGTTTGGTGGCCCTGCTCCTGGTCCCCAGAGCGGTCAAATCGACGAGAGCGCTTTCAAGAACATGTGGAACTTCAACCTGGCAGATGCTGCCTACGGTTGGCTTGTACTGGAAATTGACAATGGCAGGATCGGTACCGAGATGAGGGCCCAAGGTTTCAACTTCGCTCACCGAGGTGGAAAGGTCGCTCCTGGCCAGACTCAGCCCGCAGCTGCAAACACCAGCACTGGTCCTCCAGCTGCCGTAAACCCTAGCCCCTCTGCTCAGCCATCGCCTGCTCCGGGACGTGCAGCTGGCCCCCCAGGGGTTGCTCCTCAGCAGCCGCGCCCTGCTGTCGCAACTCCGCCGGTCCCTCAACAGAAGCAGAATGTCGGACAGCCTACACGAAGTGGCCCCTCTCCTGCCCCCACTGCTACACCCAAGGAGCAAGTCAAGGCCGCTACACCTCAACCTCCGGCCAACAACACACCAGCAAATGCTGCTGCTGAAAAGGCCATTCCTAGCGAGGTCAAGCCGAACGGCACCGCCGCGCCAGAGAAGGGTCCTGCATCCCCAGCGCCCCGGGAGCCTGTCGAGCGCAAGGAGAGCAAGGGTCTCTTTATCGCCGGTGTAAAGGATGAAGAAGAAGCCAAGAGTTTGCTCGCCGAGGAAGACAGGGCCAAGGTTGAGAAGATGGAGAAGATTAAGCACTTCTTCGTTGCTCACTTCGCTACATCGCAAGACATGCACGGTGCGCTCCGTCGCGTTGCGGACGATGTCAGGAACGCTAGGGGTGGTCCAGACAACAAGACCGTTAAGGTGTACAACGAACGCGGTCCTGGTAGCAACCAGCCTAGGTACGGAGCCGGCAGCTGGCAAGCTAGCAACCGCGGGGGTGTCCAAGGTGGCGGTTACCGAAGTGGCGGCGCCTCAGACAGCGAGGGTGGTCGTGGCGGTCGCGGAGGCCGTGGTGGTGCTCCCCGTGGTGGACGAGGTGGCGAGCGAGGTGCTCGCGGAGGCCGTGGTGGAAGGGGATCATTCAGAGGTGGTGAAGGTGCTGCTCCAGCATCAACCGGAGGCGAGTCATAAAAGCTTTCCGATCGCACCTTTACACACCCACCGACTCTGATACCCCTTCTTTCTTCTTCGGTTCCGTGCTAATGGCTTTCATGGCAGTCATGACGGGGTGTCACCCAAGCGAATTCGCTTCTGGCGACGTCCGCAATCATGTGCTCTAGCTTTTATCATGTTTTCTGGGAGCGATTTCCATACCTTCTTCATAGCGGGCGTGGGTTGTGTGGGTTCCTTTTCGGTCTTTTTAGATGGACCAGGACAGGTGATCGGCGCTATGTGGTCCTTGTCTTCCGTGTTTGGATCGTTGGGAGGACTTTCGATGAAGTACGGTGTATGTATTGTAATCACAAAACATTAAGAAATATGTTGTGAGGCATGCCTTTGATTCGTCGACTGCCATTTTGTGCCATGTATGTCGATTTTGATTGCAATCTTTCACTATGATTTAGTTTCTGATTTTAGTTACTAACGGAATCTTAACCACTCCCTCAACCAAGGAATATGCAACTGCCTGGAAAAGAAAATGTAAATCTTCACACCTAGCGCTTATTGCCATCTTACTCCATCTACCAAAAACAGCCTCCAACTACACGCTCAACACCCATCCGACCGTGAAATCCACGCCGCAGCCTCCTACCAAGAGCATCCGAGCAGGATAAAACAATGACTTTGGACCTGGGCAATTCCAACGCCATGACCAGAAACTCCTCTTGCTCTCAACACTATAGCGACACTCACGATATCAAAAGCCAACTCCTCCTCCTCCTGGAAGTCTCTATTCTAAGACGGGCAGGAGATGGGCTTTGCGTTGGTGCGATTCAATGAGATGGGTGGCGGGGTGTGTGTGTGTGTGTGTGTCTAAAGCTATGTACTAGCGTGTGAGCGTGTCCGGTATTTTTATGAACAGCGATGTGTTTTATGTTTTGTGTTTTAGTTTTTAATTTCAAGCCGCTGTTTGTTTATTGAGAAGCGCGGTTTCTCACTTGTGGAATGTGTGCATCGTGTTTCCATATGGAAGTCAAGAAAGAGAGAGAGAGAGAGAGAGAGAGAGATGCATATGTATGTGACGGTGCGGGTATATTTGCAGATGCTGAGACTACTTGTTCATGACATATGGACATTTTCGGAAACTGAAGATTATGGGCCGTCTGCTGTGGCGATTGTTTTGCGAGGAAAAAAGCTGGGTCTTTGAGGGGGTTTTCAAATTTTCTTTCTTTATATATATATATATATATATATAACTATCTTTTTTCTAGTATACTCACAAAAGACAGAATCCCGATGGTGTTCGTTGTGACTGGAGGATGATCTTTATAGCATAGAAGTTAATGTATTCCTTTAAAGCACTGTTTAATGTAAAGTACAACTTAGATCAAGCGAACTTCTTTGCAAGCACATATGAGTTTGGGAAGCTTTAAGCATCTAGCTTAAGCTATAGACGTGGTTTCACAGATATGAACAAGCCAATGCACGTCCAGACACGCTTACAAGGGATCACAAACACGCCATACGGCTTCGACGAGTAACAGGAATGGATTGCAGCCTGAAGCATCTCGCTATTGAATGACGCTCGACCTCAGAAGTCAAAACACTGCATGATGCAGTATTTAAAAGACCCATAATAACCACTGTCGGAATCAGAAGAACTGCTGTCGGAATCACAGCAACAACCCCAGCCCCGTCCTTGACCTACACAAGGAGTCGCCACACTCATTGGACGTGAATACATTGACGGAACACGCGTGTTCGGTGACGGCGGTGAATTTGGCTGAAGCAGTGGTCGCGAGTCTGGCTGGATGGGTAATTCTGGTTGTGGTGGTGGCTGTTGTAGTTGTCGTGGGTTCGTTTGCGTTTGCGGAGTGTTACCTTCTGGACCCATGTCGCCATCGTGTGGCAGAAACAGCAGGTCCGGTTTCAAGTGGAAACCCCCATACGCGACCGCAGGTCCCATATCAGACCCCTTTTTCGTACGAGAACGACGAAATTGATCTGATTGTGGGCCAGTCCTGGTGGATTGGAGACCACGCGCACAATTTCGGCCGGGTCCCAGATTGGATAGCCTCAGGGATTCCCTTACGCTGAATCTTCTTGAGCGTCTCAAACTTTCCTCATACCTAGGAGACGTTAGCCAGGATGCCTTCGCGGGATTGTCAGAAGGGGTAAGATGTACAATTGCTCGCCGTCAAGTTCCATTCGCTCCGTGAATTGCGAACTGATGCTCGCAGGACGGTTTCGTCGTGGATACACTCGCACTAGACGCTCCTGTGTAGGCTCAAAACCATCTTTCATAGTACTATCAGATGGATTTACTCGCATAGTCTGCAAATCATCCCTTGTAGGGCTGTCAACAGGGTTTATTAGTGTGTGGGAGGAGCCCCCGTGTAAGCCTCCCAGTCGCGGTGAAAGCACTTCGTTTGCATCCGCCTGTTGTATACTGGGTGCTGCTGTAGCATGCTGAGGGATATGGGATTGAGTCCTCTGGTGAGTACTGGAGGAAGATACAGGCAACCTCGATAATGGGAAGGGGCTTGATGTTCTCCTGTCCCTACCGGGTAGTAGTCCCATTTCCTCACATAGCAACACATCTTCATCTGAGCCAGCCCCACCTCGCAAAAATACCTTTTGCTCCATCCCGAGGGACTCCATCTCCATGTAGTGGGTGTGTTGAGAAACAATACCCTGTGCAGCTTCCGGCCTCGGTAGGCGTCCAGGCGTGATCATCCACACTCTTCTCTGACCACTTTGGGCTCTCGCTATAGTCGAGCGCTCTGGGTTCCGCGGCGGCATACCATCTCCAATGTGATAGTCGTCGAACTCGCTTTCAGATTCATGGCTGTTGTTGTCATTAACGATGGAGCCTAAATGGCTTCGTGGGCCTTGAGCTTCAGTAATATACGTAAACCTGCGTGTATCCCTCAACTCCGGAGACGACGCAGAGGTCAAGATGCTAAGACGATGCAGTTCCAGCGGGAAATTCGGTAATGAGGCGAACACTGGGGATACGGAGGGCGGTTCAAGAAGCGTTGTTTCCCCACTGTGCAAGTCCAGCTGCGATGGGTCGTCAGATGCTTCTGGGGAGGATGGGGTCGGCGACGGGGGAAGCACTTCAACAAGTGTAGTTTCACCACTGTTCAGGTCGAATTGCGATGGATTGTCTAAGGGTGCTACAAAGTCTGGGGTTGACCAAAGGCCCGGCGCAGGCACACGTGTTGCGGAATGATGCGTATTGCTTGAACTAAGGTCATCCAGTGAGCTTGTTCGAATACTGGACACAGGTGTCGGGCGGCGTATGGTGTTGTAGGCGCTGTGGTACTCCACATGTTCCCAACACGGCAAAGCCGCGAATTCCTCATCTGTCATGAAGGCTGGATGCAAATTTTCTCGCGTCTGGTAGCCAGTTGCTTGTTCATGAGCCCTCCGATATCGCTCTTGTACCGCCCTCGCAATGTCCCTTTGATCTTGCTCTTTCTACGAGCCGACTTCGTCAGCCCAACTACGTCCTTTCTCCATTGGTGATGGCAAGCCGGTCACGTCGTCAATCTCCTTCGCCTCGATATTTGACTTGCCTTTAGTGGAGGGTAATTCCGGAAAGTCCGATGCTGAGGGGGGAAGTTCGTCATGCTTTTTCTGGGCGCCTGTCGGTCTCGAATTAGACTCTTGGTAATCGCCACGGCCACCCCTACTGCCACGGCCTCTACCTCTACCTCGGCCACGGCTCGATTGTGCAGCAGATTCTTGGTCATCTTCGGCCCCGTTGGATGCGTTGTCGACTGGTCTTGAGGGTGCGACACCACCGTGTGCACCCCGGGCAGCGCCTCGTCGCTTCTCCTCCCCAGTACCAGAGAAACCATCCTCTTTCTCAAAGTCCCATTCCCTACCCATTTGAGCATTAAGCTTGCGCTGCCGATTCTTCTCGCGCTCTCCCATCATCTGCTGACGACTCTGACGCTCTGCCTTTTGCTTTTCAGCGAGTGCCTTCTTGCGCTCCACATCCTGCTTTTGCATGACGGCTTCTCGAGCCTCGAAGTTGCCCTTGTCGGCTTCAGCGCGAGCGTGAGCGCTCTGACGTGCTTCGTTCTTAATGCGCATGTTGGCGAGCTTCGCGTTCAGCTCGTCTTCTGTCAAGCGCGTACGTGCAGCACCGCCAGTTAGGCCTCTATCGCCGCGCACGGCGTGTGTCGTTTTCTCCCTGGGCTCAGTAGGTGCAGAAGGAGGAGCCGAAGATTCTACTGTGCCGGTAGTAGCAGCATTAGCGGCGAGGGTAGGTGCAGCTTCCTTGGAAGCCTCAGGTGCCTTCTTGTCGTTTTGCTCTAACCGAATGTCGGTGTTGTGTCCACCGCGGCCTCTTCCACGGCCTCTTCCTCTACCGCGGCCGCGACCTCCTCTCTCCGCGTTCCTTGGCTCTCGGGGCGCATGCGGCGCTAGGTGTGCTTGAGGTGCTGTCGGCGGATGTACTTCTTCGGGTACGAATTCGGACGCGGAAGCCTGGAGCTCGACGGGGTTCTGCTCAACAACAGGTTCGGCGATAGGTATAATGTCGTCGTCGAAGAAGAGGTCGTCTGTACTTGCCGTCTGAGCGAACGGATCTATTGACGGGTCGTTGAAAGTGGGGTCATAGGACGTCGTGGTCGCGCTCTGGTATAGAGTTAGCGTTATGTACCAGCGAAGAAAATGTTACAGCAGAGGAGAGCTCCGAGGTAATGCATCAGTAGACATACAGGTGCAGGCGCTGGCGCTTGCTCTGGTGGAGCGACATTGGCCTCCAGCGCTGCTGCTGCTTTCGCCGCCTCATCGGACTGGGTTGCCCACTTGGACTTGAGCATGATATCTGATAACGAGTAGTAGTAGAACAACTCTAGGAATAACGAGTTGGATATGCGAGTCTTGTGTGCTAGCGATGTATGTGGGGAGTCTTGGTCGTTGCGCCTAGCCGAATTACTTGCAGGAACCCTACAGTATCCGTGCGCCAGTTGGTCATGGTCACCAGTTGGACACCCCCACCACCACAACAACAAAACTTCAACGCGTCATAACTCAACCACCATGGATCCGATTCAAGAAGCGATTAAAGAAATCAAATCGCGTGATCTAGGAGAACAGTTCTCGTACCAACAAATTGCCAAAAAGTATGGCGTACCACAAACAACGCTAATAAGACGACACAAACACCAAAACGACGACTATAGCGTACACAACTAATCCCTCCACCTAAAACACAAAGCCAATCTTATACAATATATAAAAACGCTTACTAAACAACGTTTACTACTTACAAGAACAATAATATAATAGTTTACTAGTTAGTTAGCTAGCAAGCTAGTTTCTAAAAGCTAAGTTTTCTAGTTCTTCTACTAGCATTCTAACTATTTTATCTCTTGCTTAGGCAAAGCTATAGCTAAAAAGCAAACTAAAGCTAATTTAAAAGCTAAGTACAGCTTATATTTTAAGCTTTTATATAAAAAAATAAAGAAGTACAACGTATAATTAACACATATATTTAATATAAATAAAAAGAGGTTTTAACTTAGCTAGGTTAGCAATATAAAACGTATATTTAGTAGAAGACTTTATAAGTAAAAAAGGGCAAGGCAAGCACTTAAAGATAGCTTAAGTAAGTAAATAATAGTAATAGCTTATATTTATTTAAATAGCAAAGCTTTAAGTCTAACTTTTATCTTTTAAAGAGCTAATAGAGCTGTTTAATTAAGCTAAGTTAAAGCTATATAAGCAGGAGAACACTTAGTATTTACTATATTATTACCCTCTAGCTAAAGCAACAACAATATTAAGTTAGCTTAGCTTAAATAAGTGTTTAAAAAAGAAACTAGACAACATGCTTTAACTAAGTATTAATTACTACTTTTTAATAGCTATAGATCTTATGTAACTATAGATTTTATTAAGTATTATAATAATAACAAAATCCTCTTATTTGTACTACTTTTTTACGCTACTTATACGCTTTAACTACTTAATATAGTAATATTTAAACCCTTTATAACAGCTTACTTAACTTAGTTAATAAAATACCTCTAGGATAGCTAAGAGTTACTTAATTTAACTAAAGGAGACTTTTTCCTGCTCTTCTAGAGGGCTTAAAGTAGTGTATTTAAACTTCTACTTATTAAAAAATTGTTTAAAGCTACTAGTATATACTTAGCTAACTTAGACGTTATACTTAAGAAGTTTGCTAAGGAGGCTTTAAATTCTAAAAGCAGCTAGTTAGTCCTCTTTAGTAAAAATTAGCTTAAGCTTAAGTTAATTATACGCTGTAAAATAAAAAATTAAAGTAATAAAAATGTTAAAAAGCTTTAACAAAGCTTATACTATATTACAGCTTAAAATAGTATACTTTATAAAGAGATTAGGGGCCTTAGGCAGTCTCTAGCTATTAAGAAAAGGCGACTAAAGCAGTTATTTACTCTCTAGCTTAATAAGAACAAGGTTTACTATAAAAAAGCTAAAATATAGTTACCTAGAAGTGTACAACAAGCTTACAATTATTAAGCATTATAACAACAACAATAAAAGCTTAAAAAGCTTTAAAAAGCTAAGCAAGCTAAAATTAAGAAAGTAGCTTATAATTATAAGGCTTAACTTAAAGCCGCAAAGCGTGTAGAGCGTAAGAGACAAGTAGATAAAAAGAGAAAAGATAACGCTACAAAACAGGCCTAGAAACAACACTAATAGCTTATTAACAATACTAAAAAGCTTATAAAACTTTCCTAAAATAGTAAGCGTAAGGCTTTACAACCTTATACGCTAGCTATAAAGCGTTAAAAGCGTAGTGGTGTTACTCTAGCTATAGTGGGAGCCGCAAGGGTTGCACGAGCTGCTCCACCGCGTAGTCGCCGTAACTAGGTGATAACGCCCTCTAAAAAAATATCTAAATAAGCCAAAACTTCTGCAGGCCTATATATAGTATAATCCTAGCTTTGCGCAATTTTATTACGATTTGTGGTGGCTCTACAACCTCATCTTTTTGAATATATTGTTGTTGTTGGGGTGTCCAACTGGTGACCATGACCAACTGGCGCACGGATACTGTAGGCGCCTGGGAAGTCTGTGCTGAACAGCTCCCCGCACCTGTAATCCAGACCCTGGCCCTTTCATTCCCCACGATCCGGGCAGAGCTCCAAATAGGCTCGTTTCCCCTGCTTATTGACGTGCAAAACCCAGCGAGTGCCTTGGGCTTCTACATAGATTCAAGGCAGAGAGACGCGACGGAAAGACACGGGTTCGCGGATGTGGTCACCAGCGTTCGGCAGATTTGGTATCTCCCGTACTATGGGGCCCCCTTGAAGTTTTCAATTGCCCCACTCAAGGGGCAAATGTATCGTATCTCGGGTAAGAAGCTGATGTGAGATTAGTAAGAGGTTCTCATAGTAGATTATACTTGGCGTTCTAAATACAGACAAGATTTATTCTTGATTAGTTAATAGCTTAGTACTTAATAAGCTCCTTAAGTAGCTTATTAAGTACTGCCAACTAAGCTATTTCCACCTACTAATGTAATCAACAATTAGTAAGGTTTATATTAACGCCTATACAATTCTTAATCTTGTCTTTCATCTAACAACAGACTAACTTAATTAGATTACGGTCTAGTAAAAGCGCTAGCTACTTAACAATATTGTAGTATAGTCTTAATTCTTTAATATACGCCTTCAAAGCTTGCATAGTGTATAGAAGAGCATTATCCTATATAAATCACAGCATATTGCTATAAACCTAGCTCTAACAGCGTAAGTATTTAAATACAAAAAGTAAACAGCGTTCTATATATATTTTAGTAGTAACCCTACCTTAAATTTCTTTTAAAAAAGATTAAGACCTCTGTTCTTACTATAAAAACTACCTTAAAACATCTAGCCTTGTTTACATTAGTAGTAAGTAAGTACACAGTATTACAAAAGACCTTATTGTTACACGGGGTTAGGCTATACTTCTCTAGGCTCAGTCCGTACTAAGGCGAGGTAGACTAAAGCAGTAGTCCGTAAGGTATTGTAGGAGTGATTTTAAGTAGAAAAGAGTTATTAATGTTAACTAAAGGTAAGCAATACTAATTTTATAAAGAATAGAATAACTAGTTAACAATCTATATAAGAGATAAACTATTTATGTTAACTATAATAAGTGTAATAATAAGGTTTATTATATTTTTATACCTGTTGCCTTTGTCCTGCCATCCTGTGCATCTCTTTTAAGAAGGAGGTTTAGAATAGCGCTGCTATCCCTATATACATAGCTATCCTAGATAGCTAGCCTTAGCAAGATAGCAATTACGTAATTAGCACCCTGCGCAAATTATAACGTTCTAGTGTTGTAGCTAGTTAACCTTTAACCCTCGCCTGTACGTTAAGAAGAAAATCCTTCTTATTACTTATAATATTATCTCCCCTCTTAGGCGTATTATTTTAATACTCTAAAATATTGTTTTTCTATGCTGCGTGTTAAATTGCTAGCTGCATATAAAGTTTTAGTATGCCTATTATTTTATATGCCTTTTTTCTTTTAAACTTTTCTAATTATACTTAAAGTTCTGTCTTCTTGCTGTTCTTACTTATAAAACTCTATTTCTAAGTATTATACTTATACTAAAAATATAAAAAAGCTAGATTTAAAGATAGCTTTTTATTATAAGTAGTATAAGGTAAAGAACTTTTATTACTTTATAAATACTACAACTAGCTATTACGCTAGTTGTATTTTTATAAAAGCAGAGTATAGTTAATTTATTTCTAAAAAAAGTAAACAAAAGTTTAGCATAAAAAGTATAAAAAGTGTTTTAAAGTTATATATTTAGAGGCTTAGCTAGCTTAAAGTAAGCTAAAGCTCTTAAAAACTAAAGCGTTGTAAAGATCGTCTGTAGATAATCTGTGTTAGTTCTCTTAGAATAAGTAAGTGCGATAAACAAGAGTTGTACTAGCACAATTAGTAGATTAATGTAATAGTATAGGGTTGTGTTAGCACGTTTAGTAGAACAATGTAATAATACAAAAAAGTTAAGAATTAGGTAATTCTTAGATTGTACTTAAAGTTAAACACACTAAGCTATAAGAGCTTAATGCTTATTACTATATACTAAAAGAGTATTATACTGTCCTATAGAATCCTATACTGTTTTATAAAATCCTATGCTATCCTATACGTAGGACGTTGTAAGATTTTATAATACATTATAGAACGCATGTAACTTGTCTTATAAAAAATTTCTGCTAAGGCCTGTAGAATTACGTGCCTAGTGCGAGGTAGTATTATTTATTAGTACATAAAGGCTTGCCCTTTGTTTCAGTATTTAGAATTTCTTCTTACTTTTATTTTTTATACACAGTCTGTACCTTCTCTTTTCTTAACTTTATAACACTATTTTTTTTATGTTTTTATCTTTATAAACTAGCTTAATAGTTTTCTGCAGTACTACTTATTATTACGCAATAAGTAATTGTATAAATAATATTAGTTATCTTGCTATAGCTACCTATTAAAATTATATTAAAAAGAGTTTACTATATTAAATGTTTTTATTAAATAAGGCGTGTAAGAATTATTATAAAAATAAGGTTAAAAAGTATATTCTAGTAGAGGTGTTAACACTAGATAATTTATAGTTAGACTAAAAATTAGCTTAATTAGAGTAATAAAAGTTTAAAGCTAATATAATAAAGTTCGATATATTTAAGGCGTTTTTAGTAGCGTATATAAAGAAAGATTATTTTGAAAAATAGGATAAAGTGCTAGCGTGTTATAAGTAGTAGTTAATAAATAAGTTAAAACGATTTATTAAAAAACTTAAAGCCTTAAAAGCTATAAAAAATATTGATTATAAAGTTAGTATTTTGAAAAGTAGCTTAATGCCTAGCACGCTGTTATTAGATTAGAGTATGTTCTCTTTTACTTATTTAAAAAGTAATTTTACTTTTAATAACTTTCTAAGTAAGTTGCAAAGTACTATGTAAGTAGTTAGTAATAAGTTATAAAGTTTATATCTAGTTTTTTTATATTCTTGCTATTTAAGTATTTTAATTATTTAACTAAGTATTTTTTACTATTGTTCTATGCTTAGTATGTAAGGATCTGTAAAGATCGTCTGTAGATAATCTGTGTTAGTTCTCTTAGAATAAGTAAGTGCGATAGACGGGGTTTGTACTAACACGATTAGTAGATTAATGTAAATAGTACAAGGTTATATTAGCACGTATAGTAGAACAATATAATAACATAAAAAGGTTAAGAATTAGGTAATCCTTAAATTGCACTTAAAGTTAAACACACTAAGCTATAAGGGCTTAATGCCTACAACTATATACTAAAAGAGTGTTATACTGTTCTATAAAATCTTATGCTGTCCTACAAAATCCTATACTGTCCTATGCGTAGGACATTGTAGGATTTTGTAGTACATTGTAGGACGTATGTAACTTGTCTTATAAAAAATTTCCGCTAAGGCCTGTAGGATTACGTGCCTAGTGTAAGGTAGTGTTATCTATTAGCACGTAAAGGCTTATCCTTTATTTAAGTAGTTTAAAATTTCTTTTTGCCTCTATCTTTTATATATAGTCTGTACTTTCTATCTTCTTAAGTTTATCATACTATCTTCTTTTTGTGGTTGTTGTTGTAGTCAAAATAGGGTTTCTAAAAAAAGTGAAAAGCAGCTACCCTCTACTAATTAGTTGCAAAAGTTAAAAAAAAGATTGTGTGCAGTTAACAAGATTTAAATAGTAAGTAGATAAAGTCAACGCGCTAAGCGCTTAGAGCAGAAAAGCTTAGACTACTAAGCAAAAATTAGGGTTAAAAAATTTTGCTAAAAGTACTAAAAAACAACACTAATTAAAACGTGTTTAACAGCAATTGCTAGCCTACAGCTAGTAACAAGATTGCGATAAAGATAAAGAAGAAAAGTAAAGACACATACGTTACTGCAGCAGGAGCCTGTAATACTTTTTTATAAAAGCTCTCTGCCTGCTGCTTCTCACCTTTAGAATTTCTTACACCACACAGTACCGCATACGAACAACTTGCATACGAACGATACAATGCTTGGACTGTTCTTCTCCCCCTTCGACACAAAGACTAATAGCTCACATCGAGTAAAGTTAGACCTCACCAAGTCACCACTTCTCTTTCTATATTCTTGTCTTTATAAACTAGCCTAATAGTTTCCTGTAGTACTGCTTATTGTTACGCACTTAGTAATTGCATAAACAGTATTAGTTAACTTACTATAGTTGCCTATTAATATTATTTTAAAAAGAGCCTACTGTATTAAATGTCTTTATTAAAGAAGGTGTATAAAATTTATTATAAAAATAAAGTTAAAGAGTGTATTCTAGCAAAAGTACTGTTACTAAATTATTTACAGCTAAACTGAAAGTTAGCTTAATAAAAGCAGCAGAAGTTTAAAGCTAATATAGCAAAGTTAGTTACGTTTAAGGCATTGTTAGTAGCGCGTATATAGAAAAATTATCTTTAAAAATAGTATAAAGTGCTAGCGCGTTATAAGTAGTAGTTAATAAATAAGTTAAGAAGATTTGTTAAAAGAATTAAAGCTTTCAAAGTTCTAGAGAATATTAACTATAAAGTTAGTATTCTAAAAAGTAGCCTAATACTTAGCACGCTGTTGTTAGATTAAAGCGCGTTCTCTTCTACCTATTTAGAAAGTAATTTTACTTTTAATAACTTCCTAAGTCAGTCGCATAGTACTATGTAAGTAGTTAGCAATAATTTATAAAGTTTATATCTAGTTCTTATATATTTTTACTATTTAAGTATTTTAACTATTTAACTAAGTACTTTCTACTATTGTCCTATGCTTAGTATGCAAGGATCTTTTTAACTTAAATTTTTTTTTTTAAAAGTAGAAGGTTCTTTATAATAGCGTTTTTAGGTCTGCTAGTTCTAATATATTAATATAGAATTTTAAGTAGATTTTTGTATTAAGTAGAAGGTTAAGTGTATATATAATTAGTTTTTCCTAGTCTAGAATTAAAAATAGTCTAACTTTAACGTTATTAAGTTCTTTATTAGGTTGTTTAGTACAAAGATTCTTTATAAGTAAATATACTTTATTTTCTTTTTTTAGCTAAGGTGCTATTTTTTGTTTTTAATTAATATATAAAATGCTTTAGCGTTAACCCTTCTTAAGTGTTATTTTAAGTAACTTATATACTATCTTTAGCTTATTTGCTATTATAATAGCTACTCTTATTTTTTAGCTTAGAAATATTTATATAAAAAGATTTAGGTGTCTTCTATAGTTTGCGTAAAATAGTATTTATTTTATAAATTCTAAAATCTTATTATTAAACGCTATTTATACTCTAGGTAGTAGCAATACTTAATTGTTTTACTAGTAATTAATATATATCTTAAGATAGGCTTTTATTATACAATTTATTTATTTTGTCTATTTATCTATTTGTAGGTAATAAGCTGTTAATAGCTTTTATTTTGTTTTAATTATAGCTAATAGTGTCGTCTAAAAGTTAAAAGTAAAGAGCTTATTTTTATTACTAATAATTAACTTTAGTATACTGTAGTATCTAATAATTTAATTGTTAATAATTTATACTAGCTATACTGCTGTAAAGTCTTTCTTAAAGGCAATATACACTACTTATTTTATAAATTAATTAACTACTATAAGAATTGCGTTATATAATACTTTAGTAACAAGGTCTTTTAAGACTAGTAGGCCTATAACAAAGTTTATAAAGATGTCTAACTATAGTACGTTAATTAGCTCTATTACTTATATTTCTTTATAAAGTGCGTAGGTACTGTGCTTGTTCTTCTAATAGTTTACGCATTTAGTAATAAAGAAAATAACTTTATTCTTTATTTTTAAATACTTATTATTTTTTTTAAAAAGTTCTATAGTTTAAGTAATACTAAAGTAACTATGTATAGAGTTATTATAGTGTTATTTAATAATTACTTTCTAGAATTCTTTTAGTATGTTAAGTATAATTTATAAAACTATGTTAAGCGTTTTTACTAGTCCTAATAATCTATCTTTATTAATCTTAAGTATTATAGTATTAATTATTTTCTTTATTCTTATAATATTATATTATTAGCTAAAAGTGTCTGCTCTACTATTATCTTTTTCTAGTGTATATATAATTTTAAACTTATATTATTTAAGTAATTTCAACTATCTTACTTATTATTAGTTAAGTACTTCAGTAGTTGTAAAGTTAACTAAGTTCTTGTAATTTATAAATATTATAAGTTTTAAGTAGCTTTTTGCGTATACTCTCTAATGCTATAAGTATATAATAATAGCTAATAGGTCTTTATTATAAACGTTATATTATTTTTTTAGTTTAGAGAATTTTTATAAATAGTAGGCAATAAAGTGCTATTTACCTTTATATAGTTAACTAGCACAGCCTTCTAGCGTAAAGTCTAATGTATTAGTTTTAAAGCGTAATAGTTGTCCTACTTAAAATATATAAAAGTATAGTAGTTATATACTTACTTTTTTTAGCATCTAGATAGTAACGTGTTTTCTAGGTTAGAACACTAAGCGCGACACCTGCGCTTTAACTTCGCGCATTACGAACACAATATATTAAAAAAATATAGTAAGCTAATCTATTCTTTAGACTTGTTACTATTCTTAAGATCCTTTATTTTTACCTTACAAGTGCAGGAGTTATGTCCTTTTTTACTACAATATCTGCAGTACGTTATACTACACATCTTACACGCAAGTCCTTTGCTAGTATTATAACTACTACTATTTTTCTTAGTAAATAAGTTACTTACTTATTTTACAATTAGAGTCTTTTTTATTTATATATACTTTTATTTTCTTAACTAACACTTTGTAAGTTTATTAATTATACTTTATATACACGCTTATTTTTCTTATAATAATACTATATTATGTATAATTTACTGCGCGCATTTACTTAGCTAGTAAATTCTTTTATTTAATAAGCTTATAAAGAACTTATAATAGTTTTAAATTTTTTATTAAATAAGAATAACTTATGCCTTAATTTTTCGCGTATTACGTAGTATTTACGCCTTTTATATACTCTACTTTAGTAGTAATAGTGCTAAGGCTTATAACTTTATATTAAGCTTTAATAAAACAGTTTATACGTTATATAAGACTAGCCTAGCTCCTTTAAAGCCTACCTTAATATTCTTTACTATAAAAAACTACTTAAAAGCTAGTTTAAATACTTAAAGAAAAGTTTTTTTTACTAATAAAGTATATATAGTTACGTGCTAAAGCTAAAATCTAATTATTATACTTACGCTTTAATAGCGCAAGATAGCTAATATTAAAAAGCTAAAGTAAATATAATAAGTGTAGAAGTATACGAAAAAAATTATTTTCTTCTTTTTATAAAGATTTTAAAATTTAAGCAAGTTATAACTTTTATAGCTATTTATAATAAGTAGCTAGTACGCACTTATAGCGCTCTGCTTTATATATTTATTAGAATACTTTAACTAGGCAAAAGCAAGTTAGTTATTAGTTTAGTTGTTAAAACTTACTTTAAAAATCTAATTATAAAGTAAATTCTTAAACTAGATATTAAGAAGTACGCTGCCTACAAAAAAAAAAGTAAGTGTTTTATAATACCTACGCCTTAGATAATAGTAACTTACTTATAGTTACTTAGCTAAATCTTTTTTTTAATCTTTTTAAGCCTGTAATAACTATCTATAATAAAATTTTACTTATTATAAAGCTAGTCTTATTAAAGTTATAAATAATATTATTTCTTATCTCCTACTTCTATTTTGTTGCTTATATTAAGCTAAACTAGTGTTTAATAAGCGCTAGATCTTTATAAGTAGCATGCTAGTAATTATACAGCTAGCTTAAGCGCGTATAGAGCTTAGAAGTCCTCTTAATAAACTTATTAACCTAGTTTTTTTTAACAGGCTTACCACCGCGCTTATATAGTAGTTTATTAGCTGTTTCTTAAATAGTAGCCTTTATAGAGGCAAATTCTCTTATAGACTTGTTAAGAATATGCTTTACAATAGCCTTTTTTTTTAATATATTTATGCGCTTTACGTGCGCTACCTAGTTACGTTGCGTACGTTTTTATTATATTATTAGGCTAGCATTCTTTAGAGGATATTATATAGCTTTACAGCTTAATTAAAACTTTAAACGCGTCTTGTATTATAATTAGAAATAGCAAGCTATATATTAGCTTTAGTATAAAACAAATAACGCGCTTGTAGTTAAGACATAACGCGAAGTTAAAGCGCAGGTGTCGCGCTTAGTGTTCGCTTAGCTACATACTAGGTTAGCCAACAACCTAGGAAACACGTTATCTTTTACTTTTTTACTTTACTTAAAAGGTATTTCCTTCTTTGTAAGTCTTATTAATAGAATAGCAAATTTAAAGCAGTCTTTAATAAACTATTAATTAAAGTTTAAAAATTCTAAACATAATTATATTTTTTCTACTATTATTAGTTATGGCTATTTCTTAACTACCTATATTTTTTATTTACTTATACTCTTTATGCTCTTACTATATATCTAAGAAAAGTAACCTTATCTTTATAAAATTTACATTTCTTTAGTTTAAGTTAAAAGTTAAACTAGTCTAGGCACCTTAGTACTTTACAAACATATTTTATATAATCTCTTAAGTTCTTAAAGTAGACAAAAACATTATTTAAGTACGCTATAACAAAGATGTCTAAATGTGCTTTTAATATATTATTAATAAGTTCTTAAAATATAACTAGGGCGTTTATAAGCTTAAATAGCATAATAGTATATTTATAGTATTTATATTATGTTTAAAATACTATCTTTTATTCTTTACTTTTCTTTATTCTAACAAGGTAGTATCTATCTTAGAAGTCTAATACTATAAAGACTTTAGCGCAAAATAATTAATCTTAAAGCTTTATAATAATTAGTAATAAGTATTAATTTTTTACTATAATATTATTAAGTTTCTAGTAGTTAACGTACATTCTTAGTAGCGTATTCTTCTTTAGTATAAAAAGTATAAGAAATCTTACTAGTAATATTAAAAGTTTAATATATTCTTTTTTTAAATCTTTATTTAGCTAAGTTCTTTAATTTCTATCTTTAATCATTAATAAATTAGCCTAAAGAGTAAAGTCTTCCCTTCTTCTAGGATAATTGTATAGTTCTAAGATTAGTATTTTAGTAAGGCTTTACTATTTACTACTTTTATAAAAAGGTGCTAAAATTCTTTATACTTTTTTAAAATATTTAAAGTTATGTATTGCTTAAAAACTTTAACTTTATAACTTAGGAGTGCTTTTCTAGTATTTATTAAGTTAAACTTTTATTTTGTAAAGCTGTTTTTAGTTAAAATTTGCTATCTCTTAGTATTATTATAAATCTTCTGTTTATTTACTATTATAGTTATTAAATGCATAAGCTAGCTTATAGTTACGTCTAATTTACAGTACTTAAATAAAAACTTTTTTAACTTTTAGTTAATCTACAAGTTATGTTTTTATAACTAAAGAATTCTTAATATAATATTATAAGTAGCTAATCTAAAGACGTCTAGGTCTAATTCTTGCTTATATTCTTAGATGCTAAGCGTTACTTTGTAAACCTTATACGTAATAGTTATCTTGCTTAGTATAAGCTAACTATTTGCTATATATAGTAAGTAGAGTTCTTATTTACTTAGTATTTATAGGCCTGCTACTTGCACTGCTTAAAAGGAAACAAAGTTAGCTTAAGAGCTAAAATCTCCTAATACTATTATTTAATATCTATTAAGCTTTACTAGTAGCTTCAGAATGCTTAAAAAGTTAGTTATATTTATTGCCTTAGTAGTTCTAAGTGTTTAAGGCGTTTATCTAAAAAAGACTATAAACTAAATTTATATAACTTCTTAGTAACTATATATAGTTAATATTTAATATTAAAGCACGTGTACTATAAAGGCTAGTTACACTTTTATGCATAAGTTTTATTTTTATAATTTTTTTACTATATTATAAACATTTGTAAAGTTTTCTTTAGATTATTATATCTATAAAAGTATAAGCTATATTATTTGTTCTATACATATACTACGCATTTATTATTTAAGTAGTTATACTATAGGTACTTATATTAAGGCATTTATTTTAGTTTCCTTAAAAACTATTCTAATTTGTACTTATCTAAGTAGTGTATAGTACAGCTATTATATATATATATAGTTTATAAGTACTTTGCGTGTTCTAAGTTATGCAGATCTATTAAATAGTATATACTATTACAGCTAACTTCTTATACCTTGTGCTTTTAGCGTGTTACCTAAAGTTTCTTATAAATTTTTTTTCTTAGTCTAAGAGCTAATGCGTAGGTTTGTTTTATAATATCTTAGTATCTCTTACTTGTTTCTATACAAAATTATTTATTTTGTTTAAGTTAGCTATTAAAGTAATTCGTTTCTCTTATAGTTCTTTATATAAGTCTACAAAATACGTATATTCTTTAAGCGTTCTACTATAAAGTTTAGTAGAGTTTTTTTAAGTTATTTAAGTTGTTTTAGTAGAATATTAATATTCTTTTGTAAACTATAGTTTATCAAAAGTGTTTACTTTCTATCAATTAGTCTAGAAAGTTAATAGCTTTTTCAAAACTTAGCTATCTTGCTATATCTAGTTTAGTCTTATAGAGTTATTTTTTTTAAGCATTATTTTAAAGACGTTTTTGTTTAAAGTTTTCTCTAGTACAATTATAGTTAAGTTCTCTAGCTTTTTAATAGTTGCATTATCTTATCTTTAGACTATAATAGTAGGCAGAGTAATAATATTCTATTCTTTTTCTTAATTATTCTTAAGTGCTGTATAGTATATAACATTTAGCTATTAGGTTACTTTGCCTTAGCTTTAGTATTCTTATTTTATATAACCTTCTTTGCTATATATATAGCAAGTCATTTTTTTTACCACTTCTATTATCTTAAAACTTATTCTTCCTAAGTTTATTATTAAGGTTATTAAAGTGCATAGGCTTATAGCTATTAGTTATATAATATCTTAGAATTTTAAAAGTATTGATTTGTTATTAACTTTAGGTAAAGTATAAACAATAGAATACTTAATTGAGTTAAGCGTTTATATTTCTAAGTATATAATTTCTCTATATAAATAGTTGTTTTTCTAACTTTTGCTTGTAAAGATTATTATTTACTTAGATAGCTTTAGCTATATGTTTATTAAGTATATTAAAAGTAGCTTTACTTTGTATAAGTTCTATTTATACAGCTTATTTTAAACTTTATTAGTATATTTATATGAAAGCGTTATTATCTTATTTAATAACTATTTAGTACTACTAAGACTTTATAATATAGCTAGTTGCAGAGCGTGTTTATTGCAACTTTTAAATCTTTTATTTTACTACTATAAATCTTTTAAATAGTAAAAATACCTTTCTTATTTTAATTTTAAAGTTGTCTTAATTCTTAATAAGTACTTTATTAATAGTAATATTTATATATTAACAAAGAATAGGATTAGCTTATTTTTTAGTAGCTTTTTGTAAAAACGTAGAGGCCTATACAACTATGTTGTTATTGTTAATCTTAGTCTTTTTAATATAGAAGTATTTATAAGCTTAAAGTAGCTTTTTCTTAAGCTTATCATAATTACTATAGTAAGTGTTAAGCTAATTAGCTTGCGTAATTGTTCCTATAGCTAGGATATTAGTAGAAGTATTTATTATAGTGTTACTTATTTTAAGAGTATTTAAAGTATAAAAATTATCTATAAATAATTTATATTAGTTCTTTTAGAATAAGTAAGTACAATAAATAAGAGTTATACTAGCATAATAAGTAGATTAATGCAATAGTATAAAGTTATGTTAGCATGTTTAGTACAATAATATAATAATATAAAAAATTAAGAATTAAGTAATTTTTAATTTATACTTAAAGTTAAACATACTAAACTATAAAAGCTTAATATCTATTACTATATACTAAGAGAGTATTATACTGTCCTACAGAATCCTATGCTATCTTACAAAATTCTATACTGTCCTATGTGTAGGACGTTGTAGGATTTTGTAATACATTATAGGATGCATATAACTTATTTTATAAAGGATTTCTGCCAAGGCCTGTGCGATCACGTGCCTAGTGCGGGGTGGCGTTATCTATTAGCACACAAAGGCTTGCTCTTTGTTTAGGTAGTTTAGGATCTCTTTCTGCCTCTATCCTTTATACATAATCTGTACCTTCTCTCTTTTTAGGTTCGTAACAAGCGTAAGATTAATTATTTACTAATTAAAATCTTGCTATTTTAAATTTTTAAAATTATGTAAAAAAGTAAGCTAAAAGAACTTTACCTTTAATATAAAGTTTTTAATAACTAAAGTATTGCTACCTAGCTTATCAACTAACTTAGGCTAGTGACAGGCTAACGTTTTTTTTAATTTTTTTGAATTAATTTCTTTTTTAAGGACTTAGTCCTTTCTTCTTTAAGTATTTTTAATAGTACTTAAGTACTTATAACTTATAGTTTATTAAATTTTCTTTTAGTTTTTAAGTGTTTTAGCTTTCTAGCTATCCTTACTATTTAACTAAGTATTTCTACTAATAACTAATTTTTTATAAGTTTTTAATTTCTTTTACTTTGTACTCATTGTCTTTAAGCTTTATATTAGTAGCTAGCTTAGTATTTAAAAGTACTTTTTTTAAAACTTTTTTATAAAAAACTAAGTAGACGCGTATACTTAGTAGTAATTAAAGTTTATAGTTTATGTTACTTATTTTTTTTTAAATTTTAAATAGTTTTACTTAAAGGTTATTTAGTTTTCTACTTAGTTACTTAGTTTTTAAGCTCTATTGTAACAGGAAAACTTTATCTTTTTTCCTAAATGTTAGTTCTTTAATCTTTTACTTGTTAGCTTCTTTAGCTATTATAAGGTTCTTATAAGCTATATTTTTACTTAATTTTTTATATAGCTTTTATATTAAGCAGGCTTTGTTATCTACACCTATTATAATACTTTTAATGTTCTTTAGATCTTAATAACAAGTACTATTGCCTAAAGCCACCCCTTACAGAATAATACCTCCTCCTACAGGCTAATAGTCTAGAGATAGCTCCCTTAACGCGATCCAACACTTAAAGCAATTAGGGAAGCTAAAGCCCTACTGCATCTAAACTCTCTAATCCCTCTTAAACCCTATTAAGGCCCGCTACACCTAAAGAGCCTAAAAAGCGCACCTAAGGCGCACCTACAACGCTTAAAGAGCGCATTAACGCTACAGAGAAGTAACGCAATAAACTTTAATCTTTACAACAATTACAGGAGTTAGAGGAAGAAGTAGCACAACTAGAAGGAGTTAAACAAAGAGGAATCTTAAATATACTAGTACTACTAACTACATTATCCCGCGCGCGGAACGCACTTAAAGCAGTACTTACTATATATATTTAACGCGCGCTAAAACCTAAAAACCTAGCTAAATACTAAGGCAAAACTTTTAAAAAACATTATAAGTTTACCTATTTCTGCAAAGTAGCGTTTTAGTTACTACTACAAGAATTTAAAAGAGATAACAATAAAGTAATTTAAGTAATGCAGTATTTTAGAGCAGACCTACAAGAGCATTAGTATGCTTACTATAAGCGTTCTTTTAAAGCAAAAAAAGAAGTGCTAACTTAAGACTACTTTAAGCAATACATACTTAACTTGCTCTTAGACCTTATTAACTATAGCCTTAAAGCAGCAACCGCGCATACGCATGCTATACAGTAAAAAAACTAGACTATCTAATTATTTATAACTTATCTTAATGTCCTTAAAGATTAACTCCTAACATATACTAAAGCATAAAGGGTCTAGCACCTCTTTGCAAAACTAAGGCTTAAACTATAGTATGCAATTACTAACTACTATTAAATTCCTGCAACTAGAAAAGACCTTATTACGCTTAAATCTATACTTAAATAGAATTTGCGTAAAGCACCTATTACGCATAATCTGCCCTACTAGAGCACTTTTACAAAAAAAAGAAAAGAATACTTTCTTACAGCCACTACACTAGACGCACCTAAAAAGTGTAAAAATAGCAACAATGTTATATGCTTTAAGTGCTAGAAAAAAGGACACTACGCTAACAAGTGCTAAAGCAGCAACCTTAACAAGGTTCTAGTTAATATAAACTAGATAGGAAAAAGTTAAGCCTTGCTGCAAACCTAAAGTTAGTAAGGCGCGTACTAATAAATATTTTACTAGAGATACAGCGCATATGTTACGCACGTTTAGCAACTAAAGTAAAAAAGGAACTCTAAGTTATCTTAGATCTATAAGTAGATGTTAGCCTTATTAGTTAAAAAACAGCTGTAAAGATAGATCTAAAACCTATTTAAGATACAGAACTTCCCTGCCTAAGTTAGATTAAACCTTAAAGGCAAAACACATACGCAGCATATAAGCTCTAGCTGCGCTTAACAAATAATAATAGCATAAAGCGCATTATAAAAGTTACTGCATATAAAGTAGATAAAAAGAAAGCACTACTACTACTTAGCAACCTCTTCTTAAGCTAAGAAGGCATCTATATTAACTGTAGAAGGCAGATGTGGCGTTAGGAATATACAAAAGTAAACATTAACTTAGTAGCTACTAAAGTATTCTTAAAAGACGTAAGACTTACAAATTTAAGAACTTACCTTTTAGAAGTACTTTAAAGTAACAGCGTAAGTATTAAGCCTAAAGCATACGTGCTAAACATATCTATAGCATAAGTACAGCACATACCTAATATGTTGCAAAATTATACTAATATTTTTAACAATAAAGCTACTAAAATCCTCTTATAGCTAAAAAGCTTAAATCACGTAATCCCTATTTAACAAAGCAAAGAACCTTCTTATAAGCCTCTCTATACTCTCTCTTCTTATAAGCTTTAAGTGCTCTGCAAATACATTAAAGAAGCACTACGTAAAAGATAGATTTACTACAGCACTAGCCCTACAGGCGCACTAATACTATTTATATTAAAGAAAGATAGAACTCTTCGCCTTTGCGTAGATTATTAAGGCCTTAACGCTGTTATAATAAAAGATTGTTACCTGCTCCTTCTAATTAGAGAGACACTAGACTGCCTGTTAGGCGCACGCTACTATACAACATTAGATCTTAAAGACGCCTACTATTATCTAAAAATTAAGGCAGGAGATAAGTAAAAGACTGCTTTTAAAACACAATACAGCTATTTTAAATATCTTGTTATGCCTTTTAGGCTTATAAATACCCTAGCAAGTTTTTAAGCCTACATTAACAAAGCTTTAAGAGAGCACTTAGATTACATCTACGTAGTTTATTTAGATAATATTCTTATCTACACCTACAATAATAACATTGCGCTACACTAGTGTGCTATACACGCTATACTTAACTCTTTACAAAGCGCAAAGTTATACGTAAATCTTAAGAAGTATATATTTGCTTTAAACAAAGTTTATTTCCTAAAATTTATTATTACAAGAAGCAGCATTTACGCAGATCTAGCGCGCGTTGCTACTATTAAGTAATAGCCTACACCTACTAGTATTAAGGAGCTATAGTCTTTTTTAGAATTTGCAAATTTTTATTAGCGTTTTATTAAGAACTACGCTATAAAAATAGCACCTCTTACAAATATCTTAAAAGAGAAACAGGCGTTCTACTAAAATAAGAATACACAAGCTGCCTTTACAAGGCTAAAGCAACGCTTTATATATACGCCTATCTTGCGTTACTTTAAAGATATACGTATAATTTGTGTTAAGATAGATGCTTTAACTTTTGCTATCTTAGGTATATTGTCCTAACTCTTTAAAAACAAAAAGTAGCATCCTATTGCGTTTTACTTACAAAAACTACAAAGCGCTAAGCTAAACTATAAAGTGTACAACTTTAAACTTTTAGCTATTATATAAAGATTTAAAAAATAGCAACACTACCTAGAAAGCGCTTAACACACTATACAGGTGTTAACTAATTATAACAACTTACGCTCTTTACGCGCTGTACAGAAGCTAAACTAGCGTTAAGCACGCTAGGCTCTATATTTAAAGGCTTTTAATTTTAAAGTTAAATACTACCTAAGGCGTACAAACCCTGCAGATAGACTATTAAGAAGAGCAGATTACAAATAAGAGAACTTATTGTTAACTTAACTATTGCTTACACTGCAGAACAAACTTCTAGCAAAAGTAGAGCATAGTAAAACAAAAAATTTTATAACTTAGCACAGCTAAAAAGGCGCATGTAAAACGTATGTAGCTAACATTTGTAGAACAAAGGGTATCTAAACTACTAGTGCTATAAAGTGCACACTATGCGTACTACGCTCTCTAGCTAGAGTATTAGTTAGTAGCAAACCTGCAACAGTAGAGTTAGAAGCTCTAATAAATAAACTGCGCTAGTTGTAATAAAGAGACGCCTTTGCCTTATAGCAGGTTGCAAACTTTATGCAAGCAGTACACACTTAAAGTAGTAGTAGCGCGTAAGTGTAGCGTGTTAACAACAAAGAAGTTTTAAAATACAAAGGCAGAATTTATGTTTTACTAGAACAAGCTATTAGGCAGGAGATTCTATTACAAAATTATAACACGCGTATAGCAGGTTATTTTAGCGCACGTAGAACTTATAAGCTTATTAGCAGGCTATATTACTAGCTAGAGCTAGGCTATAATGTTTAGGATTACGTAAAAACCTATATAGTATACTAAAAAAGCAAGGCTCTAAAACACAGCAAATACAGTTAGTTATTACTATTACTAGTTCTTAATAAGATATTTAAGAAAGTAAGCCTTAATTTTATAATAGAGCTACTACTAGTAAAGAATAATAGTTTAGGTTACGTGTTTAATGCAATTCTTGTAATTATTAACCGCTTTTTAAAGATAGCAATCTACATACCTATATTAAAAACGTAGAATACAAAATAGTTTACAGAATCCTATTTTAAACATATTATTTTAAAATATAGAATCTAAAAGAGTATTATATCTAATCGCAGTTTAATCTTTACATCTACATTTTAAATAAAAATATGCTACTAATTATAAGTAAAGCGCAGGCTAAGCACAGCCTTCTACTTACAGATAAACAGGCAAACTAAACGCTAGAACTAGACAATAAAGCAATACCTAAAGACATTCGCCTTAGAGAAACAGAACAATTAGGTATTACTTTTACTAACTACACAATTCATATACAACAACTCTATTTACAAATTAATAAAGACAACACCTTTTTACGCAGTATACAGCAAGCATCTATTGTTTATGTTGCCTCCTAAGGACAGCAGGCTAAAAAAGGAGGTACTAGATGCTGTAAACAAAGTGCAGCGCATACATAACGCACGTGCAACAGCAAGAGAATACCTCCTAATAGTACAAGAATGTTAACGCTAATACTACAACAAAAAATATAAACTAAAGATCTTCTACTAAGAAGACTTAGTTCGCCTTAGCACAAAAAATATTAACTTAGCCTACTAATTTAGCAAGAAGCTTTCTAGCAAGTTTATAAGACTATTCTAAGTGCAAGGAGTAGTTAGAACGCAGGCTTACTAACTACAACTACTACCTTACTATTGCATTTATAATATCTTCTACGTCTCCTTACTAGAACAATAGAAATTACGTAGTAGTTAAGAAAACAATACTTAGGCACTAGAAATTAGTTCTAAAAGTAAAAAGATCTAGGAGGTTAAAAAGATATTAAGGAAACAAATTAAGAATAGCTAGCTAGAGTATTAGCTGCGATAGAAAGGCTATAACAAATTATAAGATACTTAGACTCTAGCATCGCAGTTTAAGGATATAGAAGAACTAATTAAAAAATATAAGCATAAACAAAGATTATTACGTCCTAAGCGCGCTAAAAGAATATACTAAACATTGTTATTGCGCACCTAGGGCGCAAATTAGGTATTTAAACAAACAAAACTATAAGTATAAAAATAATCTACCCCTACTTATTATTAAAAATCTTCTTACTACTAGCACGAACCTTATTATCACCACCTATATTATTACTACTACTTCTAGCACCACCGTCATGCGCGCCACCTGCGCCTAGACCGCGCCTAAGAAGCAGCACGTTATTGTTACCTAAGCTCTCATCATTATTCTTATTATTACTAGTAGGACTAGCAATCCTAGCTGTATAACTAGCAATTAACTTAAAAGCAGCTGCTATACAGCGCTACTCTACTAAGATTAAGCTTAAAAAATAAGGCGAGGATGTTAGCACCTAAGTAAGCACTCTTAACAAAGTACTAGTGTACGCAGTAATACAGCAGCAGTTAAAGAGCTTAAGGTTAAATTAGCGCTAGCATTACGCAAGTTTAACGCCAGCAGTAATAATAGCAGAGTTAGTCCTTAAAATATTAGCATTAGTAACTGCAGTATTAAAACAGGAGCAAAGTTAGTATAGATAATTTAAACGCCTATTAAGTGCTTTAGGAACTTGTTTAGATTAGCTAAAGCGCAGTAAATAAAACAAAAAAACTTACTTTAGTATAACTACTACAGTTACCCTTAGCACAATAGTTACAATAATAATGCTTAGTCTTTCTACAAATCTTTTTTTGCTTAGTAATATTCTATATGCAACGCAGGCAGGTTGCATGCAAGGCAACAAGATTAACAGCTTTTTTAAGCACGCTAAACTTGTATAGCTAAGCATCTTATAGGTAGGATTTCTTAATGTACTTAAGATTTAGATAGTAGACTATAATAAAGATTAGAGCTTATTATTTAGTTACGTAGTAAGTGCGTTAGAGTTAGGTGTTAAATATGTTAATTAAGACAAGGATTACAAAGAATATACTAGAATTTTCTTTATTACTACAGCAAACATTACCTTGCATAGACTACCTACAACAATTACACACTCTTACCTTTACCTCTAAAAATTTTAAAAAACAAACAACAAATTTAAGGGTTACTACAACAACGTTATAAAGACTTAAGCCTAAAGCTTGTTACGCGCCTAAACCGCAGGTAACACGCGTCTTAAGAGCACTTAAGCTGCAAGTAACACGCGCTCCTTACTAAACTATTTTTATACAGTCTAGAGAGTTAATTTAAGGCTGTTAAGACGCTAGACTAGAGGGGGAGGCTCTGTCACGGATGGTTGCGTGTTGACTGGGTCCGCTAAACTTATATACACACGTTATTATTCTAGAGCTATCTCTCACTATCTTCTGTGGTGTAAAGCAAGTACTATTGCCTGAAGCCACCCCTTACAATAAGCAGCTAGCTTATATTTCTAGTTTACGTAGAATAGTAAGTGCTTTATAGTTACTAACTTTATACTATTATAGGCTAATTATACTATTAATAAAAGTTTAACTTAGTTATTCTATAGCTTATTAGCATAAATTCTTTAATACTATTTTAGTATCTAGTTTGTTTATTTTATTTAGCTGTCTATTTTAAACTAAAAGCTAGTTAATAGCTTTTTTCTATACTTTATTTTGCTGGAAATATATCCTAAGTTTTAGACATTAATTTTTTATTATAATTAGTAATAAACTTTTTAAGTATTTTATAATTTAATACTAGTGCCTTTATAACTTTGTACGCGCAGCTTTTTACTATAATAGCCTTTTTTATAAGTATAAACTTTGCTACTTTAGTTAATTAATTAATAACTACTAAAATAGTGTTGTAAAGTTAAGCTAATTTTAGTTCTAATAATTTTTAAAGCTTTACTACAGAGTTGATTATTACACTACTTTATAGTTTTATTAGTAGCTATAAAAGTTATATCAAGCTATAAAGCTAATGTCTCTAAAGCTTATTCTTGTAATAAGCTAAATCGTTGCTTAGAATATTTTATACTTTTACTTGTAAGCGTAGTATTATAAACTCCTTAGCTAGTCATTTAACTATTTCTTTAATTGCTATGTATTTATATTCTAAGAGATTATATAGTTTCTTAATAAGACTTAATATTATATATAGAAGTATATATATTTAGTTCTTTTAAATTTTGTTCTAGTACTCTTATTTATTCTATAGTAGTTTATTAGAGCTGTTTCTTTTAAGCTTAAACTACTAGCTAGCTACTCTCTACTACTACTACTACTGCTATAGTGTTTCTACCTACTTAGCTATCTTAGCTAGTTCTAGCTAGTTATAACATAGACTGCTACTTAGTATTTTTTTAAATATAGTATTATAAAGTTCTTTGTAACTTTTCTTATATAAGTTAGTTCTCTTACTTAGAGCATCTACTACTTTATTAAGTATTCTAGCGTAGTAAGTTATCTTAAAGTTAAACTAAGCTAATAGCTTAGCTTATTAAAGTTATTTTTAGTTAAGTTTTCTTGTTGTTATAAACCCTGCTAAGTTTTAGTAATCAGTAAAAATCTAATCTAGTATAGTAGTTTTAATAAATCAACTTCTTACAATTTAAGGAAATTAACTACTTTTAGTAGCTTTTTATTATAAACGTTGTAGTTAAGTTCTACTCTAAAGAACTTTTTAAATAGTAAAATACTAGTCTCTATTTTTTATCTAGGCACTACTATAATAATACAGCTTTAAGTGTATAGTTTAATATGTTAGCCTTAACTTGCATTTTTTGTTTTAAGTTATATATTTCTATAATAAATGCTTTAAAGAATGTTTTTTTAAGTTAGTTAAATACTTTTTATAATTTTTTATCTTAGCTAAAATAATCTTTTTTTCAATCTCTAAAAGGGTATAGAAATTTTTAAGTAATTTTTAATAAACTTCTAATAGTAGTTAGTAAACTTTGAAAAGAAATGCATATCCTTAACTATTTTAATTATTAGCTATTTTTATACAGCCGCAATCTTCTTTATATTTATTTTTACTTTTTCTATAAATATTATAAAGCCTAAAATTTTTATTCTCTTAATATAGAATTAATACTTCTTAAGCTATAAGTATAGCTTATAATTTTTAAGCTTCCTAAGCACTTTCTTAATATGCTCTACCTGTTTTTTAAGCGTTCTGCTAGAGTATACTAGTACATTATCTAAGTACGCGGTAATAAAGATTCTAAAGTTTTTATAAAGTGCGTTGTTAATAACTAATTAAAAAGTTGCTAGTATGTCTATTAATTTTATAAGTATAACTATATATTTAATTAGTTTATCTTTTATTTTAAATGCTAGTCTTAACTTATAACTTTTTTTAATTTTAATTTAGTAAAATCTTTCTTAAATATTAAGGTATATAAACTACTTAGCTTTTTAGAGTTAATTTATAAGCTTTGTTATTAGTAGTAGAAAATACTAGTTTTTTGATATTATACTATTTAACTTTCTAAAGTTAATATATAGTTACTGCTTTCTATTAAGCTTTTTTATAAATAAGATAAGTAAGGCTATTAGGCTTAATTTTAGTTAAATTAATTTCTTTTTTTTAATTCTCTTAGATGTAATTTCTTAGCTTAGCATTATATTTAAGTAATATTAAGTATCTTAGTTTTAGGCTTAGCTTAGATCTATTGTTTAGAATAGTTTTTTAATTTTAATCTTAATAGTTTACTAGCTTTAGAGCCTTATTTTCTTAAAAAGTTTCTTAAACTTGTTAGTATAATATATTTTTAGTAGTAAAAGTCTTTTTTTTTAGTTACAACTTACTTTATTTAAATAACTTTTAGTTTTTAAAAGTTCTTTATACAGATTTTTTTAATTTTATATAGCAAGATTTTACTAAATTTTTTATTCTAAAGCAAGCTTTAATTCATTAAGCATATTTTTTTATATACTCTAGCAACCTTATACATAAGTTTTCTTTTTAAGTATTATATTTATTTGCTAATTAAGAGCAAAGTTATATACATCTAGCTAATTATAACTAATTAATATGTTTAGTTCTTTTAGATCTATTATATTAAAATTTATCTAGCACTTTATACCTGCTATTTATAGCTTTATTAATTTACTCTTTAACTATAACATACTATTCTTATATTTTATAAGTTTCTTGTTAGCTAACACTATTAAGATTAGTTTTCTTTTAACTTAATATAGTATCTAGTATTTCTTTACTACTTATAGAGAGATTATTGTTTATATAGCTTTACTATCTATAAGAGCCTTTATCTTCTAACCTTATATAAATATAGTTATAAGCAACTACTTTACTTAACTATTTGTAAGGGGTGGCTTCAGGCAATAGTACTTGCTTCACACTACAGAAGATAGTGAGAGATAGCTCTAAATAATAACGTGTATATATTTTAAGCAATAATACCTGCAGGTATCCTCGCAGGTGAGGAGCCCCTTATAAGCACAATTACAGGTAGGCAAGCTAATAATAAGCGAGTTTGGCGGATCTAGCCAACACGCTACTATCCGTGACAGAGCCTCCTCCTCTAGTCTAGCGTCCTAACAGCCTTAACTTAAAACTTCTAAAATTGTGTATAAGGATAGCTTAACAAGGAGCGTGTTCTACGCGCAAGTTATGTGCGCTTAAGACACGTATTACTTATAAGTTAGATACATAGCAAGCTCTACAGATTAAGTTCTATAGCGTTGTTATAGTAACCTTTAAATTTTATTATTTGTTTCTTAAAAATTTTTAAAGGTAAAAGTAAAAGTATGTAGTTATTATAAGTAATTTATACAAGGTAATGTTTGCTGCAGTAATAAAATATTTTTTTAGTATATTTTTTATAGTCTTTGTCTTGCTTAACACACTTAATACGCAATATTAGCGCACTTATTACGCACTTTAATACTAAGCTTTAATCTTTATTATAGTCTACTATCTAAATCTTAAGTACATTAAGAAGTTCTACCTATAAGATACTTAGCTATACAAGTTTAGCGTGCTTAAAAAAGCTACTAATTTTATTACTTTATATGCGATGTGCCTACACTGCGCGTAGAGTATTGCTAAACAAAAAAAGATTTATAGTAAAACTAAGCATTATTATTATAACTATTATGCTAAGAGTAATTGTAGTAGTTATACTAAAATAAATATTTTTATTTTATTAACTACGCCTTAGCTAATCTAAACAAGTTCTTAAAGCACTTAATAGGCGTTTAAATTATTTATACTAACTTTGCGCTTGTTTTAATACTGCTGTTACTAATACTAATATTCTAAGAACTAACCTTACTATTATTACTACTAGCGTTAAGCTTACGCAGTGCTAGCGCTAATTTAACTTTAAGCTTTTTAACTACTGCTATGTTACTATACATACTAGTACTCTTATAAAAGTTTCTACTTAGGTGCTAACAACTTTACTTTAGTACTTAAGCTTAATTTTAGTAAAGTAGCGCTGTATAATAGCTGCTTTTAAATTAATTGCTAGTTATATAGCTAGGATTGCTAGTCCTACTAGTAATAATAAGAATAATAATAAAAGCTTAGGCAATAACAACGTGCTGCTTCTTAAGCGCAGTCTAGGCGTAAGTAGCGCGCATAACAGTAGTACTAGAAGTAATAGAAATAATATTAGTAGTAATAATAAAGTTTGTGCTAGTAGTAAGGAGATTTTTAATAATAAGTAAAAGTAAATTATTTTTATACTTGTAGTTTTGTTTATTTAAATACCTAATTTGCGCCTTAAGTGCGCAATAATAATATTTAGTATATTTTTTTAGCGCGCTTAGAACGTAATAATCTTTACTTATACTTATATTCTTTAATTAGTTCTTTTATATCCTTAAACTGCAATGCTAAAGTCTAAGTATTTTATAATTTGTTATAGCCTTTTTATTGCAGCTAATACTCTAGCTAGCTATTCTTAATTTATTTCCTTAATATCTTTTTAACTTCTTAAATCTTTTTACTCTTAAAGCTAATTTCTAGTGCCTAAGTATTATCTTCTTAACTACTGTGTAATTTCTATTATTCTAGTAAAGAGACGTAGAAAATATTATAAATGCAATAGTAAAGTAGTAGTTGTAGTTAGTAAGCCTATATTTTAACTACTCCTTATACTTAGAATAGTTTTATAAACTTGCTAAAAAGCTTCTTACTAAGTTAGTAGGCTAAGTTAATATTCTTTATGCTAAGGCAAACTAAGTTTTTTTAGCAAAAGATTTTTAGTTTATATTTTTTATTATAGTATTAGCGTTAGTATTCTTGTGCTGCTAAAAAGTATTCTTTTACTATTGCACGTGCGCTGTGTATGCGCTACACTCTATTTACAGCGTCTAGTACCTCCCCTTCTAGCCTACTATCCTTAGAAGGCAACGTAAGCAATAGATGCTTGCTATATACTAAGTAAAAAGGTGTTATTTTTATTAATTTATAAATAGAGTTGTTGTACGCAAATTATATAGTTATTAGAAGTAACACCTAATTATTCTATTTTTCTAAGGCAAACATCTTTAAGTATTACTTTATTATTTAGTTTTAGCGTTTAGTTTGCCTATTTATCTACAAGTAAAAAGCTGTGCTTAGCCTATACTTTACTTATAATTAGTAGTATATTTCTATTTAAAATATAGAAGTAAAGATTAAACTATAATTAGATATAATGCTTTTTTAAATTTTATATTTTAAAATAATATGTTTAAAATAAGATTCTGTAAACTATTTTGCATTTTATATTTTTAATATAAGTATATAGATTGCTATTTTTAAAAAGTAGTTAACAATTACAAAAATTATATTAAACATATAGCTTAAGCTGTTATTTTTTGCTAGTAGTAGCTCTATTACAAAATTAAAGCTTACTTCTTTAAATATCTTATTAAAAACTAGTAATAGTAATAACTAACTATATTTGCTGTGTTTTAGAGCCTTACTTTTTTAGTATACTATATAGGTCTTTATGTAATCTTAAACATTATAGCCTAGCTCTAGCTAGTAATATAGCCTGCTAATAAGCTTATAAGTCTTACGTATACTAAAATAACCTACTATATGCGTATTATAATTCTGTAATAAAATCTCCTGCCTAATAGCTTGTTCTAGTAGAACGTAAATTCTACCTTTATATCTTAAAACTTCTTTATTATTTACGCGCTACACTTACGTGCTACTACTATTTTAAGTACATACTGCTTACATAGAGTTTGCAACCTGCTATAAAGTAAAAGCGTTCCTTTATTACAACTAGCGCAGTTTATTTATTAGAGCTTCTAACTTTACTATTATAAGTTCGCTACTAACTAATACTCTAGCTAGAGAGCGTAGTACGCATAGTGTGCACTTTATAGCACTAGTAGTTTAAATACTCTTTGTTCTACAATTATTAGCTACATGCGTCTTACATATACTTTCCTAGCTATACTAGGTTGTAAAACTTTCTATTTTACTATACTCTACCCTTGCTAGAAGTTTGTTCTACAGTGTAGGCAATAATTAAGTTAACAATAAGTTCTTCTATTTATAATCTACTCTTCTTAATAGTCTATCTACAAGGTTTATACGCTCTAGGCAGTATTTAACTTTAAAATTAAAAGCCTCTAAATACAGAGCCTAGCGTGCTTAATACTAGTTTAGCTTCTATACAGCGCGTAAAGAGCGCAAGTTATTATAATTAGTTAATACCTAAATAGTGTGTTAAGCGCCTTCTAAGTAGTGCCGCTATTTCTTAAAACTCTATATAATAGCTAAAAGTTTAAAGTTATATACTTTATAGTTTAGCTTAGCATTTTATAGTTTTTATAAGTAAAACGTAATAGAATACTACTTTTTATCCTTAAATAATTAAGATAATATACTTAATATAGCAAAACTTAAAGTATCTATCTTAACATAAATTATACGTATATCTTTAAAGTAATGTAGAATAAGCATATATATAAAGTGTTACTTTAGCCTTATAAAAGTAGCATGTGTATTCTTATTCTAGTAGAATACTTATTTCCTTTTTAAGATATCTATAAGAAGTGCTATTTCTACAGCATAGTTCTTAATAAAATGTTAATAAAAATTTACAAATCCTAGAAAGGACTGCAGCTCCTTTATACTAGTAGGTATAGGCTATTACTTAATAGTAGTAACACGCGCTAGATTTACGCAAATACTGCTTTTTATAATAATAAATTTTAGAAAATAAACTTTATTTAAAGCAAATATGCACTTCTTAAAATTTACATATAACTTTATTTTTTATAAAAAGTTAAGTATAGCGCGTATAGCACGCTAGTGTAGCGCAATATTATTATTGTAAGTGTAAATAAAGATATTATTTAAATAAACTACGCAGATATAATCTAAGTACCCTCTTAAAGCTTTATTAATATAAGCTTAAAAACTTGCTAAGGCATTTGTAAGCCTAAAAGATATAATAAGATATTTAAAATATCTATATTATATCCTAAAAGCAGTCTTCTACTTATCTCCTGCCTTAATCCTTAGATAATAGTAGGCGTCTTTAAGATTTAGGGTAGTGTAGTAGTATACGCCTAATAGGTAGTCTAGTGTCTCTCTAATTAAAGAGAGTAAGTAATAATCTTTTATTATAATAGCGTTAAAACTTTAATAATCTACGCAAAGGTAAAAAGTTCTATCTTTCTTTAGTATAAATAGTATTAGTGCGCCTATAAGGCTAGTGCTATAGCAAATCTATCTTTTCTATAGTACTTCTTTAATATATTTATAAAGTACTTAAAGCTTACAAAAAAAAAAGTATAAAAAGGCTTATAAAAAAGTTCTTTGCTTTATTAAATAGAAATTACGTAATTTAAGCTTTTTAGCTATAAAAAGGTTTTAGCAACTTTATTATTAAAAATATTAGCATAATTTTATAACGTATTAAGTATACGCTACACTTACGCTATAAATACGTTTAGCATATATACCTTAGGCTTAATGCTTACGCCTTTACTTTAAAGTACTTTTAGAAAGTAAGTTCTTAAATTTATAAGTCTTGCATTCTTTAAAAATACTTTAGTAGCTACTAAGTTAATATTTGCTCTTATATATTTCTAACGCTACTTCTAGCTTTTGCAGTTAATATAAATACTCTTCTAACTTAAGAAAGAATTACTAAGTAGTAGTAGTGCGCCCTCTTTATCTACTTTATACGTAGTAACTTTTATAATGTGCTTTACGCTATTATTATTTATTAAGCACAGCTAGAGCTTATATGCTGTATATATATTCTACCTTTAAAGTCTAATCTAACTTAGGTAAGAAAGTTCTACATTCTAAATAAGTTTTAAATCTATCTCTATAGCTGTTTTTTAACTAATAAAGCTAATATCTACTTATAAGTCTAAAATAACTTAAAGTTTTTTCTTTACTTTAGTTGCTAAACGTACGTAACACGCGCGCTATATTCTTAGTAAAATATTTATTAGTACGCGCTTTACTAACTTTAAGTTTACAGCAAGGCTTAACTTTTTTTTATTTAGTTTATATTAACTAAGACCTTGTTAGAGTTACTGCTTTAGCACTTGTTAACATAGTGTTCTTTTTTTTAGTACTTAAAGTATATAATATTATTACTATTCTTACGCTTCTTAAGTGCGTTTAGTGTAGTAGCTATAAAAAAGTATTTTTTTTTTTTATAAAAGTGCATTAGTAAAGTAGATTATGCGTAATAAGTGCTTTATATAAATTTTATTTAAGTATAGAGCTAAGCGCAATAAGGTTTTCTCTAGTTATAAAAATTTAATAGTAGTTAGTAATTACATGCTGTAGTTTAGGCCTTAGTTTTACAAATAAGTGCTAGACCCTTTATACTTTAGTATATATTAAGAGTTAATTTTTAAAAATATTAAAATAAGTTGCAAATAATTAGACAGTTTAGTTCTTTTACTATATAGCATATATATACGTAGTTGCTACTTTAAGGCTGCAGTTAATAAAGTCTAAAAGCAAGTTAAGCATATATTACTTAAAGTAGTTTTAAGTTAGCACTTCTTTTTTTACTTTAAAAAAATGCTTATAGTAAGCATACTAAAGCTTTTATAAGTCTACTCTAAGATACTGCATTGCTTAAATTACTTTATTATTATCTCTTTTAAATTCTTGTAGTAGTAGCTAAAATGCTACTTTATAAAAATAAGTAAACTTACAATATTCTTTAAGAGTTTTACCTTAGTATTTAGCTAAGTTTTTAAGTTTTAATGCACGTTGTACATGTGTAGTAAGTATTACTTTAAGTGTGTTCTGCGCGTAGAATAATGTAGTTAGTAGTATTAGTATATTTAAAGTTCCTTCTTATTTAACTCCTTCTAGTTGTGCTACTTCTTCTTCTAACTTTTATAATTATTATAAAAATTAAAGTTTATTATGTTACTTTTTTGTAGCATTAATGCGCTTCTTAAGCGTTGTAGGTACGCCTTAGGTGCGCTCCTTAGGCTTTTTAGGTGTAGCAGGCCTTAATAGAGTTTAAGGGGGATTAGAGAGTTTAAATGCAGCAGGGCTCTAGCTTCCTTAATTATCTTAAGTATTAGATTGCGTTAAGGGAGCTATCTCTAGACTATTGGCCTATAGGAGGAGGTATTATTCTGTAAAAGGTGGCTTCAGGCAATAGTACTTGCTTTACACCACAGAAGATAGTGAGAGATAGCTCTAAATAATAACGAAGCAATAATACCTGCAGGTATCCTTGCAGGTGAGGAGCCCCTTATAAGCACAATTGCAGGTAGGCAAGCTAACAATAAGCGAGTTTGGCGGATCCAGCCAACACGCTACCATCCGTGACACTATTAGTATTTTATACCTTTTTTACAGTTGTTTTAAGTATGCTTTTACTAGTATAACTTTATTTCTAGTAGTATTCTAGTTTTTTACTTGCTTGCTTTTCTTTTTTTTAGGAAAGTAGCCTATACTATACATAGTAATATAGTGTATTAAGTAACTATTATTATAATAAAAGCTCTAATAAAGGTTTTAGTAAAGTATTTCTTGCTTTAAAGCTTATTTTTTTAGCTTTAGCTTCTTTACTTTATAAACTAAGTAGTCTGCTGCCTTGGAAATATTTTATAATAGAGTAATATAGTAGTAGTTGTCTACTTATTATACTTTTTTAAGTTACTATTAATAGAAGTTGCATCTATCCTTGTATTATGTTTATAAAAGTTAGCAGTAAATCTCTACTTTCTTAAGTTTATAAAAGAAATACTTCTTTACTAGGCACTTATCTACTTATAAGTTTTAGTAGTAGTACTAGTTTTAGTTTACCTTACACTCTTTTTTATCTTTTTTATAGAACTTATAGTTAAGCTTATAATTACACTAATGAAATGTTTTGTACTTTTTAGTACTTTCTACTTCTTTAGCCTTTAACTTTAGTTACTAGATTATTAAAGTAAAGTTGTTAGTGTATTACTTAATATCTAACTTCTTTAGCATTCTTACTAGTAATTATAATTCTTGCTTAAACTAGATTTTTGTTAGTATAGTGCGTTGTTGTTCTGCACACTTAATATTAATTATTAGCTAATTAGATTAGTATAACTTTATTTTTAACTTTTTAATTTATCAGCTTAGGTTTACTTAAAGTAAGAACTTTATTATTTAGTCTTAGTAGTAGTATAATTTTGTAGCTATGTATTAAGCGTGCCTCTTTATAGAAGTCTAGATTACTTAAGTTATTACCTAGTTCTGTCTAAGTTAGGTATAGCATTTGTTATTTAATTATTTTAATCTTAACAGCTGCCTGTTTAACTTATTCTTTTTTATAGTTTTAGGCAAAGTATTTAACTTTACTACACTAGAAATATATTTTATTATTATAATACTTTTAGTGTTCTTCTTTAAAAAGGCTATTATACTTTCTTTCTTAGGTATTTTTATTTTAAGCCTTATTTTATACTTTACTAGTTATAATAGCGTTGCTATTTTTATTATACTTGCTGCGTTGCCTTCTTGTTTTAGCTAAGCTAGTTTAAAAGTATTCCTTTTAGTTATGCTGTTTCTAGAGCTTGTTATCAATGCGCGTAGCTAGCTTAACTAGTGCATATAGTATATTATGCTTATTATAGTATATAAGGCTGTTCTTAACTTTTTTTTTAGGCCTGCTTTAAATACAGAGGGGTGACAAAAAAAAAGAAATTGAAAAATTTGTTATTTTCAAAGCTTTTCTATTTCTATGACTACAAGGGCTATACTAGAAAAACTTAGTGATTTGAAAAGTCAAGAACCTCTTCTTTAGGATAGGCTGCTTAGTAAGCTGCTTAGTCAGCAAGCTTGCTCTCAATCTTCGCAGTAAAAATATAGGCTTAAAAACTTAAGAGTATATTTAATATGCCTTTTTTTTTCATGTGTAGAAATTGCTATAATCTACATAAAATAGATAACACAAGCTAATCTTCTTTAGCCTAAAGAAGCAATAGGCCTTTTAGCTAAAGCGTTTTTTAGCAAAGCCTACACGTTTTCTATAGGATTTAGATTAGGACTATAGGCAAGATGCTTAAAAACTAATATCTTATTTCTAGAAAACTAAGATAAATTTCTGCAGTTTTATAAATTTTAGCATTATTCTGCTAAAACTTCTAGCTTATATAGAAGTTAGTAAGCTACTGAAATACATAAAAAAAAACTCTAACTTTACAATTTAAATTTAGAGTAATAGGTCTCTAGATAGAAAAATAAAGTATATATAACTTACCTTTTTTAATTATAAGTTTTATAATAAGAATTATAATCTTTTCAATATAGCCTAAATTTTTAAAAAGTGTAGTAATTAAAGAGCTTTTAATTACTACTAGTTTAGATCTTCTACTTATCTAAATTGCACCCTAAACTTAAATAGAAATATCTTAACCTATAACTACATTATTAAGTATTCTAAAAATAGATTAAAATAACAAAAATATTATAAATATAATATAATTTATTATTCAATAATTAGAGTTTCTTAGAACTTACTTGTATTTATTGTAGAAATATTTTTTTTTCTTATTTTATTATTATACTTTGTTTAATAGTATTCTGTTCTAGCACTGTGCCTACGCTTAATAGCAAACTTATCTAAAAATATAACTTTGTAAAAGTTTATATTTTTAATATTTTTAAGTGTTTACTTAGCGTAAATATAATAATTCTAAGCTTTTTTAGTGTCTAAAGGCGTCTTTTTTTAAAAAATATAAACAAAATAGTTCTTCTTTTTTAAAAATTGTTATATGCTTTTAATTAAAAGATCTATACTATTTTCTTTTAAGAGACTTTAAATTGTCTTTTTAGGGCTTCTTATAAGGTCTCTATTAAGCACTCTTTTTGCTTTTTTTACGATCTTAGAAGGACGACCTTGTTTAGAGCTAATAATAGATAAAGAAGCGTTCTTTTTTTATTTAATTTAATAAAGAGTATTATAAATACTTTTAGAAGGCTTTTCTAGTATATCACTAATAAAGAAGATAGATTTGTTGTGTAAATATAAAGTATAAACTTGTTGTTTAAATTAAGAGAGATTACAAGCTATAGAGGAGATAATATAAAAATAGAAAGTTAGGATAAACAAGAGACGTATCTATACTATATTTTTATTAAGTCATTACGTAATTAGTGCTTACGTAAGCAACTCCTTTTTTTTATCCTTTTATTAAACTATAAGGAAATAAGAAATGTTACTCTAGAATTTGCTCACATTATGCTTACGTAAGCTAATTAGACTTAATTTTTTTTTAGTCCTTTTTATGTGTTCACAAAAAAGATATGCCAAAATCTATTTTTGCTTTTTTTGTTGACATATTTTAAGCGAGATTACAGGCGCAATTGTGCTGACTAAGCAGCTTACTAAGCAACCTATCTCAAAGAGGAGGTTCTTGGCTTTCTAAATCACTAACTCCTTTTAGCATAGCCCTTCTAGTTACCAACATATAAAGCTTTGAAAACTATAACTTTTTTGATTTCTTTTTTTTTCGTCACCCCAATGTACTATTTAAAGTGCTTTATTATTGAATTAATTTATGCTTATAGCTGTTTAAGCTTTGCTATATATACTAATACTAATATAGTATGCCTTAGGCAAGTAATTTTTTTCATCTTAGATTTTAGCGTTTACTTTTTTAAAGATGCGTTCTATTTTTTATTTAAACTCTATCTAACTTACAAATAAAGTTTATATCTTTACTTTAACTTTTTTATATTGTGTAATTAGCAGGTAGTTATTTATATAAAGTTATATCTAGTTAAAGGCTTTATTCTTTATATATATACTTACTATAAGAAATTTTTCTTAATTAGTAAAAACTTTGTTATACTTGCAGTATAAATTAGTATTTATTTTTAAGGTGTCAAAGGTGGTGGTTGTTGTTATAGTCAAAAAAGGGTTTCTAAAAAAAGTAAAAAGCAGCTACCCTCTACTAATTAGTCGCAAAAGTTAAAAAAAAAGATTATGTGTAGTCAACAAGATTCAAACAATAAGTAGATAAAGTCTACGCGCTAAGCGCTTAGAGCAGAAAAGCTTAGACTACTAAGCAAAAATCAGGGTTGAAAAAATTTGCTAAAGGTACTAAAAAAACGACACTAATTAAAACGTATTCAACGACGATTGCCAGCCTATAGCTGGCAACAAGATTGCGATAGAGATGGAGGAGGAGGGTAAGGACACATACGTATAAATTAGTATAAGTAAAAAATACATATAGTTTTTTTGTTCATTTTTATACTTCTTGAGTAGTGCTATTTTGAATTTATTTATAGCAATAGTTTGTTTGTTTAGAGTAGCTATTAGCTGACTTAAGAGCTAATTAATTATATTTATTATAAAAGCTACTTGCTGTGTCTAGATATAGGCCTATTACTTAAGATTCCTAATTACCTAAGCACTAAGGTTGTCCTTAGTATTAGAGTTAGGTGCGTTAAACATCTTATTATTTCTTAACATTAGTTAGTTTAGCGCAGAAAGTTTTAGACTCTAAGCTATATTATTTTAAGTATTTCTCTTAACGTGTTTCCCGGGTTAGTGGCTAACCCGGTATGTAGCTAAGCGAACACCAAGCGCGACACCTACACTTTAACTTCACGTTATGTCTTAACTACAAGCGCGTTATTTATCCTATACTAAAGCTAATATATAGCTTGCTATCTCTAATTTTAATACAAAACGCGTTTAAAGCGTTAATTAAGCTGTAAAGCTATATAATATTTTCTAAAAAACGCTAGCCTAACAATACAATAAGAAACGCATATAACATAACTAAGTAGCGCATGTACAGCGTATAGATACATTAGAAAAAAGCTATTATAAAGTATATTCTTAATAAGTCTGTAAGAAGATTTGCCTTTATAAAAGCTACTATTTGAGAAATAGCTAATAAATTACTATATAAGCGTAGTAGTAAGCCTATTAAGAAAACCTAAGTTAATAAGTTTATTAAAAGAACTCTTAAGCTTTATATGCGCTAGAGCTAGCTATATAATTACTAGCGTGCTACTTGCAAAGATCTAGTGCTTATTAAATACTAGTTTAGCTTAGTATAAGTAATAAAATAAAAGTAGAAAATTAAAAATAATAATATCTACAACTTTAATAAAACTAGCTTTATAATAAGCAGATTTTTATTATAAATAGTTAATATAAGCTTAAAAAGATAATAATAATAAAAAATTATTTTTTTTTTTTTTTTTTTTATAAGTAGTGTACTTATTAACGTCTAGTTTAAAAATTTACTTTATAATTAAATTCTTAAAGTAAGTTTTAATAGCTAAACTAATAACTAACTTACTCTTGCTTAGTTAAAGTATTTTAATAAGTATATAAAGTAAAGTGCTATAAGTACATACTAGCTACTTATTATAAATAGCTATAAGAAGTATAGCTTACTTAAAATCTAGAATGTTTATAAAAAGAAAAAAAAATTTATTTTTTATATACTTCTGCACTTATTGCATCTACTACAGCCTTTTAATATTAGCTATTTTGCGCTATTAAAGCGCAAGTATAGTAACTAAATTTTAGCTTTAGCACATAACTATATATACTTTATTAGTAAAAAAACTTTTTTTAAGTATTTAAATTAGCTTTTAAGTAGTCTTTAATAATAAAGAATATTAAAGTAAGCTTTAAAAATGCTAGGCTAGTCTTATATAACTTATAAGCTATTTTATTAAAGCTTAACATAAAGTTATAAACTTTAGTACTATTACTACTAAAGTAAAGCGTATAAAAGGTGTAAACAATGCGTAATACATGTAAAATTAAGGCGCAGGCTATACTTATTTAATAAAAAATTTAAAACTATTATAAGTTTTTTATAAGCTTATTATATAAAAAGATTTACTAGTTAAGTAAAAGCGCGCAGCAAATTGCATATAATATAGTATTATTATAAAAAAAATAAGCGCGTATACAAAGCGCAATTAATAAACTTATAAAGTATTAGTTAAGAAAATAAAAGTATATATAAATAGAAGAAACTTTAATAGCAGAAGAAGTAAGTAACTTAATTACTAAAAAAAAATAGTAGTAGTTATAATACTAGCAAAAGACCTGCGCGTAAAGTGCATAGTATAACGCACTACAGACGTTGTAGTAAAAAAGGACATAACTCCTGTACTTGTAAAGTAGAAATAGAGGATCCTAAGGATAGTAACAAGTCTAAAGAATAAATTAGCTTACTATATTTTTTTAATATATTGTGTTTGTAATGCGCGAAGTTGAAGCGCAGGTGTTGCGCTTAGTGTTCGCTTAGCTACATACTAGGTTAGCCACTAACCTAGGAAACACGTTAAATACTATTATAAATTTTAATTAAGCAACTTATTACTTAAATTATCTACTAAAACTTTAGTAGTTAAAGTGTTATATAAAGTTAAGCTAGACTTTTCTAAGCTTAGTTTATACTAAAGTAAAGTAGACTAAAGTAGTATTTTTTAAAGTATTGTAAAAGTAATTTTAAGTAGAAAAAAGTTATTAATATTAACTAAAAGTAAGCAATACTAATTTTATTATAAATAAAATAACTAGTTAACAATCTATATAAAAAATAAACTATTTAAGTTAACTATAATAAGTATAATAATAAGATCTATTATATTCTTATACTTGTTACTTTTGTTCTACTATCCTGTGCATCTTTTCTAAAAGAAAAGTTTAGGATAGCAATTACGTAATCAGCGCCCCGCGCGGATCATTACCTTCTGGCGTCGTGGCTGGTTAACCTTCAACCCTCGCCCGTACGTCAAGGAGAGAATCCTTCCTGTTACCTGTAACACTTGTTAACCGTATATGTAATAAACTACTTCTAATAGCGTCTACTCTAAAATTATAACTTATTACTCTATAGTATTTTATACTAATCTTTAGTCGTCTATTTAACGTAAGTACAGGCAAAAGCTAAATACTTATTTTAGTAATTTTACTTTAGAGGAAGCTTCTAGCAAGCAATATAACGGTAGTATTCTTCTTTTAACGTAAGTTAAAGCTCTATCCTAGTAATAGCTAGTATACTATACTTAAAGATCTTAGCAATATAGAAAAGTACAATAAGCCAACTAGCTTATAAAAAAGTATTATTAAGCTTAATTTTGTTAACGTTATTATTAATAAGGTTCAGAGAACGTCTGCAGCATTTAGTAGGCGTAAAGTAATAATAAAAGCTATATTAAATTTTAGAGTAATATTTTTTTATCAGATTTGAAAGTTTTATTTAAGCATAGTAACTTTTTAAGTTTTTAGTAAAGCTTAAAAGCTTTCTAATTCCTATTTTGAAGTATTTAATACCAAAAAAAATTCATAATTCATAAACGCTAATTCGTAATAGATGCGTAGTATGTAAGTAAAGTTATAATTAAGTTGTAAGTAGTCATAGTTGGCTTTAGACTCTTAAGACAACCCTTTAATATAACTTCACATTTTGTAGACATCATTCTAGTAAAAAATGTTTTTTGCTAACAACAAGTATCTAGGCTCACGCCCTCTTGTTTAGCTAGCACGCAATTAGTGTGTTGTATATTTAAATAAAAACAAAAATGCGTAACATCTTTCTAACTAACTCTTTTAACTAACAACTATTTACTAATAACTATTTACTAATAACTATTTACTAATAACTATTTACTGCTAACTATAACTTCTATTGTCCTTATTGCTATCCTAATAGTGTTGCAGTTACAGCGTTTCTAGTATGCGCACATGCTTAGATGTAAACATACAACAACAGTATTACTATTTAAGCATAGTTTTTTTCTTTCTAAAGGCAACTTATAAGATCCTCCTGCTTATTAGTTTACTCCAGCTACTTAATAGCTATTTTAATACGCTCTTACTCTTTATAAAGCTACTATAAAGTTTTTTACTAAAGTTGTGTTTGCGCAAAAGGAGTTTAGTAAGATAATATATTATTACTATACCCAGACTATTAATATACGTAATATACTTCATAGACTTACTACTATATGAGCTTTTTACAATTTCTATCATAACCCTAATATTTATAATAATAGACGCATTAATAAAGTGTTTAAAAATAATGGAATTTTACTTCTACAATTATCTAATTAAGATAGAAGCTACTAAAAATAGCTTAGCTTTAACTAACTAAGAAGGCTACTTAATAAAAGTAAACGTAGGCTTTACAATCTACTACTATAGCTTTTTATAAAGTAACTTAGTAAAGTCTAAGTTTATTTAATATAAGCTATTAGCCCTTATATTTAATAAAGAGAAAAATAGTCTAAGTATTATATTATTTATATGACGTCTTGCAATAGATGTTCGAGCCAGGTTCTAGTCTCTGTACTTAGCACTTGCACGACGAACAGGAAGAGAGGGATGCCAAAGCAATAGATCTTAAGTACCGCGCCAGTATCAGCGAATACCCTAGAGATTGTGTATTCTTTCTACAACCAGCAGAATCAGGGCTTAACAATCTTTTTATATATAGGAATATCGCGGATAAAAGACTTGTTTAAGATTTTTATAAACTTAGGAGTCTAGCTAAGTAGTTGATTTTTAAGATACTTAATAAATTCAGGTATCTGCATAAGCAGTTTAAGTTAGACTAGATTAAGTGCTAAGTAGACAGTAGCAAAGGATGCATTTTTTTAAAAAAAAAAGTCTAGAATAAGAAGATGCTCGCTGCAGAGTTTACACGCTATTACAGTGTATTATATGCGAATTGTTCGTATGCAGTGCTGTTCAAAAAGTAAAAAGCAGTAGGTAAAATGCAGCGGCTTTAGCTTTATAAAGTATTGCAAGCTCCTGCTGCAGTACGTACGTGTCTTTTCCTTCCTCTATCACATTATATTGCAATCCTACTGTAATCCTATTGCTGGCAATCACCGTTAGACACGTTTTAACTAGTGTCGTTTTTTAGTGCCTTAGCAAATTTTTTCGACCCTAATTATCGCTCGGTGGTCTAAGCTTTCCTCCTAGAACTCATCCACTAACTGTTCGAATCTCGTTAACTACGTACAATCTTTTTTTTTTGACTTTTGCGATTAATTAGTAGAGGGTAGCTGCTTTTCACTTTTTTGAAACCCCATTTTAACTACAACAACAACTACCACCTTTGACACCTTAAAAAATAAATATTATTTATATGCAAGCTGTTTGTATGTAGGCTAGTAAATAGGTATAGGTTAGGTTGTGGTTGGGGTCTGACGTAAGCTAACCCAACCTTAACCTAACCTATATCCACGCTATTTACGCTAAACGTGGGTATAGGTTAGGTTAGGGTTACACAGACTAGTGGTTATAGTTATAGTTAGGTTGTATAGACTAGTAGTTATAGTTGTAGCTACGCGCACAGACCGTGGGTATAGGTTAGGTTGTAGTTAGGTTATAAAGGGAAGTAGTTAGGTTGTGGTTACGTGCTATTTATAGTAATAAATAGCTGTGATAATTAAGGTGAAATCAGGTAAGATCAGGAGAGGTAAGCTAAGTAAGGACTAATTTAGTTCTAACTTTAACTTAACTACAACTACTAGTCTATGCGACCTAACTACAACCACAACTACTAGTCTGTGCAACCTAACTACAACCTTAACTACTAGTCTGTGCGACCCTAACCTAACCACAACTACTGGTCCGTGCGACCCCAACCCAATCTATACCCACGACCTATTTACCAGCCTATTTGTATGTAGTACTATATAGTATAAGAAATTTAAAAAATAAAAAGTAGTAGGTAGAAAGCTTTTATAAAGAAGTTTACAGGCTTCTGTATTAGTAATGTACGTATCCTTACCCTCTTTTACCTCCTCTACCTCTATTACAATCTTATTGCTAGCTATAAGCTAGTAACTATTGTTAATCACGTTTTAATTAGTGTTGTTTTTAGTATCTTTAGCAAATTTTTTAACCTTAATTTTGCTTAGTAGTTTAAGCTTTTCTACTCTAAGCACTTAGCGCGTAGACTTTATTTACTTACTATTCAAGTTTTGTTAACTATGTACAAATTTTTTTGACTTTTGCAACTAATTAGTAGAGAGTAGCTCTTTTTCACTTTTTAGAAAACCTATTTTGACTACAAAAACAACCACCATCTTTAATACCTTAAGAATAAAAGTAAGTAGCTATAGTAACGTTATTAAAGTTGTAGTTATACTTACAAAAGTAAAAAATATTAAAATACTTTTACGTAAAGAGTAAACTACTCTACTATTAGTTTTGTTTTTAGCTAGATTCTTAATAGTTCTAAGCTACTAGAGCCTCTTATTAGTTACAAAACTAGGTATAGACTACGTGCTAGCTACGTCAATATAAAGAGCTTGCACTTAAAGCAAATTTATCTATTAATAGGTAGAATATTGCCTTTAAATAGCTTATAACTCTAATACACTTTTTTGGAAAACCCATTTTGACTACAACAACAACCACGACCTTTGATACCTTAAAAATAAATCAATAACTCTAATACTAAACTCTTGTTTAACTTAAGCATAGTATACAAGAGATAAGGAGATAGCGCTTACTTAGCTTTGTATATAAAACAGTACTGTGGCAAGAGTGGGACGCATCAAGGGGGCACCATAGTATATTCTTAATACCCATGCTAATCTCAGTGCCATATCAGACAAGCTCGAGCTATCAATCACTTACACAACAAGAAGCCGTTCACCTAAGAACGATCCCCCAATCGTAAAACCCAACAATCCACGAACGCCACCGCTGAATGCCGACGGAAGAAAAATATAAGGCTATAAAGCCACTAAAGATACAAACACCACTCGCCGAGGCATGCAATCAAGTCAACCGGCAAGCGTACTCATGTGCATCATCTCGACACAGTCATCAGAACCCAACAAATATAAGCCATGCAAATCTCAGTCAACCTAGCTCCTGCCAATTTCTACCGATTATAGGCCAACGGATGATACCCAGGAATGAGACCCCAACTTCCAAACACACCCCAGTTCCCGTAATACACAGCCCTCATCCGTTGGTGATGAGCATACTGCTGCGCAGCCAGATTGTGGAACCCCCCAATGTGTGGATTCATTCGGACGCCAGGACCGTAAAACGCAGTTCCGTTTGGGAAGGCGTAGTGAGGGGATGCGTTGTATGGAGAATTCCAGACAGGCAAGAGCGAAGGCGGAGAGACGGGATAGGGAGGCGCGTAGCATGGAGAATCCCTCAAAGGTAACCTCGAAGGTGGAGAGACGGAGTAGTGGGTGGGAGGGGTAGGCGACCAAGTGGGGCCCACCGGCGATGATGTACGGGAGTGGTGCGAAGAAGTGGGCGACAGGTCAGGTGGGGAATTAATGGGGAGACCCCAGAGTCGCGTTTGCACTTTGATTTGATCGGTGTCGTTGTTTACAGGTAAAACGGTGGGGACGGCAAGATCTTCGTTGGCTGTAGCAGGAGCCTGAGACTTGGCCTTGTAGCTGATGATGGCAGGATCCACAAACGCGGGTGCGTTGGAAGAGGCTTTGTTAGCGGCAAGACGCATCTCAGCTTCAACAGACTCCAGAGTGCGGGAGACAATTGGCTTGGCAATCGGAGCACCGGTTACAGAAGAGATGTAGCCCATGGTGATACGACCGCGTGGAGGCCTTCCTTCACGCGGGAGATTAACGATGATCTTGTCGAACTCTGAAGGCTCATCGGAATGCGGTGCGCGAGACATCACTGTTGAATTGAAGAGCGAGTTGAAAATCCCGGCCTTGGTCTGGCCAGCGCTCTTGACCTTGGCGAATAGCTGGTCGACGGATAGTGAAGGGGCGATCTTGGTGCTCGCCGCCGTGTCTTCTTCGGTCAGGCCAGTCATGATGGGCTCAATCTCGAAGAGGTTATCGTCCACGCACTTGATAGTCGGCTGGCAACCTTTAAGCTTCGAGACTAGTGCGCGGAAAGCTTCATCGGCAAATTCGTCTTCCTCGACAGGGTGGTACTCAGCATCGATAGACGTGATGTACTTGCAGCGGATGAGCATCTGGCGCGGCGTCTCCATTTTCTCGTACAGCGCGGCTTCCAGAGCTTTTCGGTGGGCGACAATGTCCAGCGGCTGTTCAGGCACCGTAACGTTGTCGGTGGGCTTCTTCGAAGCGCCTCTGTCGTCGGAAGAAGTGTTGCACTCGGCATCGTTTCGAGTCATCTTGATCTTTGGGAAAACGAACCCTTCAGCTGTTGGATTGAGCATGCTGACTTGAATTGTATAGTATATGGCAGGGAAATTGGTCTTGAGACATTGAGATTTATCAACGTCTTGCTTGACTTTGCTTGGGTTCATGGTGTTAACCATGGTTGGGACGTCATCCTTGGAGCCAATGGCGTCCCCCTCGACTGTAATGATGGTATAACTTGGCTCAGTATGCGCCTGCGTGATGGTGGTCTTATCGCTGGTTGTGTCCATCTTGGAGAAGGTCTCAACTTCGGTAGTGGTCTCGTCCTGGCCGTGCACGCTGTCCATTCGTGCCGCGACGGTGACCGGCTCGTCGACGACAACGTTCCTAGAGCGCGCCTCTTCTTGGTGAGGCTTAGAACCAGCGACAACTTCTCTAGTAGTCTTCATCACTGGAGCAATTTCGACGTCGTCAGCGGCCTGCTCTTGTACAGGCACAACCTCTTCGATAACGGCGACAGCAACAGATGCAGACGGGGTCTTTTTCGCCTTGGATTTCTCAGCGGTAGCGGTGCGCTTCTTCAGTGTCTTCTCCTTATGGGTCTTCTTGTGGTCCTTCAGACCCTTGAGCTTCTTATTCGCAACGTTACCGGCGGTGCCCTTGGGGGCAGCCATGTTCGCGGGTGAGGACAGGATTGTCGCTGGAATGATGTCAGGGGTTGATCCAGGTGAGTGGCTAGAGGTGCAACTTACAGGTATGGGTGATGATGGTGTGATTGCGAGTGTGGCCCGCCATTCACAATAGGTAGAGTTACCACGAGAGAGGTAAAGTCGATATGAGCAGGCTGGTAGGTGGATCAGTTGAGTAAGCCGAGATGGTGTGCAAGAAGGTAAAGTGTTCGCGAATGGTTGTACTATATCGACTCTGGGAGTCTTGCGCCTCTTCAGGCACTAGTGCCGCGAAAGAGGCAGTAATATAATGACCAAAGAATTTAAGTCTGTGCGTCGAAGCTAGCGAAGGAGTGAAAGGGATTCTATGATGGTCAAACTTGAGATTGTTTGCACGTTAGATTGACGAAAAGGTCCTCGTCATCACGCAGAAACCTCCAAACAATAACGCCAGAAAACCGTATCATTGTCATATCAGAACGAGCCTAAACTACCTAGTTATGATCTTTCATTATCTGGTGCATAATACAAGTGCTGGCAACGTCAAGCAATGCGGTTCAACTGACCAACATGACTGCGATCTGGTCGATATTGGCAGTATCTGGGGCTATCTTGTCTGTACGAGCTGATAGAATCAACTCAACCGAGGCCTTGCATTACGATCTTGGACCATCGGAGAGGGAGAGCGTTTGGTGCGGTTTCCTGCTGCATCACCCTATGTGTGTCTTAGTCACGCTGGTTACGAGGTCATCGTTTGGGCCATAATACCTTGCATCGCTTCTCGTAGGCAGGTATCTTGAAGATGAGAGCACAGAAGCTGTAAGCGTAATCGATCTCTGCCTCGTTACCGTACTGTTCGCATGTATTAGCCGAGATCTGAAAGAATTTGTGTATGACTACCTGCCCTCAGGAAACCAAACTGCAAATTTTGAGCAGTTCTATTCGGGTAGTTGAGCCACTGTATCCTCAGTCGATCATGGGGGAAGTAGGCGCAAATATCGTCCCAGCAGTAATCCTCACAACCACCGACACTTGACATGATGGGCCCGGAGAGCTGCTTGCCGATGCGCTCCAAGTCGAAAACGCCTTGATCTCTACGTTCACCTTCATCTTCATCTTCATCTTCAAACACAAAGTCTTCGTCGTTCTCTTCATCCTCTGGAGACGAAAGTACAGGACGAATAAAAGTCTCTATGCCCAGCGAGCGAAAGACTTCGTACGCTATGAAATCCGATCCCTTGAGTAATGGAGGCAGAGATCTTGAACCCTCCTCGGTGCCGTGAGCATATGCATGATCGCAGAATTTTCCGAGAAGACCGCCTGATTTAGCGTTAGTGACCTCTAGAGAGTAATCTGATTTCATGACTCGACCTTTTGGCATGAACAGGGGACTGTTCAGAAGGTTCAACACCTCTTGATAGAGTGGTAGCTGCTTAACATCGAGAACGTCGGCATGTCCGGCCAGCTCGCCAAGACCTCGACGCACAACGAGGTTGTATGTAAGGGTTATGCGATGTCCGGAGGTGACTTCAAGAACCTCGTGCTCGCAGTCGCTATAGAAAGCTGCCCACTGTACGACTTTGCTGTTACCAGACCAGTCGAACGTAGTGGCATGGCCTCCGTGGCGGACAACGAGCTGGCCACCTTGGTGAGCACATGGGAGACATACGACGAGTGAACCGAATTGCAGTTCAGAGCGTGGCGTATCGACGTGTGGTTTGAAAAGACCCGATGGTGCTTCGTAGATCTGGACCTCAATATCAGTATTTCGGGGCTCTAGGATGAGTAGGAAGCAAGGAGGTGCGTACGTTCAGCTTGTAGAGCTCAGCTCGGATGCCCTGTGACTGACTCGGGTACATGGGAAGTAGAGCTTGCGCAATGACATCAATGATACCAGCCTCGTAAGGGCAGAAGCTGGTGGAGAAGGCGGACGTGTCGAGCTTGGAAGCCTTGCGGTACGATTCGTCTATGATGTCTTTGCCCTGGTATCCGAATCCAGCAGGCTGGGTGCCTTGAACGAGCTTCGCAACTGAATCCACTCTACTCTTGTCGTCGACCTGGAGAGGCAGAACCAACTTCTCGATGGAATTGGAGGAGTCCCAGCGGATCGTGATCGCTGGACCGGGTTGGTGGATGTCGTTATTTGAGCTATTGATGGAGCCGCCGCACGCGTACGTTGAGTGGCCGAGAAACTCCAAAAGGGCCTCGATGACTGGTTTAATTTCGTCTTGTTCCACGTTTTGAGCGTTGTCCTGGGTTTTGCTCGCCATGCCTACGACGTGTCGTGCGTGTTGAGTGCCAGAGTCGGACGGAAGCGCGCTTCTTGTTTGGGGGGAATGGACATATGAGGGGCCGACGCGTTATCACGTGGGATTGCCAGTCGCTTACGTCGATTGGGTGAGGAAGTCGGGACGGATTAGGCAGCAGCGCCCTTGTATTACCTATTCGGGACGTATCGCGTGTGGGCAATTTGGGCCAAGATGGCACACACACGCTCACGTTCAACAGCGGCTTCACTGCAACTGCAGTAATGGTTCAAAGCAGCAGCAAAATTGCTAGGCGTTATATCCAACGAGTCGTGTGCTGGTCACAATTCTGCCGTACGTTCGGTAGCTGATTGGTTTGAGGCTTGCACTCTGGTGGGCAAACTAACTGCATGTGATGACTGGTCACTTGGGCATGTATCAAAGAGAAGTGGAAGCTACGGGCTCATCTTGTCTTGAAAGGGTGGCAAACCAGTCGTTGCGGTGGCCTCCAATCAATCAGTTGTGTCTCGAGATCGTTCCGAAAAACAAGATGCCGGGGCTCCAGATGACAATGCCGTAAGGTGTACATCCAGTAAGATAAGCTCAAGCGCGACCGGAGCCATCGGTCCCTAAATTCCTTGGCGTCGGCAGACAGCTTACCTACCTACTTAGTGGAGGACACGATTCATCTCCTCAGCTACCCGTCTACCTTGACCTTCAGTCGTCAAACTGTAAACATGCCCACACGGATAGCCAACGATGGTGTCACTCTTCACTACGAGACATATGGCTCACCCAGTGCCGCTCCCTTGATCTTGGTGAGTTTCCCGCTAACGACCGCATCTAGTTAGCATGCCTAATCTTTATCGTTAGTTGCATGGCTTCACAGGCTCAGGAGCAGTCTTCGGGCGCAATGTGTCTGCACTTTCCAATAGCCACCATGTCATCGTCCCTGACCTGCGCGGCCACGGCGAGTCAGACAAACCCAAAGCGGGCTACCACGTCGCACGTCTTGCAATGGATCTGAAGAATTTGATCGACGAATTCTCTCTGCGTGACGGCACTATTAAAGCTATTGGTGTAAGCCTGGGTGCAGCTATATTATGGAGCTACAGCGAGTTGTTCTCCACCCGCGCCTTCTCGCGCATGATTTTCGTGGACCAATCTCCGCTGCAGAATTATGCTGCTGACTGGGGTCCTGAGTTTGGAAGCAGAGGACTAAACTCTGAGGCTGCACTTCGTGCGGTGCAGAAATCGCTCATTGAGACTCAAAAAGAAACGCACATCGCCATCATCAACGAATGTTTAGGCTACAGATCACATCCGCAGCCTGGTGATCCAACACCAGATTCGTCCGAGTGGAAAGATGATGAAGCGTTCTTCATGGCAGAGGGTCTGAAAGGCGACGGATGGTGGTTAGGGAAGTTGGTGGCTGACCACACGGCGGTTGACTGGCGGCGTTCCATCTCCCAGTCTTTTGGGCCTGGGAGCGGGAGTAAGACGCAAGTGTTGGTCGTCGCGAGTAGCCGAAGTGGAAGTTTTCCTGCTGCAGGACCTCTCAAGGTGGTTGAATTGGTCAACGGAGAAGAGAAGAGCGGGCTTGCCAAGGGAACGACGATTGATTGGGGTGGCCACTGGTGTTATTGGGAGAAGCCAGACAGGTTCAATGAGCTCGTATCAGAATTCCTTGCATGAGAACATTGCATGTCCGGCTCATTAATAATGCTACAAAAATCAATCCTGCTTTCTGGCTGTCACAAAATACACCACGTACACCTATTCGCAGCTCATCTGACCAAGAAGTGCGACAATTAGAGGCACAACGTGCTCACGTGACCTATGCGGTTCCATTCACAGCATCGCCGCCTGCGAGTGCGAAGAAGGCAAAAACATCCAAAAATAAAGAATCACAAGTACTACGTGCCACACACTCGATCCACTAGTACAATGCTTATATCTAGCTAAGCGTATGGGAAGCCATGCTTTTGTATGCGCGCCTACCTACAAAGTCCCTTACTTTTCCTGCAATTAGTGATCAAGACTGATTCGTCCAATCTCCAGATGCAGACTATTAGTATGCACTCCCACCTAACTAGGACAAGTAGCTTGCTCTAGTAGCGGAACTAACAATAAGATTACACTTCATTGTGCCTTTGTAGGCAGTGCGTGAGCGCTACTACTAAAGCAGTGGTGCTGGCACTCAGCTTCCCCTTGTATAGACGCCACAAGCACAAGGCGCATATGAGATTCTCTGATGGTCACCTACACCTTGCTAAAGCCGCTAGTATGCTGTTGCTTATTTGTCGCTAAAGGCGTGGCGCACTGCTTAGTTTTACATCAAAGGCGGCCTTAAATGGCTGCGCTACCTCAAAATTCCCATCTCACGAAATCCACCATCTCCTACTCTAACAATGCCGGGCAAAACGCTTTACACTGACACCGACGTCTACGACTTCATCCTGGTCGGACCTGGATCGGCCTCATGCTTAATCAAGTCACGTCTCTCGCAGCAGCTGTCCGATTACCGGATCCTTGTTCTGGAAGCTGGAGAACATATTCGCGATGATCCCAAGGTCCAAATACCCAGTCTCTCGACGCAGCTGCTGTCGAATCCCGCGTACGATTGGCAATATTGTTCCGCGCCGGAGCCGGGCTTGAACAACAGGAGTGTGAATCATCCGAGAGGGAAGTTGGTGGGTGGTAGCAGTGCGATTAATAGCCATAGTGTGTTGTTTCCTAATCACGAGTGGCATAATCGTCTGGCCGAAGAGCTTCTGTCAGGTTCGGGGAGAGAAGAGTGGAGCTCACAGGGCTTGAGAAATTGCTATAGACAATGGCAGGCAGAACAGTCTGGACCTAAGGTGGGCGACGATGTGGAATCCGTAGATCGTGTGCAGGCATCATACCCGCGTACCGTGGACCTTCTTCAATCTCAGTGGATCAAAGCGTTTGAGGAGCTTGGCCATTCGAAGAGTACTACAGAGTTTTCCGAGAGCTCTGCTGGCCCAGTCACTGTCACCAATGCCATCGACTCTTCGAAAGGCGAGCGAAGCCATGCAGGCACAGCGTTCCTGGAACCGGCCTTGAAACGTGGCAATGTGGCATTGAGGACTGGCGTAAAGGTCGACAAGACTGCATTCGATGAGGTATTGACCACTAATGAAAAACTCAATGCTAGAGGTGTTCACTATACCTACAACGGGGAGAAGTATTTGGTCAGCGGCCGAGAGATCATTCTCTGCGCAGGCGTATTTGAATCTCCGAAGATTTTAGAACGATCAGGTGTGGGATCCAAACAAGTCCTCGCAGCCGCGAACATCCCGGTCCTGTACGAGCTTCCGGGGGTCGGTGAAAACTTACAGGATCATCTCAACTGCGGCTTGTCGTACGAAACTCAAGACCATATCCCTACTCGTGACGACGTATTACGAAACCCCGACGTGCAGAAGGCTGCATTGTTGGAGTACGAACAAAGCCGAACTGGTCGATTATCAGAAGGGGCAGCGTATAGTTTTGCCTTCACACCGCTGCAGATGCTGGAAACTGCGTCGGAGACGCAGGCGTTCATTCAAACAGTTGAACGTTGGGTGGAAGGAGCGAGCAACCCGAGCCTAGAAGCCCAGTATTCCATCACCCAAAAGACGATTGAAAGCCCTAATGCAGCGACAGCCACCACATTCATGCTGCAACTATGTAACAGTTGTTGCAATGTTGTCTCATCCTTTCTCGGGTGGGAACTGTCATATCTCCTCTGATCCTTCACATCAGCCTGAGATCAAGTTCAACTACCTTTCTCATCCTCTGGATACAGAGATACTGGCTCGCCACTTGCGTCTGATCGAAAAGCTCTTCCAGCAGCCTACCTTCGCTGCCATGGAAAAGCCGAATGGGAAACGATTGCCTCGAAGCTTTCCCCGCCCGATATCATCACTCGAAGATGCGAAGGAAATCCTCCCAATCAATGCAGCAACGAACTACCATCCATCCAGCACCTGTTTGATGATGAGGGAAGATCTAGGGGGCGTGGTTGACGAACGGCTGACCGTATACGGGACAAAGAATGTGAGGATTTGCGATGCCAGTGTCTTGCCAATCATTCCACGAGGGAATATCTTGTCGGTCGTCTACGCTTTTGCCGAGAAGGCGGCTGAAATAATCTGCACGGAAGCGAAAGCTAGTTTCATGCCGTGCCAAGGCAAGTCATTCCGAGTTAAGGATTCCATCTCCATTGTAGGTAGAAGTCCGTAGACTGAAGGCTTGAATAAGCAATAAATAATCGATGATACCAAAATAAGCTAAAATTGTGCATCTACGAGCCGCCTCATGAGCATCATCGTGTGTCCCCTTATAAGTTACTATGGATTGAGATACAAGGACCACTAGAAACAACACAAAAACTTCTCCCGGACATAGTTCAGGGCCCGTTAACGTCCTCTCTGCAGCCTGCAGCCTGCAGCCTAGCCTAGATTCTTACGCGTCTTACACACTAGGCGTTGGCACCCAGGATCGAAGGAGGATAAACGGCGAGGTAGTGGAGAGATAGAACCATGACCCTCCTGCCATGGCTACATATTGATCTACATAATGTACTCAGCAGTTGGGGGAATTCCAAAGACGACAGGCTGCGGGCGTGTGCAGTCCGTGAATGCACGCGAGCTATAGGATTGGTGGCAATAGCATATTTACTAAGCAAGACGGCGGCATAGTGTAGATATTGATGCGATGCGTTGTCAGAAGTTCACGGGTGCCAAGCCGCGTGTAAGGTGTTTTTGGAATTTTCGGAGCGAAGTTTGCGCGTTGGCTGCATGCCACGTCAACAGAACCAATTTTGAAACCTGTTTTGTAACTGATATTCCACTGCAATCAGGCAGCAGCTAGAAGCGGGGATGCATGTGCAGATGTGGCAGATAAGACACAATTCCAATTCGTCAATTCACCGCATACAAGTACGAATGCAATACAAAAGGCTAGCTGTAGCTCTCAAATAGTCTAAGCATCAATATTCTCCAATATTCACTGTTTCGTAGTCGACGCTCACCAAGCCCTTCTCAATAATGCCCGACAAGGATTTGTCCACCGCCCAGGAAGCCACCGTTGGCGTCGTAGGGAAGCCATCCGTAACAGGGATGGTTCTCTCATCCGGCAAATCGGCTAAAGATGATAGAGATGCGAGAAAAGCGAGAAGAGAGAAAGAAGCAAAGGAGGCAAAGAAGGAGGGGGAAGACAAATAGCAGAACTATCCAACATGATTTACTACAAACGATCTCCTTACCCTCCAGCCATTCGCTCCATGGTTTCGATTTCGATTCCCGATCGTCCTGCCACTTGCCCCACGCCTCCATCCACGCATCCACCGAATGCACGGCGAAGTTCTGCATCATACTGCCTCTCGTCAGCAACTTTTTTCTCGACGATAATTTCGGAATCTTCCCTCCAGAACCTGGATAGCGTCTGTTCCACCTTTGGGGACACCGGAGAAGAAAATAGGGGATAAATGTGATCATTAGGCACGGAAAGCATGGCGTTGACAGATTCCAAACAATGCCAGAACCACACTCCTTTTGACTCCCACATTTCATTCATGACTTTAGCCACTGAAAAGTTGAGGCCCAGTGCCATTTCACGCTCCTGCACCTCAAATTGTAGCATGAACTCCTGGCGGACCTTGTCGAACTCATCAAGGCGTTCTTCTCGTAGACCATCAATAGAACATCCGGTGAGCCAGTATGGGACTGCAAGCATCTCCCTGGGTAGAGCACATACCCACTCTAGGTCAATGAGACATGTGATGTTCCAATCTTCGTCAACGAAGATATTGCTCGCATGGAAATCGCTGAATTGGAGTACGAATGGCCCATTGCGGTACTCCCGTCTAATGTAGTGATGCGATACTGCACGGAGAACTGTTCTAACAGCCATTTGACCGCGGCAGTCGTCGGCGTCATACACAGAATTAGGATTGCTCAGGAAGTAGTTGTCGTGCAGGGCTAGCATGTCGGACACGTACGGCTCGGTAGATGAATATGTCTCGCCCTTCTGAATGGTCCTCGGTGTGCCGTCGTTTTCCAACATCATAGTCGCGCAAGTGAGTGGGCGGTTCGACAATGCCACAGTGCAATCGTCTTGGAAGTGGAAGGCACCGATTCTCGGCTGAGGATTGCGAGCAAGGGAGAGAATCAGTCGAGCAATCCCTTTATATAGCCTTGCGCGACGGTCAAGATCCTCTCGCCACTTGTTCCATGTATTAGAAAGCATTTGGCCCTTTCCGCCGTCGATGTATTCAAGCAGCATATATGCAGTAGGCAAGCTGTGAACGGTTGGATTCGGTGTGTAGTTCGAGAGGTGTGGGTATCGAAAGAGGTGGTAAATAGAACGCCAGAGCATACGCCCAAGGCGAATGTAAAGGGGGCGGTGCTCTACGTGTGTGAACTGTGCCCTGTTAGTTGATGTGCGGCCGCGACGAGGCATTACTTACGTGACGCTGGTTTGAGAAGCCGAAGGCATACAGGAACGGGATACGGATATCAAAGCATGCACTCTGCATCCAAGCGTATGTTCCTACTTCGCAGCTGAGCTTCTCATCAACGGTTCCAGGATATCTGCTCTCAGCCAGCTTGTGTGGCATCGGGCAGCGCAAGATAAATTTTCTGCATACACTGCCCGATATCACTTCGATAGGTATGCACACATTGAAGCTGCCTCGGATCCAGTCATGGGACGGAAGGACTTCGCAAGTGTCGCTACGACGGAGATTCAGGTGGTGTCTTACGAGTGCGCGAATCGTGTCTCTACACTCCCAGAGTTTCTGGTAAAGAACCTTTGTCGCCGGGACATCTGCTAGCTGATTGATGATGTTACGGTCCTTTTTAGACGCTGATTCATAGGTGATAGGGCCGCGGTCAAGGAGTTCGCGTGTGAACATGAGTAGGAGCTGATGGAAATTAGCTTACTGTTCGAGCTGCCCTGGATGCTCGCTTGATTAGAAGAAGAGTCTGAGGGAAAGCATTAACGAAACACCGTCGTTGCAAAGCTTCTATGCAATCGCGGCTAGATCACGGCAGTTATAGACACTCTTATTCAAGGCGTAGAGGAAGGTGCTACGAAATTGTAGCGTGGTGGGTAGGGGCGAATGTTGGCAGAGACATTTGAAGAGGACGGGATGTGATACGCGCCTTGCCAAGCGCACTCTCGGCCAATTGCTCCAGACTCGGATATTTATTCCTCCGTCTGCACAGCCATTCGCCCACGTATCGCCACATGTCTCCCCCGATATTTCCAAGTCAGGCAATCGCGCACCCTTCAATCTTCTAAACTGTAAATACATAAGTCTATTTCTGTTCTAATAGGGATATAGAGCTATAGGAGCTAAATAGACTAATTACCAAGTAGGTTAATCAAGTGTACTAGTTACACGAAGGGCAGTGTCACGTGACGGCTCCCTTCAAGATCACCTAATCACCAAGGTGATCCAAATGTCGGAACTCCAACAGAAGCTAATGCGATCTTGATGCGTCCTCTAAGAAATGATGGCCAGCATAAAACGTCTACGCTTATACCCTCTATAGCATTTGCATAACCTCTTCGGAAGCAATAAAAGCTCATGTATCTCTATATCCCGCTCTTTACCCAAGGCCTTTCACTTGCTTATTAAAGCAATTGTATGTCTAGATTTTTGTTTCCAATATGTCGCCAGACGTAGTCATGCCTTGTATGTCGGGACGATTACTTATGCAGGAGGTATTATGCTAATTTACAGCCTTTTCGTTTACACAGGTGCAATTTTACTTAGTAGAGTGTTATTAATGAAAGTGTATTGTATCTTCCTCTATCCTCACATTTAATTACCTAATTACTAAGGAACATAATCTAGTTTTAGGAAATACGCAGTGTTTAAAAGGTAACATAGTCTCTTATTAGATGTCACGGATGGTTGCGTGCTGGCTGGATCCGCCAAGCTCGCTTATCGTTAGCTTGCCCACCTGCAATTGTGCTTACTATACACACGTTATTATTTCGGAGCTATCTCTCACTATCTTCTGTGGTGTGAAGCAAGTACTATTGCCTGAAGCCACCCCTTACATTAGACTATTCTTTAAACAACGTAAGTGATTCTTTGCCCTTCGCAGCTATGTCGGCGCCGCCTTTTAAATATTTTATAACGTCTTTTAAAGCTTTAACTTTTAATTCTCTTTAAGACTAACAATGTTATAGTTAATTTTGTACAGGCCTTAGCCTTGCCATACTACATTAATTCTTAGAGCGTGGTATTTTTTAATTATTCTAGGCCTTTATGTTATTTTAAAGTCATATAGGGCTCGCTTTTAATTTAGCAACTAAGGAGAGCAGAGAGTGACATTGTAGGGGCCTGTAGAGTCGATCCTTGCGTTTAGAATAAAAAACGACATTTCGCTATAGTTCCGTGCCTTAAAGAAGTATTAGCGTTATTTCTTTATTATTTATACTATTAAATTTCTAAGCTTGTTCTGATAGCCAGTTGAGAGCAGGTGGTAACATCCTACAACTAAAGCGAACCCCGTCGTTTCTATAAATACTTTTTATATGATTGAACCAGCTCCCGAAAACTGCGTAGGCTTAAGCTTACAAGCATTACTCCTTACTTTTACTAGCATACCTGCGTAGTCGTCCTTTAATCGTCGCTTTTTACAATCTATGCACTATTATAGATCGCGCGTCAATTGCTAAGAATAGAGAGTGGAAGTATATCATGTCTTTCCCGGCGACAGTAGAAGATGAGTCTCTCATTAACGTGGGGCTAGCTTATCTGCATAGACCACAGCTTAACAACGCGCCTCTCGCCAAATTAATTAACACGGCCGCATGCGGGATACGATGCTCCCCATGCCTCTGTCCTTGTCGCTATCTGTGCAGCCATAGATCGTGCGTCGTCTGAAGAGAAGAGGAAGTGGAGAAGAGGCGTATTTTTTTGACATGCGATTAGGAATCAGCATTGCCGAGAGACTACCGTGTTGGTGCGTGTTCTAAGCCAGTTCGAGTTATAAGCCACTTTTAATAGTGAAAATACAATCTTTAAACCTTTTAACTTCTTTCAAATTTAATCTTTCTAAAACGCTTTTTAATATTTAAAATTCAAAAAACTAATTCTATGAATTTGGAATTTTACTTTACTTTAATATAGCTTGGTTATATACCTTCATTTCGTCAGAAGTTATCCAGTTGCCTAGGCCGGTTTACCGCATATGGTTAGCTTCCCGGCTGGTTTATCTCAGTACTGCAACGCCGCTTTTCCAATCCTCAGAGTCATCACCATGCCCGTGACGAATAACATGCTCAAGAGAGAGGAGAACTGCATGGGTATTACTGCGGAGAGAAAATAATACCACGTGGATAACGTGTTTATCAAGCGTTCACTACGCCCTCACGAATGGCAGCTAAGCAAAATCAAAGGCACAACCCATGTCCCAAGGCAAGACAAAGAACGAATCCTCAATGAAGCGGCATGTTTAAGATTAATTCGAGACAAAACGAACATTCCGGTTCCACACCTTCACTGCAGCTTCGAAGATGACAACGGTGTATATCTTGTGATGTAATATGTTGGCGGCGTTGGGATGGACACACTTGCCGAAAGCCAGAGAGCCGTTGTCGTGGAAGAGCTGGAACGCCATCTCCAGACTTTGCGTGAACTGCGATCTTCGAGGATAGGTGGACCATCCGGCCATGTTATTCTCCCTTATCGGGTGTCTCGAATAACAGTTCGAGACAATTGGCATCTCCAAAGCTCTAACACGGAGGAATTCGTCTTTTGCCACAACGACCTCTCCCAGAAGAACGTCATTGTTGACCCAGTTTCGCTAAACATCACGGCCATCATTGACTGGGAGTATGCCGGATTTTACCCAGAGTTTTTTGAGCGCCGTTTCTTTGAACGAGATGGGCCGTCTGTTGCGGTTGATGGCGAGGAGGACGATGCACAAAAACTCCTTGATTTCGTGCACTCTAAACAGTACGTCATCAGTTTCCATGTTAACACAGATCTGTACACAACTCCGCGGAGAGAATTCCAGGGTTAACATGGCCTCTAGGTTGCAAACATAGCGGTGCCCAACACGCATGTGAGGTAGTCAGTTTGGACGACAGTCGGCTGACGCCTGTAGTCAGTGCTGTGAAATTCATGAAGATGGATGACGACCGCAGCTTGTTTCAATCGACTTTGCGGGTTGCAGTATGGACTTTGAGGGATATGTATAAATTGTTCATTAAAATCTAAAATTCCGGATGATTAAGTGACGTATTCTTCAAGTGTCTCATACTCTTCTAGCGAGCGGGGCGTCTCCTGGAAGCTCTGTTCGCGTCACGTCTTGGCTGCGAGAGACCGAGTCTGCATCTCCGAGATCGATGAGATTCGGCTGAATCTGGAGACGATGTTCCATACGCGGCCATAATGAGAGCGATAGACATATGTTGGAAGGCACAGTCTGGAAAGGAATGGTGCGTCGTCTAGCAGGCTGTGGCTAGTATTGTGCGCGCAGCTTTTAGAGCAGGCGCGTGGCCTCCCTTTAGGTACGTCTCGATCGCTGACCTTAGCTCTTTCTAGAATTACATTGACGCACCCCATAGGCGAACTAGCCATACGGACGAACTAGCCACCGCGCTAAGCCCTAACTATTCCTAAACTTCTGTCACATTAGAAATATTCAGTAGAGTCTTAGCAGCGTAAGCTATCCACCTGTGTAAGCTATCCACCTGTGTAAGCTATCCACCTGTGTAAGCTATCCACCTGTGTAAGCTATCCACCCGTAAGGTACGTTATCGTGTTTAGCTTCATGTTGTGTTCGCCTTAACATTGTGTTCTCCTTAATATTATGTCCTCGTTAATACTAGGATAAAGGGATGTTACTACTAAAATAGTTCTAAGCATAAACAGAATAAGTACATAATCACTAAGCCAAGTTGAAAGTCCCCTGTCGGGCGCTATAGTATGAGCAAGCAATTTGGCTCCTCTTCCCTGTTTGATAGCTACCGACGTAATTGCATGGAACAGTTTTGGGATAACGCGCAAAAGCTGCAGCAAAGAACAATGGAGCGCGTGAACTAATAGTGTTCCTACATTACTGCGGACTTGCAAATGTTGCGAGATGACAATGCGGTAGTTGAGCCAGCATCATCGTGGCGTTGTAATCTGCGGTAGTAGCATTTGGCGCGTGCCTTAACACACGAACTGCACCTTTTTGAAGTTCCAGTAACATCGAAAATTCGATGGTTCTCTTCGCAATGAGAACATTTCTTTGCCTTATCCTGGCTAGTATTCTTCTCTAAAGCATCGAGGCGTTGTACTCCGCGGTAGCGGCATTCTAGCCTATGTAGAAGACACTCCCGGCATTTTCCCTTAGTCTTAGTAACAAAGCAAGTATTTCCCGGCTTTGCGCAGATAGAGCTGTCGCATCTGGTTGCACTATCTTGGTAACGCTTTGTTAGGTCGACCGGGGGGATGCGTTCAACTCCGCGGTAGTAGCATTTTCGCTGACGAAGGCACCACTTGCATCTTGATGTAGTTTTAGTAACATCGCAATGGAAATCTCCGTTTTACGCAGGCATTGCATTTTTCTGCTTTGGCCTAGGCAAACTGTCTTTCGTCGCTCGAGCTTTCTGCGGCTGTAGTAGGTTCGAGAGCCGCAGGAGATCTGAGTCCTGTGGAAGATTTGAAAGCCGTGGAAGGTTCGGGAGCTATAGGAGGTTCGAAACAAGCCTCAGAAGGTCGGCATTAGAGCCATGATAAGACCCTTAACAGGCCTTTGTCTAAGGGACGCTAGGTCTCTTTGACAAATTTGGTGCGTAGCCTTGTTGGAAAGTCATTAAGGATGAGCTGAACATCAGACAAGCTTCTTGCTGATAAGAATAAACGCTGACTTGCCCAGAAGTATCTTGGATCCCGCATCGGTGAAGACGTGGGTTCCCCGTGCCGCATTTACAGCTCGTTAGCGAAATGCGTAGCCAGATATTCGACGAACACTGCTGACTGCAGGTCTTGCAAAGACTTGCCTGACTATAGGTGTCATTTTCTTGTTATCACATATTTCCGCTTCTGTCAAAGATTAGCTTGGCTAATAGCAGAGCTCTCTAAATCTCACTCGCAAGACGATTCCAATTCTCCTCTTATATAATCCACTCAGAGATACCAGTAGTGAGAGCGCCGCTTCGCCTTGTCGTACGGGCCCACGAATTCTCGCAGGCTCTAGGCGTATACCACTCGTGGTCTTTAGGAGACTCGAGCTGGGCCTGGGTTCATTGTGCAATCTTGATCCAATCTAGAGTCTTATGGTCGCTGGTGCCGACAAAATGCACCTTTCCCTCATACACTTGTGTTATTTCTGTCTCTGCGTACAAAGTATGCAAGGCTTTCCAGATTGGAAAGAGCGTTTCTATCGTTCTCTTAGGCTTGACCTGGTAAGATATACCTCGACGTGAAAGAAGGAGAGAGAACTGTTCATAAATTCGGCTTCTGAATATCGAGGGCCCCCGATACGGAGAGCGATTAGCCGCCAGACACTTCTCAATGTCCTCGTATTCTGTCGATTGTAAATAGCGGCGTTGAGATCTCTCGTAGAATGCATCCAACCAATTTAGAAATTCGGGATAAGCATCAACGACCCGGGACTCTAAGCAACCCTAGGTAAACGTATGGACGATATTAGTCTGTCGATACGGGTAGCCAACTCGCAGTTCTGGAAGCAACGCTTTGATAATCTTTAGGCTTCGACTGTTCCACAGGTGTGCCTAACGGTGCCCAACACAGTGAAATTTCGCCATAGCGAAGCCTTCAGAGAGCACTACCATTTCCCGCGCGAACTGTTGCAAGGCAATATCCCCCATAGTCATCGGCACGTATGCGAGCCGAAAGTATGAGGTCTGTGCACCCGCGGGTCTCATAAGTTCGTGTACGAAAAGCAGTCTCCTTCCATGACCACCTGTCCGACCGTTTCCATGACAAGTCGCACTGATCTCACGCAGTCTCTGAAACTCATCTTCTGGCTTCTGACGAGCTACTTCATTGCCGGTCACTATGTGAGACGATTCGCCAAAAAGGCCACAATGAGCAGAAAAGCTTGTTGCAGATCCAATGTACCAGGCTGAAGGTGACATTTGATACGAATATTGTACCAAAATTCCGTAGCTCGCAATGACCTTCCTCGCTTGCAGTTGCGTTCGATCATGGTTTGGAATTCGTGGTAAACGTAGCAAATCGAGTGGGGTTACATCCTTCATACCAAAGCAGATTTGCGCTTCAAGGGAGTGAAAAAGCAAAGAGTCAAAAACCTAAATGATATAGTTCTGCTGCTCTGCATCGGCATGGCAGACGAACTATTGGAAGGTGCCTGACGCAATGCCAAGTGCTATAAATTGAGAGAAGTTGATGGAAACGCAGATGATCGGCATCATGCGATATGTGCGTATTCACAGTCTCTTGGAATGCGTCGCGTCTTTCTTGAGCGCTTTCTGAAAGAAATGGGTCACCCTCGATAATGCAGCGGTACATAAGTCGCAATACTTACTTTCTTAAGAAATACTCTCAGATTCTCGTCCATGCAAAGCAAAAAACTTCCTCATTAAAGACCTATTGTATCTTTATTTCGCCCACTTTTGTGCTATTGCGGGTGAAGCTGAAATTTGGGCTTGTTGTCGACAAGCAATTTCGTTTCCCTCAAGACAAGGGATAGGTCTACCATGCTGGACGGCTTGAAATACTTTGTTCGTGTCCCAGGTAATGTATTCAGCTGTAGCATTGCTCGCAGTGTCCTCTTCGGCTGACAGCCCAAAGTTGGGATCGTCAAGTGCTTCATTCTCAGACTCAAAATTCGTACTCAGAGTCGCTATCAAACAGAGATTGGTGTTCCTGGGTTCGTGGTCGAAATGGGAGAGAAGAGCACAAGATGCATTACATGCTTGAAGCGCGAATGGTATTTCTTCGGTATGATCAAAGTCTTCGTTGAGTATCCAGTCAGGGTCTTTCCGTTCGTCATTCGAGAGTTTCAAAGCGAGCATGTGAAGAACATCGTCCCATTGATAGTCGTGGTTAAGACCAGCCTTGAGCACAAAGAGGATATCTGGAAGGGTAAGATGAAATCTCGATCTATTCACACTTGGTAGTGATGCGCTAGCTAGGAAGAAATTTGGTTCCAAGGTTCGCCTTAGAAAAGTTTAGCTATGCAGTGCAACATAATTACACCAGAGTAATCAGTATTGAGTTGTTGTTGCGGACAATACTCTAGGACGAAGTGTAATTTCGCTGATTCAGGAAAATATGAAGGCGACAACCACTGATAGATTGCCGTCAGACGAGCTTGAACCGCTGGAGTGACCTCTATTATTCCTTTTGAACACCGCCAGCTCCGAGAATGCAGCTTCCCGCGCTGTCGACGGACGTGAAAGAGGGAGTCGCTGACGCCGACCTTCACTCGTTGCATTCCGTGTTGGTGCCAGAAGCGGAAGGCATACCATTGGTTCCCCGATAAAAAGTAGCCATTGGAAAAAGCAGGCTGTACTTGCAGAAGGGCGGTTCGTTGTACAGATAATTGATTGAGGGTGTGGTCTGTCAGATTGCCAAGTAATAGGGCACCTAGCTTCTCTGGAGTCAGAGATATTGCTATAGCCTCGACAATGACGTCGATTGGTCCAAGAAAAATCGATCTGAAATGCGTAAGCAGGGCGAAATCTTGGTCATGTGAAAGGCTTCGTTCGCATTCACTTAAGAGCGTTGAGGAAGCAGACTAAGGACAGCGGTGATGTAGGCTCTTTGAACCTCCGAACTTGATAGGATGGCGAGTCCACGGTTGGAATTCGTCACAGTCCGGGTAAAATCCAGTAGCCGTTCGATGTTGCGCCAGGTCTGAGCTTCCGTGCCGGTGGCCTGCTTGTAGAGTCGGTTCACGACTGCCTTGAGGGACGCGCACCAATCTGATGGTGCAGATGTCCATTTGGGTGGACTGGCGCGATTTCCTTGTGATGCGAAGACATGAAGGTTACTCAAACCAGGGTTGTATTAGTGTCGAAATATTGGAATGTGCTGTAGCGGTATGATTAACTGTTGCAAGCTTCGTGTCTGAATTACTCGCTCTCATGGTAGTACAATCTACGGATGCTGTCGGAACGTACCAAAGAGGCTAATCAGAGCGGGGCCGCATCGCTTACGTGATCAAGCCACACCGCCAAGGCGCCTTGGTTTCTCAGCTCAAAAGTTTCTCCCTCTCCACGTCCAAGCTCACTCCGCACTTCAGCCCGCTCGCATCCACAGGTCACTCTTAACACGCGTTTCCTCCTCAGATCTTACAATACCTTTAGCTCGCAATGTCCACGGAAAGCGCTGGTATGTCTCCTTTTTTATAGCACGAAATTCCGGTGCTGATATTGTCGCAGCTTGGCCACTCGCCGACGAAGCTCTCTCGCAGCAGCTACTCGACCTCATCCAGCAAGCTACTCACTATCGCCAAATCCGTAAGGGTGCGAACGAAGGTAAGCTCTCGCTACCATTCTTGTCTGTTTGACTGCTTCTAAACTCGGTTAGCGACAAAGACTCTCAATCGAGGCATATCTGAGCTTATCGTGCTCGCAAGCGACACCTCTCCCCTCGCGATCCTTCTCCATCTCCCTCTCCTATGCGAAGACAAGAACGTTCCCTTTGTATACGTGCCAAGTAAGATGGCGCTTGGAAGAGCTTGTGGGGTTAGCCGCCCAGTCATCGCCGCTAGCATCACCACAAATGAAGCGAGTGATCTGGGAGGTCAGATCAGGGCCGTAAAGAATGCCGTGGAGAGGCTTGCCATGTAAAGGATCACGTTTGGTTGACTAACACCGGTAATGTGGATAACCATCGTTCCTACAAGACGAGGAAATTTTTCTGGTCACGCTTCATGGATGCACCCCAAGAGTTGGTCCGACTGTTAGCGGCAATTGCAGCAAGGCATTCGTGGCGGCGATGATGATCAGGCTCGTGGACAACGCGAGGGCATGGTTTGAGCCAAATCGGGTGACGACGGTTATTTGAACCTCAATGAGGAGTACTGCAAGACATGGTAGCAATAGTGTGGACATAGTAAGCTTTACGACCGTCTTGTACGTCTATCTAGTAGAGATACCGAGGGCTTCAAGAGCTTGTATTTGTTCAGTATTTGATAAAACAGTCGAATGGCAGCTATGGTGATGATTGAGAAAGCGCTATATGAACGCCGAGCCCGCACAGACTGCTGTAGTACCTAATAGGCGAGGCTGGTTACTGAGCCCGGGAGCTGATGAGCTGATACTAATTCCTGTTCCGGGAATCTAGCAACAACAAATACAATTAAGCATTAGTAGATATGGCAGAGCGGACGGGAGAACTAATTTCCAGTGTCATGTAGTCGTATGTGCAAGACATGCAAATTTAATCTAAAGTTTAGTCATTTTCTGCAACGCTATTTTTTTCAATTGCTGTTGTCAAAGGGGATACCAAAATCGAGGTACTCATAGTTGAGAAGGCTAACAATAAGGTGGCTGAAGTGAGGAATGTGTCGCCCCTTTCTTTACTTCCTTTGTTCTTTTATCCAATGGCCTGCCCGCTTAGCCATATCTACAGCCTCTTGTTCGAACCCCAGGATGCTACCCAATGGTAAGATATCGTGTGGCACATGTTCTTCAATATCAAGCTGGATGTTGTTGCCCGCCTCCTTCATCTTCTTGGCCCATTCAACGATATCGAAGTAAAGAATCTCTTTGCCACCTGTGTTTACCCAAATAGGTACCTCACTTTTAAATGTCTGGTTCTTCTGCGAGATATATGGCTGTGACAGGACCTGCTCGCCAGCTTCACCAGCATATGCCTTGGTCCCCCATGTTGTGAAGGGAGGGGAGATGTAGTCCGTTACATAGTTACTATTGTCATGGACGTAGGATCCGGAGGTATCGGCTGGGTTGGTCCATGGCGACCAGAGGAGGGCTGCGGAGGGAGCGGACAGACCTATGTCAGAAGCGTACTCGGAGATGTAGCGTAGAAGTGCAATCGCGAGGTTGCCACCCGCTGAATCACCTGAAAGTATGATATTCTTCGGAGATATCCTGAGGTCGTTTAGGAGGTATAGGTAAGATGTGACGCTGTCTTGGAGAGCGGCCGGGAAGGGATTAGACGTCTTCGAGGCGGGCAACGTGGAAAGGCGATACTGTGGCAAGAATATGTGCGTGGCTGGAGTGTATTTGAGGAGCTTCTTTGCCATGTCCCCACTGGCTGCCGTCCTCCCATCTCCTAGATTGAGTTAGCCATGAAGATAGGCATCACAAAAGCTGTTGACTAACCTACGACGAAAGCTCCGCCGTGTATGTGGAGGATGACCTTGGTGTTGCTCTTGTCACTACCCGCACTCAGTGGCGCAGGATACCACGTCGCACCAATCTCCACCGGAACGACGTCCTTGTTGCTCCGTAAGGGCCCTTTGTATACTTCGCCTTTCGCCGGTTTGATGACTACAAAACGCTCCTTCTCTCCATCTGATGTAAGCGGGAGTGGTGTCTTCACCTGCACTGTCGCAAAGTGCCATAGCGCGGAGAAAAGGACATGTACGCTGATAGCTTGCCGAAAGGTCCAGCTAGGGTCCTGACGACGACCGAAGATGAGGAACTTGAAGATGAATATGGGAAAACGCACGAGCTCGAAGCCCAGTGCGCCCAGAGCGTACGCACCCTTCAGAGGGTGTTGCGTAAGGTTCACCATCGTTTTGGCAGCGCTCTTGACAATGACAATGAGAAGTCCATTGGGGACGGATGGCTCATATCATAGTGACCTTGGATTCACGCTTGATTAAGTGGGATGGCTCCATGGATCTGGACCGAGGTCCTTGGCGCCATTAGCTCAACGATCTTTGGAGCTACCCCACTCCAACTCTGAGCTCGTCTGACCTTGATGACTTTCCCACACCGATACCTTCTGAACAAACATATTTGCTTCTGTAGCTATTCTACGATACTACCTTTACCACTTACGAGCTGCTGCTTCTCTGAATAGAGAATGCCTAGGGATATTTGATAAATCGATCTAGATTGGCTTTACGACGAACGCAAATTCGTGTCACGTTGCGGAATCTCTTTCGACGGCTCATTTTACCATTTCGATGCATAGGTCGATTCAATCATGTCGAGGTTTGCGACTTCTTTGGCTGATGTAATCCTTCCTACCTACACAAAAGCGTCATGTTCAGATCGGCTTTTCTGAATCTCCTGGTTGGTTCATCTTGCTTATTTCTCTTTCGAGGTTTAAATGTCTTTGCTGTGCTTGACCGTCATCTGCAAATTTAACTGTAACCGCATTATTTTTTCCCGTACAAGTCTTTGTATCTTCTGCTCGAATTGGAAGTCGAACCCAGCGCCCTCCATGGCTCTCAGGTTCACAGCACGCAAACACTGATTACGCCGGTTCAGAGTGTGCCACATGGGGATTTTTTGTGCCCGTCTGGCTTCTTGCGGTATCGCAAACTTCTGCTCGAGGCCCTTGACACGTAGGCCATCGGAGACTGAGGCAACGGTCAGCAGGCTCTGGCGAAGGGAAGTTGATGGGAGGACTGCTCGCCAAGATAGTATATCTCTCGTCGGTCTGAATCTTCTGTAATGCATTGCTCTACTTCTGTTCCTTGATCTGGTGTTTGTTGATCATCTTGGGGCTCTTCCGGCTGGAGATCGTGCTGGACTGCTTGCTGTGCTCCTGGCTCCTGTACTTGCTCATAACTAGGGCATGGCTCTGCGATCGACCTTGCTTTCGCTCGTCATTCCGAAGCCGCAGTGCGTTTTGTGGCCTTATTGCCACCTGTGACCATCATTTACAGGTGCCTAAGGTACGATTGAGCGTCTGCGAGCCTTCGGTATTAGATTGCGTGCTTTCTTCAGGGTGACGGGAGCATAGCTTTCGTCCGCGTCACCGTGTTGGTCTCGCTTACGCTTCGAACCATGAGCAGCAGTAGGAGCCACACAAAGAAAAGACAATGTGTCCCAATCTGTAGAGACGTAGTCCTCTTCCTGGTCCTGGTTGTGCACTAAAGCTGTTGTCTTGGTGTTGCGGGTCTGAGCAGACTGTCGAGGATTGTTCGACGTATACGGCTCTTTATTCTCTGCCTGCGGAATCGCCTCTTGCTCACTTGCTGGCTGTTACCCCTCCGACTCTTCGTCCACTGCTTCTATCTTATCTTGTTCTTGTATTTTCTGTCCGTGGTACTGTCCTTGGTCTCCGATGGCGGACTCCACAACTGTCTATAATGGGTGATAAATGACTTGAGATTCGCTGGTATGGCTCACTGCTCGCGGCCGCTACACTTCACTTTTGACTACAATCCATGCACCTGCCTGGACGTTTCTGTATTTGTTATAGCTTACAAAGTATACTGGTCGCCGGATTCGAAAAAGGATCAGGAACGGGTCGCCCCATGTCATAGCATATTTGGCGTAATTGTAGCTCAGGTTGTTGGGTAGTGCTTCATACACATTGTTGTTACACAATCGGATGCAAATAGCATCGTTTATCTCTCCTATAACCGAGTTGGGGCGTTGAATATGATTTGTGTCATGACAGATGCAGGGAACGTCCAGAGGTTCCAATCGCGCTGGCGTATGACACCACGTGAATCCCAACTGCAGATAATAGGCTGCTATTAACAGTTGCGGCGGCTACAGAGATGTCGGATGGAGAATATAGTCTTAGATGCCAGACTGTGACTGAACAGCGGCGCCAATGATCGCTTCACATAACAAGCCTGCTCTCAGCAGCTCGCATCACCGACTTTTACTTTATCGATCTGCTTGCGTTTTTGATCTTGCGTTTTTGATCCTGATTCCGCGTGGGTGAAAGCGACTTCTAAGAGGTATCAGGCAATATAGGGTACCCTGGGCCCTATATTTTGGTCGATGGATCAATGTAATACAGTTATATTATCCGGTCTTGTCGACTCGTATTCCTTGATTATTTTCGGAATTTGCGTATATACCGCGCTTACAGTGAGCTTTATTTATTTTTAAGGTATCCAAGGTGGTGGTTGTTGTTGTAATCAAAATAGGTTTTCTAAAAAGGTAAACAGCAGCTACCATCTACTAGTTGATTGCAAAAGTTAAAAAAAAAGATTTTTATGTAGTGAACAAGATTTAAAAAGTAGGTGAATAAGGTCTACGCGCTAAGCGCTTAGAGCAGAAAAGCTTAGACTACTAAGCAAAAATTAAAATTAAAAAAATTTGCTTAAGGTACTAAAAACGACATTAATTAAAACGTGTTTAACAGCAATTGCTAGCCTACAGCTAGTAACAAGATTATAGTAAAGATCAAAGAGGAGAGTACGGACACGTACGTTAGTATAGCAGAAGCTTATAATACTTTGTTATCAAAACTCTTTACTTACTACTTCTTACCTTTAGAACATTCTACACTATGTAGTACTGTGTACAAACAGCTCATATTTGAACAACTTATATATAAACAACTTGTATGTGAATAGTATAATATTAGACTATATCTTTCTCTTTTTAAAGTAATGACTAATAGCTTATATTAAGTAAAGTTAGACTTTACTAAGTTACTATACTAGAAGCTATAGTAGTAGATTATAAAGCTAGCGTTTGCTATTATTAAGCAGCTACCTCTGTAAGTGAAAAAGAAGCTAGTAGTAATAGTCTTTATAGTAGTTAAGTTGGCTTCAGCCTTTTAAGACAACCTTTTAATGTGACCATACATTTTGTAGACACCTTTTTAGTAAAAAAAGATTTATTGCTAACAACAAGTATCTAGGCTTACGCTCCCTTATTTAGTATTACTAGCACGCAATTAGTGTGTTTCATGTTTAAATAAAAATAAAGAAAAGCAAAATAAAGATGCAAATTACCTTTCAACTTAATGCGCCCTATTTTACTTCTATTCTGCCTATACTACCTATGCTGCTTATTTATATTAAAGCTTTACTTCTAGGTACTATTAAATATATTAAAATAGCAGAATTGTTATTAATTTACTTTTTAATTCATATATGCAACAATAGAACGCCTACTTTTTTTTTACTTTTTATTTATTGCTATTTTAACGTTATATAATAGCTAGCCTAAATAATTAATAGTTTCTTTACTTATTAGCTTATGCATAATTAATAAAAAAAAAAGATACTAAAGTAGAGTATTTTGAGTACTTTACTAGTATTGGCAAATACTTAATAAACTTTATTTTTTTTTATAAATAGCTAAGATGAGACTTAATATCTTATATATATACAAAGATATTGCAGATTCTAGAGTTGGGTATAAAGAATATAATAATAAAGTCTTAAAAAGGCTAAGTTTGTAAATACTTAATCAACTTAAGTGTCTGTATAATTAGCGTAAGCTAAACTAGTTTAAAGGCTAGGCGTATAATAAGAAAGCTTTCTGTCTTTAAATAAGAGTTAAGGTTAAAGAGATACTTATTATAGAAGTTCTACGCTATATTATAGTATATTATATTATATATAAATTGTTTGTATGCGGTGCTACTTAAAAAGTAAGAAGTAGTAAGTAAAAAGTAGTAGCTTTAGCTTTATAAAGTATTGCAGACTCTTGCTATAGTACGTATATATTCTTTTCTTCTTTTATTGTATTCTGTTGCAATTCTATTGCAATCCTACTATAATCTTATTATTAGCTATAGGTTAGCAACCGCTTTTAGATACGTTTTAGTTAGTATTGTTTTTAGTACTTAAGCAAATTTTGAAACTCTAATTACTGCTAAGTAGTTTAAGCTTTCCTTCTAGAACTTATTTGCTAATAATTTCAATCTTATTAACTATACACAAATTCTTTTTTAACTTTTGCGATTAATTTGTAGAGGGTAGCTGCTTTTTACTTTTTTAGAACCCTAATTTAACTACAACAACACCTACCACCTTTGACAGGTTAAAAAATAAATAGTATTTAAGCTACTACAAATGTTAAAAGATAACTATATTTAAAAAGATTTTACAGAGGGGTGACAGGAAAAAAAAAATCCAAAAAGTTATTATTTTCAAAGCTTTCTATTTCAATAACTACAAGGGCTAGACTAGAAAGAGTTAGTGATTTGGAAAGCCAAGAACCTCTTCTTTAGGATAAGCTGCTTAGTAAATTACTTAGTCAGCATGATTGGTCTCAATCTTCGCAGTGAAAATACAGGTTCAAAAACTTAAGAATAGGCTGGTAAATGGGTATAGGTTAGGTTTGGGTTAGACAAACTAGTAGTTGTAGTTGTAGTTAAGTTGCACTAACTAGTAGTTATAGTTATAGTTAAGTTGCACTAACTGGTAGTTGTAGTTGTAGTTACGCGCACAGACTATAGGTATAAGTTAAGTTATAGTTATAGTTGTAGTTAAGTTGTAGTTACGTGCTATTTATAGTAATTGATAGCTATGTTAAACAGGTAAGATTAGGAGAAGTAAGCTAAGTAAGCACCAATTTAGTTATATAGTTTGTGCAATACAACTTAACTATAACTATAATCTAACTTATACTTAAGCTAGCAAATACGTTATAATTATAAGTTAGATTATAGTTGTAGTTAGGTCACACAGACTAGAGTTAAACTATAGTATTTAATATTTATTACTAGTTAGAGTTAGAAGATAGTTAAAACATTGCTACTATAGTTAATTATTATAGCTTATAATTATAGTAATGCTTAAGCCTTAAGGCGCTGCTGCTTTTGTACTAGAAGTAGAGAGTCCTTTTCTATAAGCTTATTTTCTACTATTTTTTTTAGACTACATGTACTATCTCTAGGCACTAGAAGCTTAAATATATTATTAATTTTATTACATAGTACTTGAAGGCTAATAATTTTATTTTATATAAAAATTTCTTGCGCCTTCAAAATTAAGGAGATAGTATCCTTGAAAACTATGATTTACTATATAGTTAAAGCTAAAAAGTAATACTTTTAATTACCAATAACATCTTTTGCAGTGTAAAAAACGCGCTTAATACTAACACTAGTAATTAAAATTGCTAATAGATTTTTTGTAACTGAAAACAGCTAAAAATAAATATTTTTATTCTATTACTACTACTTTAAGATATTAAATAATATTTTTAGTTTAATGCAAGGAGTGCTAAAGTAGAATTCTTCTTCTTATTAAGTAAGGCTTTTTATGTCTTCTTTTTCCTACTTAAAAAATGTTTGACTTAAAGTAAAAAAGCTATTAAAAAGTAATTAAAAAGCAGGCCTTTAAAACTATTTATAGCTAAGTATTTTTTTTAAAAAAAGAGTAAAGACTAGTATTTGATATGCTTTTTTACAATTATTATATTAATTAAGATAGTTAACAAACTATTTATCATAGATATACTTATTTTAAAGTTCTTATATAAAATTTTAGTTAGCTAATTAGTACTTTTCTGTAATAATAAACTAAAATAACTATACTTTATATAAAGTAAGCTTTTAAGTTAAATCTAGAATAGCTGTATAGTTAAATAAAAACTCTTACTTAGCTAATGTTTTTACGTAGTACATACTTGGTTTTTTATTTTTATAGCAGCTTGTACTATTATAGGCTACTTTATTATATAACTTTTTATATCCTTATTAAGATTGTTAAATATTAAGTCTATAAGATTAAAAAGATAGTTATATATAAGCTAAATATATCAAACTTAAAGATTTCAGTTTTTACTTAAAAAGCTTGTAGCATCTTTAAACTACTTAAGCATCTTTATACTTACTTTAATATAGTGCTACATAATAAAAAAAAGTTAAAAATACTTAAAGTTGTAATAGTTAATCTCTTATATTATTATTACAGTTGATAATATATAAGTACTTCTTTTTATTACTATTTTTTGTACTAGCTATTTATTAATATATTTTCAGAGCTTAAGCACGCGCTTATATATATTATATATTAAGTTTTATTAAGTCTTTACATTGTAAATAACAGAAAGTTGTTTCTTTAGTAGTAGATATTATTAAGTAGCAAGAAATTACTTATACTATTATAGTAATGCGTTAATAGTAATATTAATAGCTTAGATCTAAATAGTAATTAAAATATTATAATTCAATATAATAAAAGTATAAATACTTTGCAAAGTGTGTTTAGAAAAAACATTTTATATTTAATTACTTTTATATATTGCCTACGTAAAATCTCCTTAGGTCTAACCTTTATAGTAGTAGCTAGTTAGAGATGTTAGATTATCTCTTAAACTACTAGGTTAATAATATAAGCTAGGCATAAAATAGTGTTTTTTAAAGCACTTTAGCTAAAACTTATATTTACTAGTATTAATTAAATTATATAACTAAGTACTGTATTATTGCTAGCATTGTTGCGAGTAATAGCTAGAAGGTAAGACTTAGTATTAGTATTTAAAAGTACACGTAGTACTTTTATAGCTATTTAAATTCTAGTATATTATCTGCGTATTAGTATAAAATTACGTAGTTTTTCTTAGAATTGCTGGTTTAGTATAATGTAGTAACCCTTAACTATAAGAAAGCTAAAATAATTAGCTTTAAACTACATATTTAGTATAATTAAAATCTTAGTTGCAGGGCCTAAGTTGTTAAGAAAAATAAGCTTTTACTTTTTAAAATTAGTTTTGAAACATTAACTTAAGCTTATATTAAGTATTTATTATAGTGTAGGGCCTTAGAAACTAGAGAAAGTGTGTAAATAATAGCTACTTAGTAGTTTAAAATAGCTAATTACTATTAATAACTACTTAAACAAGCTTTTTCTTACAAGCATTTTAAGTAGATTTAAGTGTTAAAGTAAGTATACTACTTTTTTAAAGTTAAGTATATATAAAGTTTGTTATACACAGACTATTGTAAATAAAAATTAAAGTACTTTAATAATTAACTATATTAAAATAGTTTCTAAGGTATTTAGTTTTTATTCTTGTTAGCTTTAGGTGTTGCAGGATTATGCTGTAGTTAAAACAAAATATATAAAAGTAGCTAGTTATAATACAAGTAGCTTCTTTAAACTTTAAATAAATACTACTAGTATAAGTAGCATAGTTTTAGTAAAAAATCTTGCTATTTTAATTTTAAGCCTAACTAGTTATACTCTACTACTTATTTTAATAAGTTATAATTTTATTTCCTCTTTCCTGTATAGCTTCTTAAAGTAATAATATTAATGAATCTAACTTTTTTTATTTTTTTTTAAAGAACCTAGTATCTGCTTATTTAGAAGTAGTAAAAGTTTTACAAAAGCTTATTAATATATTTAGCTATAATATATAAGTAAACAGCGTTTAGTTTAAGAATGTAATAAAAAGCTGTAATAAATTATTGCTAGTACTAACGTACAGCACATAAATGTCTGCTCTACAACTTTAATAGTATATAGACTATATATAGTAGGCCTTTAGTAGACGCGTGTATAGCTAAACTAAAATTATCTTATCTATTTAATTACGTATCATGTTAGGCGCTTTTTAAATAAACTTTATTAATTTAAAAGATGTTAAAATAAAAGCAGTATAGTTATAAAGTTGTATAATAATTTCTACGTTATGTAAATTGTGTTAATAAGCAGTAATAAGTACTAATTAATATAAATAACTTAGCACAAGAATAATACTATAATTAATTTAAAAAGCTTTCAAACTTTATAAAATTACTAGAATTTATATTTTTATTTTAATTTTAATTTTTAACTTTAGCTTGTGGTTCCTGCTACTACTTTTTAGTCTTATACTTATTTTTTTACTAATTTTTGTACACATTGAGATTAGAATTATTATTTACTTTTTTCTTATATTTATTACTATTATATTTCTTAACATATAGCTTGTTGCTGCGTAAAATAGTATTATTGCTAAGTCTTAAGGACTTATACACTAGTAGAGGCTTAAATAGTCTATACTAGTTTGTAAGTATATATAATAAAAAGATGTGTTAAAACCTACTTCTTATTTTTACTTATAGCAACAGCTTACTGTTCTAGACTTATATTTTTAATAAATTCTTACTATTTTTTTTAGCTTATGTACTTTTAAAAGTATTAGTGTAAAGCTTTACTAATTTTTTATTATAAGTGTAATACATAATTTTTTTAAGAATACTACTAGAGCTATAAATTTAAGTATGTGTGTAACTTTAGCTACTATTGTTTAAGGTCTTTGCTGCCTACGCTACTTTATTTAAGATTTTTACGTGCTGCTTTGTATTAACTTTATAGTATACATTTTTAATTTTATATAATCTTAATTAAGAGTTGTCTGTAGCTACTTACTTATTTATATATAAGTATAACTCTGTAATAAATAACTATGTTAACTTACTACTCTTCTAGGCGTTATATTACTTTTAGTTTAGTACTTTTTATACTACTTTTAATATTTCTTTGTGCCTCTCTATACTTGCATTCTTATATTATTTTATGCCTTTTATTTTTTTCTTTAATTAGTATATAGTAACACTATTAGCTATATATACATCTGGTAAGGCCTTTATCTTTAAATTTAGTTAAGCTGCCTAACTTTTTTAGGCAATAGTTTAAGAACTAAAGCTTAATAATTTCTTAGTTAAGACTTTTAAATTTGTAAAGCAACTTTTTATTAGACTATTTTAGCTGCGTTACGTAAGTATATAATTAAATTTGTTTTTTTTTTGCATTTGTAAGTCTTTATAAATTAGCATGCGCTATAAATAATAGCTGTATTAAATACTTTTATAAGCTTCTCTTACTTATTGCATTTACAACCTAGTAGGACTAAAATTAGAATGCGTAGAACTAAGCCTTTAGGACTATTACTTAGCTCGTCTTTAATTATTGTTATTGCGATGGATGTAATAATTAACTATAATTAGTTAATTATAGTTATAGTAGTTAAATAGTAGGTAGAGATATAGAAATACTACTATCTTATAGCTAGTGTAGCCTGTGCGCTCCTACTAAAGCTAACTAAAAATTAACATTTTTCCTATATTTAAACACCCTACTAATTACTATCTACTAACTACTACCTACTAACAATACACCCTAGCACGTTGCATTATAACAGCTTTTAATTACGTCTACTTACGCACTTTATTGCTGTAAAAATAATTAATAATAATTTTATATGCTTACCACAGATTTTAACAACTTTATAACTACTATCATAGCGCGCACTAAGCAAACTGCGTAAGCTTTAACTAGTAGCAAGGCGCTTATAAAAAATCTGTAAATAAAGGCTATTTAAAAGCTGCTTACATTATTTATAAAGGCTAGAGCTGTTAAGAAAAAATGTTGATATAAGCTAGGTAGTAAGTTATTATAGTCTTTTATTATAGTTAAACATTAATAGCGTATGGCTGTTGCGCTAATAAAAATTAAGAAGTAGTAAAAGTTAACTAAACTATTACTGCGTAAACTTCTGTTTAGCTGTCTTGTTTATAAGATTACGTATACTTATTACTCTAATTTGCGCTCTTAGGTAGAGGCAATTTATGCTCTTTAAAAGTTAGCTAAAGCGTTCCTAGTTAGCTATTTTAAAGGTATTGTAACTACTTTTATTATTTTAAATTTTATACTAATAAATACAGACTGTAACCTTAATACTATATATACAAAGAGAGTTACTATTTAAGCTAAAGATTTAAAGATAGTAGTTAAATACTATAAGAAGTTTAGTACTAACTATACGTTCTTGTAGCTTTCTACAAAAAGACTATATAGCAAGTAGTGAGAGGTCCTCTAGTGTATAATAATATAAAGATGCTCTCTTAATTACTTTTTGTACTGTAATAACTAACTGTGTTAACAACTACAATATAACTACTACATGTAGTTGTAGTTAGGTTAAGGTTATAACTAAATTAGTGCTTACTTAGCTTATCTCTCCTAATCTCACCTGTTGAATACAGCTATTTATCACTATAAATAGCACGTAACTACAACCCAACCACAACCTAACTATAGCTACAACTACTAGTCTATGCGACCTAACCACAACTACAACTACTAGTTAGTGCGACCTAACTACAACTACAACTACTAGTTAGTGCGACCTAACTACAACTACAACTACTAGTTAGTGCGACCTAACCACAACCACAACTACTAGTCTGTGCGACCCTAACCCAACCTATACCCACGCGTGGGTACCCACGACCTATTTACCAGCCTACTTAAGAATATATTACAATATAACTTTTTTCTAAATGTGCAAAAATCGCTATAATGTACATATAATAGATATCACAAGCTAATCTTATTCTATTATAAGTTTAAAGGTAGTTGTAAAATTAAATGTTAAGTAGAGCTTGTTTTTTAAGTTTTTTCTTAATAAATAACTACAATAGCGTACTAATACTTAGTGTACTAGCCCTTAGCTTCTTTTACTTGCAGATAACGCCTGAGTAATAATAGAATACAATTATTGATCAGCTTTTAAGGTAATTAATCTTAATTTTCCTTTATAGCAGCTTTAAAGGCTACTATAATTTTATTATTATTTCTTATACCTAAGGAAGCAATAGGCCTTTTAGCTAAAGCGTTTTTTAGTAGAGCCTACACGTTTTTTATAGAATTTAGATTAGGACTATAGGCAGGATAATTAAATAGTAATATCTTATTTTTAGAAAACTAAGATAAAACTTCTAAAGTTTTATAAATTTTAGAATTATTTTAGGAAAACTTCTAGCCTATATAGAAGTTAGTAAAGTGCTTAAATATATAGAAAAAGACTCTAACTTTATAATTTAAATATAGAGTGATAAGCCTCTAAATCAAAAAATAAAATATATATAAACTTACTTTCATTTATTGTAGGTTTTACTATAGAAATTAGGATTTTTTTAATATAGTCTAAACTCCTAAAAGGAGAGGTAATTAAATAGCTTTTAATTACTACTAGTTTAAATCTTTTACCTATTTAAATTACACCCTAAACTTAAATAAAAATATCTTAACATATAACTAGATTAGGAAGTATTCTAAAACTAGTTTAAAATAACAGAAATACTAAAGATATAAAATAGTTTATTATTTTATAATTACAGTTTCTTAGAACTTACTTGTATTTATTATAGAAATAAATTTATTTTATTTTATTATTATGCTTTATTTTATAGTATTCTGTCCTTACACTGTGCTTACGCTTAATAGTAGACTGGTCTAAAGATAAAACTTTATAAAAGTTTCTATTTTTAATGTTCTTAAGTATTTACTTAGCGTAAATATAACAATTATAAGCTTTTTTAGTGTTTAAAGGCGTCTTTTTTTAAAGAAGATTTATTTTTAAGGTGTCAAAGGTGGTGGTTGTTGTTGTAGTCAAAATGGGTTTTCCAAAAAAGTAAAAAGCAGCTACCCTCTACTAATCAGTCGCAAAAGTCAAAAAAAGATTGTGTGTAGTCAACGAGATTCGCACGGTGGGTGGATGAGTTCTAGGAGGAAAGCTCAAAATTTGAACGGTACGCGCTAAGCGCTCGGAGCAGAAAAGCTCAGACCACCGAGCGAAATCAGGGTCAAAAAATTTGCTGAAGGTACCAAAAAAACGACACTAATTGAAACGTGTTCAACGGCGATTGCCAGCCTATGGCTGGCAACATTTTAAAGAATATATATAAAATAGTTCTTCTTTTTTAGAAAGCATTGTACGCTTCTAATTAAAAAATTTATACTATGTTCTTTTAAAAGATGTAAAATTATACTTTTAAGGCTTCTTATAAGGTCTTTATTAAGTACTCTTTTTGCTATTTTTTAGATCTTTGAAAGACGACCTTGTTTAGAGCTAATAATAAATAGAGAACTGTTCTTTTTTTATTTAATTTAATAAAGAGTATTGTTAATACTTTTAGAAGGCTTTTCTAGTATATTACTAATAGAGGAGATGGATTTGTTGTGTAAATATAAAGTATAAACTTGTTCATTGAATTAAGAGAGATTGCTAGCCATAAAAGAGATAATATGAAAATAGAAAGTTTGAATAAACAAGAAGAGTAAATATACTATAATTTCATTAAGTTATTACTTAATTAGTGCTTACGTAAGCAACCTCTATTTTTTTCCTCTTATTTAACAATAAGGAAATAGGAAATATTACTGTAAAACTTGCTTACATTATGCTTACGTAAGCTAATCAAACTAATTTTTTTTTAGCCCTTCTTATACGTTCAAAAAAAAGATATACTAAAATCTATTTTTGCTTTTTTTGACGAATTTTAAGCGAGATTACAGGCGCAATTGTGCTGACTAAGTAGCTTACTATGCAACCTATCTTAAAGAGGATGTTCTTGGCTTTCCAAATCACTAACTTCTTTTAGTATAGCCCTTCTATTTAATGAATTATAAAGCTTTGAAAACAATAACCTTTTTAATTCTTTTTTTTTGTCACCCCACTGTATAATAAACTTTAATTCTTATAACAACTGTAAGAGTCAGAGAAGAAGTAGCATAACTAAAAAAAATTAAATAAAAAGAAATTTTAGATATACTACTAGTACTAACTATATTAACTTACGCGTAGAACGCACTTAAAGCGCTACGTCCTACATATGTGTAACGCGCGTTAAAACCTATAGACTTAGCTTGATACTAATGTAAAACTTTAAAATATTTCATAAGGTTACTTATTCTTATAAAGTAGTGCTTTAGCTACTACTATAAAAATAAAAATAAAATTATAATAGAATAATTTAAGTAATATAGTATTTTAAAGTAGACTTTTCAAAGCTTTAGTATACTTACTATAAGCGTCTTTTTAAAGTTAAAAGAGAAGTGCTAACTTTGAACTACTTTAAGCAATATATACTTAACTTACTTTTAGACTTTATTAACTATAGCTTTAAAGTAGCAACTGCGCATATGTACGCTATATAGTCAAAGAACTAAACTATTTAATCATTTATAACTTATTCTAATATCTTTAACACTTAACTCTTAATATATACTAAAGTATAAAGAGTTTAGCACTTATTAATAAAACTAAAGCCTAAACTATAGCATGCTATTACTAACTACTATAAGAATTCTATAACTATAGAAGACTTTAATACAATTAGATACACTTTTAAATAGAATTTGCACAGAGTACTAATTGGGTAAAATTAGCTTAACTAGAACACTTTTATTAAAAAAAAGCTTACTTCTTTATAGCTACTATTCTAAATGCACCTAAAAAGTATAAGAACAGTAGTAATATTATATGCTTTAAGTGCTAGGAGAAAAAACTCTACGCTAATAAGTATTAAAGCAGCAACTTTAATAAGGTTTTAGTTAATGTAAAGTAAATAAAAAAATTTAAGCTTTAACGTGTTTCCCGGGTTGGTGGCTAACCTAGTATGTGGCTAAGCGAACACTAAGCGCGACACCTGCGCTTTAACTTTGCGTTATGTCTTAACTACAAGCGCGTTATTCGTCCTATACTAAAGCTAATATACAGCTTGCTATCTCTAATCTTAATACAAGACGCATTTAAAGCGTTAATCAAGCTATAAAGCTATATAATATATTTTTTAAAAAACGCTAGCTTAATAATATAATAAAAAATGCATATAACGCAGCTAAGTAGTACACGTAAAGTGCATAAATATATTATAAAAGAAAGCTGTTATAAAGTATATTCTTAATAAGTCTATAAGAGGATTTGCCTTTATAAAGGCTAGTATTTAAAAAATAGCTAATAAACTACTGTATAAGCGTAGTAGTAGGCTTATTAAAAAAAACTAAGTTAATATATGTATTTAGAAAACTTTTAAGCTTTATACGCGCTAAAGCTAGCTATATAATTACTAGCATGTTACTTATAAAGATCTAGCGCTTATTAAGCACTAGTTTAGCTTAGTGTAGGTTATAAAATAAAAGTAGAAAATTAAAAATAATAATATTTACAACTTTAATAAAACTATCTTTATAATAAGTAAGATTTTATTATAAATAGTAATTATAAGCTTAAAAGAATTAAAAAAAAAGAATTTAGCTAAGTAACTATAAGTAAGTTATTATTATTTAAGGCGTAAGTGCTGTAAAGTACTTACTTTTTATTTTATTTTTATAAGTAGCGTACTTATAAATATCTAGTTTAAAATTTTACTTGAGAATTAAATTCTTAAGGTAAGTTTTAATAGCTAGACTAATAACTAACTTGCTTTTGCTTAGTTAAAGTATTTTAATAAGTTTATAAAATAGAGTGCTATAAGTGCGTATAAGCTGCTTATTATAAATAGCTATAAAACTTATAGCTTACTTAACTTCTAAAATTTTTATAAAAAAATAAAAATACAATTTTCTTACATACTCTTGCACTTATTATATTTACTATAGCTTTCTAATATTAGCTATTTTGCGTTATTAAAGTATAAATATAGTAACTAAATTTTAGCTTTAGTACGCAACTATATATACTTTATTAACAAGAAAACTTTTTTCTAAGCATTTAAACTAGCTTTTAAGTAGTCTTTACAAGTAAAAAATATTAAAGTAGGCTTTAAAGGTGCTAAGCTAGTCCTATATAACTTATAAGCTATTTTATTTAAGCTTAATATAAAGTTGCAGACTCTAGTATTATTACTACTAAAGTAGAGTGTATAAAAGGCGTAAACACTACGTAATACGTGTAAATTTAAAGCACAGGCTATACTTATTTAATAAAAAATTTAAAACTGTTATAAGTTTTTTATAAGCTTATTAAAAGAAAAAATTTACTAACTAAGTAAAGGCGCGCAGCATATTATACATAAAATAGTATTATTATAAAAAGAAAAAGCGCGTATATAAAGCGCAATGAATAAACTTATAAAGTATTACTTAAGAAAATAAAAGTATATAACGTGGTTCACCAGCGAGCGCCGCACCCCACCAAGCGCCGCACGAAAACTAGCGAGGCGTACGCGCAGCAACGTAGCTTAGTTGCACAACACAAATCTTGTACTCTTGTAATAGTATAGTATTATTTAGAAGTATTGCTATTGTTTGCATTTTTAATTTCTACCTTGCAAGTGTAAGAGTTATGCTTAATCTTACTATAACGGCTGCAGTGCCTCTCTGCGCACACCCTCTTTGCAGGCGTCTTGCTGTCCTTACGCCCTCTACCCTCTATTTTAGTAATTAAGTTAGATACCTTACTAACTATTAGAGTCTCTTTTGCGCGTATGTACTGCCTTTTGTAAGTTTTGCGCTTTGTAAGCGTATTAACAGCGTTTTAAAAGTAGTCTATTTCCTCCTGTACTAACACTATATTATAAGCTATCTACTAAGTGCTTTTACTTAGCTGCTTTACCTACTTATTTAATAAGCTTACTAGTAACTTTTAGTAGTTTTAAATACAATTTTAAATTAGCGTAAATTACGCTTTTATTTTATAGGCGTTGCGCAGTGTTTATGCCTTCTAGGCAATAGTGCTTAGTGCAGGTAGTGTTAGTATACGCAGCTATATATTTAGCTTTAATAACACAGCCTTTAAGTTGTATAAAACTAGTCTAGCACTTTAAAACTCTACGTAAACGTTTTCTAGTGTAAACGTCTTCTTAAAAGCTGCTTTAAAGGTAGGTAAAAAAGTTTTTTTGTTAATATAGTAAATGCAGCTGTATGCTAAGAGCAAAATTCTATTGCTATAGTAGCGCTTTAATAGCAAGTAGGGGACTACGTTAAAAGGCTACAGAAGGTACAATAAGTAAAGTAGTATATAAAAAGCAATAATTTTTTTTTTATAGCAGTTCTAGAATTTTATTAAGTAGTAGCTCTTATAGCTATTAATAATAAGCAGCTTGTACGCTTTAGCAGAAGATGCCTTTATATAAGCATTAAAGTGCTTAAGCTACGCTAGCGCAAGGTTGTTGTTAATCTAGCTAGTAAAAAAGACAGTAATAATTTAATTATAAAGTAGATTAGTAAACTAAGAGGTAATAAAAACTTTGCCTGCAAAAATAAAAAAAAGTAGAATAACGCGCCTTGTTACAAAGACGCTTTATACTAGAGTTACCTACTTGCAATTGCTAGGCTGTAGTTTCTTTTATTTTCTAGGTTTCTTTACGCCTGTAATAATAAGCTAAAAAGATATCTTGCCTATTATAAAGCTAAACTTGTTAAAGTTCTAAGTATCTTTATTTACAATACTATGCTTTACTTTTATGTTCTAAATAAGCGTAAACTAGGGCCTAATAGTTGCTGCGTTTTTATAGATAGCTTGCTAGTAATTGTAAAGATAGCTTTATTACGTGCGCAGCTTAAGCGTATACTTAATAAACTTATTAACCTAGTTCTTGCTAAAAGACTTGCTGCTGTAATTGCATAGTAATTTATTAGCTATATCTTATATGTGTAGCTTTAAGGGTAGTACTCTACGTAGATTCTTATTAAGTATATGCTGTATAATTACCTTCTCTTCTAGCTTTGTTAGGCTCTTTAAGTTTAGCTTGTAGTTGCGTCTAGAAGGCTTCCTGTTGCGTTGCTGTTATATTGTACGCTTAGGCACTTTGTAGATTGCCTTAGCGCGTTGCAGGCTTATAATTTAGTCGCATTTAATGTTAGAGAGAGCAAGCTATACATTACGTGTTGTTGCTACATACGCGTGTTGGTGAGGGAAACTGCGGCGCTTGGTGGGGTGCGGCGCTCGCTGGTGAACCACGTTATAAGTAAAAAAGACTTTAATAGTAGAGGAAGTAAGTAACTTAATTACTAAAAAAGATAGTAGTAGTTATAATGCTAGTAAAGGACCTGCGTGTAAGGTGCGCAGTGTAACGCACTACAGACATTATAGTAAAAAAAGACATAACTCCTGCACTTATAAAGTAGAAATAGAAGATTTTAAGAATAGCAATAAGTTTAAAAAATAGATTAGCTTACTATTTTTTTTTTTATATATTGTGTTTGTAATGCGTAAAGTTAAAGCGCAGGTGTCGCGCTTAGTGTTTGCTTAGCTACATACTAGGTTAGGCACTAACCCAGGAAACACATTACTATAAACTTAGAGTTAGTAAAGTGTACATTAATAAATATTTTAATAAAAATATAGCGCGTGTGTTTAGTACGTTTAGTAACTAAAATATAGAAAAAACTTTAAGTTATTTTAGACTTATAAGTAAATAATAGCCTTATTAGTTACAGAATAGCTATAAAAATAGATCTATAACCTATTTAAAATGCAGAATTCCTCTACTTACGTTAAATTAAACTTTAAAGGCAGAATGTATACGTAGTATATAAGCTCTAGCTACGCTTAATAAATAACAATAGTGTGAAGCGTATTACAATAGTTACTAGATTGGAAATAAGTAAAAAAAGCGCACACCTACTACCTAGTAATTTCTTTTTAAGCTAGAAAAATATTTATATTAACTACAGAAAATAAATGTAGCGTTAAACGTTTATTAAAGTACATATTAACTTAGTAACTCCTAAAGTATTTCTGAAAATTGTAAAACTTATAGACAAAACAACTTACTTTTTAGAAGTACTTTAAATTAATAGCGCAAGTATAAGCTAGAGGCACATATACCAAATATATTTATAGCATAGGTTTAGCGCATACCTAATATATATTATAAAGTAATTCTAATATCTTTAGTAATAATACTACTAAAACTCTTCTATAACTAAAAAGTTTAGAATATATAATGTCTATTTAACAAGAAAAAAAACTTTCTTATAGCTTTTGTTATACTTTTTTTTATAAGCTTGAAGTGATTTGTAAATTTATTAAACCCTGATTTTCGCGTGGTGGTCTGAGCTTTTCTGCTCCGAGCGCTTAGCGCGTGGACCTCATCCACCCACCGTTCGAATCTCGTCGACTACACACAATCTTTTTTTTATGAAGTAGAGGGTAGCTGCTTTTCACTTTTTTTTGGAAACCCTATTTTGACTACAACAACAACCACCACCTTTGACACCTTAAAAATAAAAGTAAATATATTAAAGAAGTACTAAAAAAATAATATATCTATTACAGCACTAGCTTTATAGGCGCTTTGATATTATTTATACTAATGAAAAATAGAACTCTTTGCCTTTGCGTAGATTATTAGAGTCTTAATACTATTATAATAAAAGATTTTTGCCTGCTTTTTTTAATGAAAGAGACACTAGACTGCCTATAAGGCGTATACTACTATATAATAATAAATTTCAAAAACTCTTACTATTGTCTAAGAATTAAAGTAGGGGATATGTAGAAAACTGCTTTAAAATATAATATAGACAATTTAAATATCTTATTATGTTTTTTAGGCATATAAATAATCTAGCAAGTTTTTAAGCCTATATTAATAAAGCTTTAAGAGAGTACTTGGAATATATATATATAATTTATTAAGATAATTTTTTATTTATTCTTATAATAATAAAATTATACTACACAAGCGTATTGTACGCGCTATATTTAACTTTTTGTAAAAAGCAGAGTTATATATAAATTTCAAAAAATGCATATTTGCTTGAAGCAAAGTTTATTTTTTAAAATTTACTATCATAAAAAGAAGTATTTGAGTAGATCTAGCGCGTGTTACTACTATTAAGTAGTAGCTTACACCTTCTAGTATTAAGAAGCTGCAGTTCTATTTAGGATTTACAAACTTTTATTAGTGTTTTATTAAGAACTATACTACAAAAATAGGACTTCTTATAAATATTTCAAAATGAAAATAGGCGTTCTACTAGAATAAAAACAGATATACTACTTTTACCAAGCTAATATAACGCTTTTTATTATATACTTATTCTCCATTACTTTAAAGATACACGTATAATTTATTTAAAGATAAATACTTCTACTTTTGCTACTTTAAGTATATTATTATGACTATTTAAAGATAAAAAGTAGTGTTTTGTTTTTTGTACTTATAAAAACTGTAAAACGCTAAGCTAAACTATAAAGTATACAAATTTAAACTTTCAGCTATGATATAGAGTTTTAAGAAATATCAACACTATTTAGATAATGCTTAATACACTATTGAGGTGTTAATAGATTATAATAACTTTCTAATTTACACGCGCTGTATAGAAGCTAAACTAGCATTAAGCACGCTAGGCTTTGTATTTAGAGGCTTTTAATTTTAAAGTTAAGTACTGCCTAGGGCATATAGACTCTAAAGACAGACTATTAAAAAAAGTTAATCACAAATAAAAAAACTTGTTCTTAACTTAACTATAGCCTATACTGCAGAATAAGCTTCTAGTAAAAGTATATTATTGTTATTATTATTACTAGCGTGACTAGCAATCCTAGCTGTGTAACTAGTAATTAACTTAAGAGTAGCTACTATATAGCACTACTTTACTAACATTAAGGTTAAAAAATAGAGTAAGAATGTTAGTACTTAAGTAGAAACTTTTAAAGAATACTTGTGTGCGCAGTAGTATATTAGTAGTTAGATAGCCTAAAGTTAAATTAGGGCTAGTAGTATGTAAGCTTAACGCTAGCAGTAATAATAGTATAGTTACTTTTTAAAATGGTAGTATTAGTAACTGTAGTAATAAAATAGAAATAAAGTTAATATATTTAATTCAAATACTAATTAAGTAGTATAGAAACTTGTTTAAATAAGCTAAAGAGTAGTTGATATAGTAGAAAACTTACTTTAGTATAACTACTACAGTGGCTCTCAGTATAATAGTTATAATAATAATACTTAGTCTTTATATAAATATTTTTTACTAAGTAATATTTTGTGCGCAGCGCAAGTAAGTTGTATATAAAGTAATTAAATTTGTAGCTTTTTTAAGCGCGCTAAAGGTGTATTACTAAATATTTTATAAGTATAACTTTTTGATATACTTAAGGTTTAGGTAGTAATCTATAGTAAAAATTAAAGCTTATTATTAAGATGCTTAGTAGTTACGCTAGAGCTACGTGTTAAGTATGTTAAGTAAAAAGAAAATAAAAAAAATATTTTAATATTTTTATTTATTACTGCAGTTAATATTACTTTAAATAAACTACTTACAATAATCATATACTCTTACTTTAACTTTTAAAAATTTCTAAGAAATAAATAATAAAATTTCAGAGTTACTATGATAACACTATAAAAATTTGAACTATAAAGCTTACTACGTGTTTGATTTATAGGTAACACGCGTCTTATGCGCACTTAAGTTGTATAAAGAACACGCTTTTATGCTACTTATATACACGAATTAGAGTTCTAAAATAAAGGGCTGCTAGGACATTAGCCTAGAGGGGGAGGTTCTATTACAAATAGTTATGTAATAGCTAGTTCTGCCAAGTTTGCTTATTATTAGCTTCCCTACGGGCAATTATGCTTATAAGCTGCTCCTTACCTGCAAGGAGACCTGCAGGTATTATGGCTTAAAATATACACACGTTATTATTTCAGAGCTATCTCTCACTATCTTCTGTGGTGTGAAGCAAGCACTATTGCCTGAAGCTACCCCTTACACATAGCTAACAACAGAATTATAGTAGGGTTGTGATAAGATTGCAATATAATATAATAAAAAGGAGAAAGAACACGTTCGTACTGCAGCAGGAGCCTGCAATACTTTATAAAGCTAAAGCTGCTACTTCTTACTTACTACTTATTACTTTTTCAACAGCACTGTATACGAACAATATGTATACAATACACTACACTACAATATAGCGTGTAACCTCTGCTATAAGCATTTCCTTAACTACAACTCTTATTGAATGATAGAAAGCTTTCTTATCATACGTCTAGCCCCTAAACTAGTCTAGCTTAAGCTTATTATACAGACTCCTAAGTTTATTAAGCATTTACAAACTTGGCTTCTTTAGGACTTTTCTATTATATATCTTATAAATAATCTTAGAATCTGCAATATCTCTATATATAAAAAGAATGTTAAGCCTTAAAGAGGTATATTTATAAAATTCATACCTTTTTTCTTTCATTTTTATTCCTAGTAATTTAGATTATCCAATATGCTATTATCTTACTAGAATAAGTACAACAGTTGAATAATTAAAAACAGTATACAATAGGACTAACTTATTAAAAGTCATTGTTTTATATTTCTGTCTATACACACTATATGTCCATCGGCTACAAGTTGGAAATTAAAGTATTACTAAAAATAGTTAAGATATTTTTGTAAGTACTTATATTCTTGCTTAGCTTTTCTTATTTCTGTATTTCTTTATTCTATACACAATAAATATCTCAGTAAAAGAAAAAGCTCTTGTTTGTTTTGCGCGTAGTAGTATTAGACTTAGAATTATTATATGAAATGTGTTTTACGTCTTTAAGTATAGTATTAGTAGCATTAATGTTGTTAAGCTTATTAACGTATTCATTTACAGTAAAATTATACTATTATTTCTAAAACTATTGGAACTGCTAAAAAAACTATGAAAGTAATTTTGGGTTATTAAACTTGATACTATACTTATATTAATAGAGGCTTTTTTTCTTAACTTTAAGCCTAGTTGAATTTTTGAAGTAGTAAACTTCATAAGTATTATTTTAGAGGCTAGTTAATTAACTAAGTTGTTAGTAACGTTGTAAAACTTTTAAATTCCTACTTTTAATTATAGTCAGGCGTAGTTTAATCGTAGCTGTCTTACGATTTTCTTCAATTATTTATTTAGTAGCTCACAGTAGTAAATGCTTTTTTAGCCATAATATTTTAGTGAAAACTAACTTACTTTATATTTTCTAAACTATAGTATAGCTTATAACTTTTAAGTATACATCTTACAACACTATATATGTAGTAGAAAGCATTTATTCTTATATTATTTAAATATGCTATACTTATCTTAATAAATAATCTAATTTCAGTATCAGTAATAAATAACCCATTTTTTTTCTTGAGAAAGTTATGTATTAGTTGCTTATATATTAAAGTACACGTAGTGAGTAGGTTTCTTTAGAAATTATCTTGTTGCAAAGGAAGTTATAAGTATATTAATATTGATAGTCTAAGCTTCAAATGACTTATAGACATAATAAGGTCCTCTACTTTTAAGTTAACAATTACTAGCGTGCTTGTCTTCTCACATACTTCACGAATCTTAGCTGCTGTTTTTTTAATTTTCTTAGAAGTAAAAGTTGTACGCTAGTTAGATAGTATAATGTAGCATATTTCTACACTAGCGCTTTCTTGCTCTAGCTAATAGAATTTTTTCAGGCTAGCTATCTCCTTACAGTTAAATTTAAGAGAAAATTAGATTAGATTCAAATTGTGTATATATCTATTATTACTATTTGAAGTAGTAACTATGTAGTATTCAAATACTTTTCTTTACTTATAGTAGACTTGAAAAGATAAGAACACTTTTTTCTTAAGAGATTTGCTTATTATCAATTTACGTATTAGTTATAGATGTAAAATAACTAAAGTACTTTACTAGCTTAAACTTATTTTTTGAATTTTTAGATATACGCTTCGAAGTAGAAATATATACTTATCTAATAGTAGAATACTTATTTTTCGACAATTTCTCTACACTTGCTTATAACTTAAACTAATTTCTCTTTATATGTTTAAGTATAAATTTTACGTTATTTAAAACCAATTAACATTTGTTGATGGAATAGTATAGTAAATCAAATAATTCGATTATAATTAATACCTTTATCATTTGCTTGTCTATTAGAGATTTTTAGGGATTCAATAGCATTTTTTTAAAGTAAAGACTAATATACTATTTTTTAGTTAAACTATAAAGAACGTCAAGTTGTGTATAAGTATAGTCATAGTACTTATAACTAAGCTTAATAGTGTTAATAGTAATTTAGAACTAGTAGCTGTAGGTTTAGTAAAAAAAAGCGCTTTACCTTTTTATCCTTGACCTAACTTCTATTTTTCTTTTAATATCTATATTATAAATAGTTGATAGTAGTAAATGAGTAAAGTAAGAAAGAAAGTGTTGTTCATATAAGAAATAAAATATATTTTTTCAGAGTTTTATAGTGTATATTTATTTACAAGTAGTTATATTAGTTTTTCTTCTTTAGTACTTTTTACTTTACTAAGTAGTATTTAATCTATATATATGCTATTTGAATCATTAGTATCATTTCTATTTGGCTAGATAGATACTTTAAATTGGTATTTAGACATATTTGGTTATAAGGCTCTAGTTCTTTCAAACTTTTGAATAGATAAACCTTTAGCTTCTTATTTTTACCCATATATAACTTATTTTAACTTCTACTAGAGTAGCTTACCCTTTTTATTTTACTAAGTAGACCTTAAATTAGTGTGTACATATATATAAAACTACTTCCATTTTAATAAATAAACTGCTGCGTATAATATACTAAATAGACTTTAATTTATCGTTGATAAATACATAATTAGACAATGAGTATCTTATTATTTTATTTTATTTATTATTAGTATTAAGTAAGGTAGCATAGTTTCTAATAGAGTTTAAAGTAAAGGATAGTGCTAACCCCTTAAAAGTGTTTTTCGTAATATCTCCTAGAATTTTGTCTCTCTTAGTATCTTTCTAAGTTCTATACTTATGAAAATCATTATACTGTTCTTGTAATAACTATATACCAGTTTCCCTATATACTTAGTAGTATAGTATTCCCTTATAAGTCTTGCTCTTTACATAAGTATTGAAGTTTACAAGGACATACTACTATAAAATTAATATATTACTAGTAATTAAGTTATATTAAAACTAAGTTAGTAAGATAATAATTTTATTAAGAATTAAATATAAAGTCCTAGTAGTAGAAGAAAATAATGTTTAATAATACAGTGTATAAGTTAAGTTGTAGAGTAAGTAGACAATAAATGTTCTTACTCTCCGCGATACACAGAACAGGTTATATACCTTAGAATTAAGTAATTAAGCACTTACCTAGCGTGCAGTAAGGTATCATCACCCTATACACTAGCACATTACTAGCTAAAGTATTAGTTAGTAGCCAACCTATAGTAATAAAGTTAGAAGCTCTAATAAATAAATGCGCTAGTTATAATAGAAGAACGCTTTTGCCTAACAGTACGTTACAGACTTTAAGTAAGTAATATACAATTAGAGTAGTAGCAGCGCGTAAGTATAGCGCGTTAATTTCATAAAGGTCAGAAAATATTAATGTGGAATTTTATTTTACTAGAATAAGCTATTAAGCAGGAGGTTATTTTAGTGTACATAGAACGTGTAAGCTTTTAAGTAGGTTTTTATACTAGCTAGATTTAAGCTATATTATTTAAAATTATATAATGACTTGAATAGTATACTATAGTAGTAAAGCCCTAAGGCACAGCAAACATAGTAAGTTATTACTATTACTAATTCTTGAAATAAAATTGAAAGAAGTAAGCCTAATTTTTTTTTATAAAACTACTTCTAGCAAAAACTTGTTTGTATTACATATTTAATGCAATTCTTAACAGTATTCATTATTTTATTAAAGATAGCAATCAATTTACTTATATTAGAGTTGTAGAAGGTAAAATAGTTTTTAAGGTTTTATTTTAAACACGGTATCTTAAAATCTGAAACCTAAAGAGATATTGTGTTTAACTATAGTTTAATCTTTACTTTAGTATTTTAGGTAAAAATATGCTACTAATTATTAGGAAAGCGTAGGCCAAGTTAAGCTTTCAACCTATAGATAAATAAGCAAACTAAATACTAAAAGTAAAGAATAAAGTACTACCTAAAGACTTTTGCTTTAAAGCATTAAGATAATAAAGTATTACTCTTCTAAACAGCTTAATTCGCGTACCACAATTCCATCTAAATACTAACAAAAATAACTCTTTTTTATGCAATATATAGTAGGCACTTATTGATTAATGTGCTTTCTAAGGATATTAGGCTACAAAGGAAATAACTAGACGCTGTAAGTAGAGTACAGCGCATTTACAGCACACGTGCAACAGTAGAAAAATACTTTTTAGCAGCATGAAAATATTGTTACTGCTATTATAATAAAAAATATAAACTAGAAATGTTTTGTAAACAAGACTTAGTGCGCATTAGTTAGCACAAAGATTATTAACTTAGCTTACTTACTTAGTAAGAAGCTTTCTAGCAAGTTTATGGAACATTTTAAGTATTAAAAGTAGTCAGAAAGCAGGCTAACTCATTACAACTGCTAACTTATTATTGTATTTAAAATACTCTTAATACCTCTCTACTAGAACAATTAGAGTAACGTAATAGCTAAGAAGACAATACTTAAATACTAGATATTGGTCTTAAAAAAGATGACAATAAGGAAGTTAAAAAAATACCTAAAAAGCAAATCGAGAATAGCTAGCTAGAATACTTGCTATAATAAAAGGATTATAACAAATTATAGGACACCTAGACTCTAGCATTACAGTTTCAAAATATAATAGAACTAATGAAGAAATACAAACACGAATAAGGCTTATTCTTATATTAGTATACTAAAAAATATTACTAAGCATTATTGTAATGCGGGATAGGCGCAAAATTAAGCATCCTAAAAAACAAGTCTTTTATAAGTATAAAAAATATTAGCGTTTACTTATTATTACCAATTTTCTTGTTACTACTATTTATTTTGCTATTACCTTTACTTCTAGCACTACTATTATAAGCGCTACCTGCGCCTACAGCGTGCTAAAGCCCTAGCTTGTTGCTGTTACCTAAGCTCTTATTATTGTTATTATTACTATGAATAGGACTAGCTATCCTAGCTATATAGCTAGCAAACTGCTTAAGAACAGTTACCATACAACACTAAATGACTAAAATTAAGCTTAGAAAATAAAGTAAAGTTATTTTTTACTTTAGTAGAAACTCTTGAAAAAGTACAATTATGTGCTATAATACAGTAGTAGTTAGTAAGCTTAAGGTTAAATCAGCGCTAGCAACACGCAAGCTTAACATTTATAGTTATGATAATAGTATTGGTTTAGAGAACAGTAGTATTAATAACTATAGTATTATAATAAGAGTAAAGTTTATATAGATAATTTGAATACTAAATAAGTGCTATAAGCATCTATTAGAATTAGCTAAGACGTATTTAAAAAGATATAAATTCTACCCTAGTATAGCTACTGTAATTTCTTTTAGCGCAATAGTTATAATAATAATACTTAGACGTTTATTGATCTTCTTTTTCTTAGTAATATTTATACACAGCGCAAGCAGGTTGCATGTAAAGTAACAAAATTAATAGCTTCTTTATGTAACGTGTTTTATAAGCAAGTGCCTGCCTGCCCTAAGCTAGCGCCTAACGCGAAATCCGTACAAAATCTTAAACTAACAAGGAACTATTTGTTAACAACTACTAAACAGAATTATTAATTAATTCTACACGATTGCTGCATCTATGTAAGTAGTAAGCTAACAAAATTCAAAAATTCAGACTCTAATTTCAAACGATATATACTAAGTTTTATAGTTTTACAGAGGTAGGATTAGTCTATCTCTAAAACTACTCATAAGAAACTCTAAAAACTCGAACTGCCTACTAGTTATATTTCTGCAGCAACTGTGTGCAATTTTTCAAAATTTTACTTCGTAGTTGTTAAGAAATAATTTTTGGTTATTTTATGATTTTGCAGGAATTTTGCGTTAGGTGCTCACTTAAAGTAAGCGCTCGCTTATAAAATACGTTATACACAACTTATATAGCTAAGCATCCAATAGGTATTACTTTTTAATATACTTAAAACTCAGATAGTAGCCAATAATGAAAATTAAAGCTTATTATTAATATAACTTGAGAGTGCGCTAGAAATAGGTGTTGAGTAAGTTAAAGAAAAAGAGAATTAAAAATAATATAACGTGTTTCATAAGCGAGTCGCCAACCCAAGCGAGTTGCCAACGCGAAATCACCGCAAAATTTCAAAAAAACAGGTGTCTGTTTCTTAACAACCACAAGGTAGAATTCTGTAAAAATTTCACACAATTGCTGCAATTATATAAAAAGAATTCTATGAAATTGTAAAGAAATTCTAAAAGGTAGTTGTAGAGATAGACTACTTGCACCCCTGTAGAACCACAAAACCAAGTATATCTCGCATAATATTAATGCTAGAGTTTTTATATCTCACTAGCTTGTTCTTTTTGTAGATGCAGCGATTGTATTAAAATTTTAGAGAATTTTACCTTGTGGTTGTTGAGAAACAGACACCTGTTTTTTTGAATTTTTGCGGTGATTTCGCGTTGGCGACTTGCTTAGGTTGGCGACTCGCTTATGAAACACGTTACTAGAAAATTTCTTTATTACTATAGTAAACACTACCCTGCATAAACTACTTATAATAATTATATACTCTTACTTTTACCTCTCTAAGATTTTAAGGAATAATAAATCTCACGAGATACCATCATAACGCTATAAATGTTTAATAACTAAATACGTAATAGCCTATAACACGTTAAACGCACGTATAATACGCGTTTTAAGCGCACTTAAGTTACGTATAAGACATGCTCTACTATACTATCTTATATACACAAGTCAGAGTTCTAAATTATAAGGCTATTAAGACGTTACCCTAGAAGAAGAGGCTCTATAACAGATAGTTATGTATTAGTTAGGTCTGCTAAGCTTACTAATTAATAGCTTACCTACTTGCAATTATGCTTTTAAGCTGCTTTTTCCCTACAAGGACACTTGTATGTATTATTACTCAAAATATATATACGTGATTACTTTAAAGCTATTTCTATATATTTTTTATAGTGTAAAGTAAGAGCTAATTCTAAGAGTTACCTTTTACAATTCTACTTTCAAATTCTGATTTGACTTAGGTAAAAATGTTTTATATACTAGAAATGTTTTAAGTCTATTTCTAAAGCTATTTTGTTTTACTAAGAAGGTTAATAACTACTTAAAAAACTAAAACTCGCTTTAGACTTTCAAGATAACTTTTAATACAACTATATGTTTTGTAAGCACCTTTTTAGTAAAGAATAAATTTATGGCTAATAATAAGTATTTAAGCTTATACCTCCTTATTGAGCATTGCTAGCACGCAATTAGTGTGTCGCATGTTTAGACAGGAATAAAAAAAAGAGATCCTTTTGCTAGCTATAGGCTAGCAATTGCTGTTAGACACGTGTTAACTAGTGTAGTTTTTTATTACAATTGATAACAAACAAAATTAAGAAAAAAGTTCAAGTTGTTAATAGCTAATAAGTAATTAATAGAGAAAGATAATCTAAATAGAGTGAGTAATATAAAATGCTAAGAACTTCCCCTTCAAGGTAGGCTACTTGGTAGGCAGCTTAGTCAGCACTACTACGCACGCTAATTAACTTAATATTAGAGAAAGAAAAATATAGAAATAGAACCTACTATTTCTAATTAGTAAGGGTATTAAAATTTCTAAAAGATTATTTTGTTTCAATAGATAACATTAGTATTATGTAAGCTAATTTTAATCTATAGTTTCTTACTCTGTTAAAGTGTAATGAGCAATAAAAGAAAAAGGAGGTTGCTTAAGTAAGCAATTGAATTGATTTACAATTACTGATTCTTTTTTTTATATTTTTCGTTTTCTATTTCTAATTTTGTTCTTCTCACCTATTTTTACAATATCTCCTTAACTTTTAAATTCTAAAGAACATTTTTATATCTTATTTATACAAAACTATCTAATCACTTCCCTTAATACTATGCTAGAAAAGCCTCTAAACAGTATTTATAATACTATTTGGGACATTAAATTAAAACATAATTATCTTTTACTTACTTTTACGCCTACTATAGGCCGCCTTACAAAGATTGCAAATAGAGTTACAAGAGCTAATAATAAAGATTTTACTAGAGGTTCTTAAAAAACAAATAAGCATAAATTAGATACAAATACTTTGAGTCTTTCTACTAGCAGCTTATAACAATTACTAAGAGAGATTAATTACTTTGCTAATACTTCTAAGAAAAAACAGCTTTAAAACAAGAAAAAAGCTTAAAATTGTCTTATAAATGCTAAAGAGAGGCTTATTAATATTAGCAAATAAGAACTTTAATAGAGTTATATTCTCTAATAAGTTAGATATTAAGTGTAGGCAGAGTGCTAGAATAGAATATTGCCTAAAACGTTAAATAGAGCGTCTTAGTAAGGGATGTGTCTCTATAATATACAAATGTGAATTTTAAAATATTTTAAATTGCCCAAAAAGTACTTAATTAGACAAAGTATACTTGTAGTATGTTAATTATTCTTAGAAAGCTTATTAATCAATCTATAGGCTAAGACATTTCTTTCTAAGTTTTGGGAGCAATTTAGATAAAAGGAAGATTATAACTAGTAGTCATAAAAACGCCTAAAACTACTTCATCCTTTAAAGACAAAAACTATAATTTTCAAATTCGAACACTAGTAAAAAATCTACTACTAAAAAAATTAAGTCAACTATCCTATTTTTTCTCATTCTAAGTGCTTCAACTTTATACTTAATAGGTATATTTAATATCTTTTTCAAGGATTTTAAAGTGCCTACAAACAATTATATAGAGTAGAAGTTATAGTAGGATAATACAAGCATTAATAAACTTCTAAAGGTTTATTTTAGTTTTGCAAAAATAAAGTCGCTTTTTTTAAGCATCTTCCTAGTAGCACAAATTCAAATTGTATTAAAAACGTTTATTGTTTTTTAAAAACATCTTACCGAAAAAGCCTACTTCCTTATTAGGCGTAAGTGATAAAGAAAAAAATAATTTTTTTTTTTCAGGGCTATATTTAAAGAGTAAGATCTGATACTTTTATTTATTTTTAAGGTATTAAAGGTGGTAGTTGTTGTTATAGTTAAAATAGGTTTTCTAAAAAAGTGAAAAGCAGCTACCCTCTACTAATTAGTCACAAAAGTTAAAAAAAAATTATGTGTAATTAACAAAATTTAAATAGTAAGTAGATAAAGTCTACGCGCTAAGCGCTTAGAGCAGAAAAGCTTAGACTACTAAGCAAAATTAGGGTTAAAAATTCGCTAAAAGTACTAAAAAAACAACACTAATTAAAACGTGTTTAACAGCAATTGCTAGCTTATAGCTAGCAATAAGATTGCAATAGAGGTAGAGGAGGTAGAAGAGAGTAAAAACACATACGTTACTGTAGTAGGAGCCTATAATACTTTATAAAAGCTTTCTGCCTACTACTTCTTACTTTTAAAATCTCTTACACTACATTGTAGTGTATACAAACAACTTGCATATAAATAATATAATGCTTAGACTATTTTTCTTCCTGTTTAATATAAAGACTAATAGCTTATATTAACTAAATTAAACCTTACTAAGTTACTATATAAAAAGCTATAGTAGTAGATTACAAAGCCTAAGTTTACTTTTGTTAAGCGGCCTTCTTAGTTAGTTAAAGAGGAGCTGTTAGCAGTAGCTTCTATAGTAATTAGGTAGACGCAGAGGTTAAATTCTATTATTTATTAACACCTTATTTATGCGTTTAGTATTATAAATGTTAAAGTTATAATAGAAGTTGTAAAAAGCTTATTTAGTAGCAAGTTTATTAAATATATTACGTATGTTAATAGTCTAAGTGTAGTAATAGTATGTTATCTTACTAATCTCCTCCTGCGTAAATACAACTTTAGTAAAGAGACTTTGTAGTAGCACTATAAGGAGTAAGAGCGTGTTAAAACAGCTATTAAGCAGCTAGAATAAACTAACAAGTAGGAGGATTTTGTAAGTTGCCTTTAGAGATAGAAGAGCTATACTTAGATAGTAACGCTGTTGTTGTATGTTTACATCTAAGTATAGGCGCTAGAAACGCCGCGACTGCAACACCGCTGGGATGGCGATAGAGACGATAGAAGTTGCGGTTATCAGTAAATAGTCATCGGTTAAGACGATTAGTTGGAGGGATATCGCGCATCTTAGTTTCCGTCCGAACATGCGACACACCACTAATACTTTTATAAGCAATAAATAACTATTTTTTTCTTTACTCAGGCTTTATTAAGACGTAAAAGAAGCTCAAGGCTACGACACTAACGATTCGTAATAAATATTGGCTTTTATATTGATAAAAAAAACGCTTTCTCTTATAACCTATTATGTAATAATTCAATAATTACTTAAGTAATCCACATTAATAGTTTAAAATACGTATTTTATATAAGTAACTTGTAGCTATTTTGACACTGTTTATTGAATAGTATTATTAGTTATAATTGTTGTTTTTTAAGTACTTAGTCTCAGTGCAATATATCGCCGATAAGGTAATAGGTAAGCTACTTACTAAGCACCCTAGCTTTAAGTGGAAGTCTTTAGCATTTTAAATTACTAACTTCTTTAGACTAGCTTATTCTATTAATTAGTTACTAGTAATGAAAAGCTATAACTTTTTTTTAATCATCACTCTTTTTGTCACCCCTCTATACCTTAGCAAATATTCTTGACACAAATTATCGCTTAGTAGTCCAAGCTTTCCTCTCATAACATATCTACCTACTGTGCGAATCCTTTTAACTACAAACAATCTTTTTTTACCTTTTGCAACTTATTAGTAAAAAGTAGCTTTTTTTACATTTTTTAAAACTCCTTTTTAACCATAACAACAACTGCTAACTTCAACAGTTGAAAATATCAATAAATCTAAAATAACGTGAAGCTTTATTTTACTCTTACTACTTGACGTGCGTAGGACATGCGCTGCATTTCTAGTAAAATGCTTATTATCATATGCTTTACTAGTTTTAAGTTTATAGCAAGGCGTAACTTTTTCTATTTAGTTTATACTAGCTAAAACTTTAATAGAACTACTACTATAGCACTTGTTTACGCAGTGTCTCTTCTATTAGTATTGAAAGTAAGTTACAATGTTATTTTTCTTTATTACTCTCTAGGTGCGCTTAGTGAAGTAGTAGTAAAGAAGTTTTTTTTATCAAAAAAGTATTTTAGGTAAGTTAAATATGCGCTATAAGTACTTTATGCAAATTCTATGAAACTATTAAATAAAATGTTATAAAGTCTTTTTGAGTTACTAAAATTTGATAGTAATGAGAAAGAGCTATTTCTAAACTATTAGCTTGTGGGGAAGGATATTATTTTCTAAAAAGTAGCTTTAGGCAATAATACTTACTTTACACTGTAAGAGATAGTGTATGAGTGTTAAAGTGTATAAAAACATACTGCTACTATGCTAGTGTACAAAGTAATACCCTACTGCACGCTAAGTTAGTGCTTAACTACCTAATCTTAAGGTATATAGCTTCTTCTGTGTATTGCAGAAATAAGTAATAATCTATAATTTATTTATTCTACAACTTTACGTATACTTGCTCTTATTAAATAGGCGTCCTCTTCTACTAATAGTCTTTTATACTTCACTTATGATAAAATCATTATCCCACTAAATTTGTTCTTATATAATATTATTACTAGTAAACTTTTACTTTTGTCGTAGTATATTTTAATATACATGAACACTTGTACAAATAGCAAAGCTTATGAAAGTATACTTTAATACTTAGTGTATATAAGAGCTAAAACAAAATAATTATTAGAATAGTACAATAGTTTTATGTTAGCACTAAACGTAAAAAATACTAAAAAAAGCTTTACTTTTATGGGATTTTAATACATCTACTTTTAGAGGGTTACTACTATCCTTCACTGTAATTTATACTAAGGAATATGCTACTTAATTTAATACTAATAACAATGTAGAAGAAAACTTACTGGCAAAATAATTCAGTGTTAATAAATGCTAAATTAAAGTTAATTTAGTAATATTAGAGTAGTAAGCTATCTAGTAAGTCAAAACTTGTGTTATATATCTTTAAACGCGAATTTAACATCTATTATTGATATAAAAGTAGTAAGCCTATTTAGCAAGAATTAGGTAAAGTTATACATATAGCTTCGGCCTTTTAAGACGACCTTTTGATGTAACCACACATTTAGTAGACACCTTTTTGATAAGAAAAGATTTATTGCTAACAACAGGTATCCAGGCTCACGCTCCCTTATTTAGTATTGCTAGCACGCAATTAGTGTGTCGCATGTTTAGAAAGAAACAAAGATACGCAATATCCCTTTAACTAACTCTCTTAACTAATAACTACTTGCTGCTAACTATTTACTGCTAACTATTTACTGCTAACTACTTACTGCTAACTATCCACTGCTAATTATTTACTGCTCATTATTTACTGCTAACTATTTACTGCTAACTATCTACTGCTAACTGCACCTACTGTTATCTTGTTACTATTTTAGTAGTGCTGCAGTCGCGGCGTTTACTGCCTTTTTTAGATGTAAATGAATAACAACAGCATTACTATCTATATATAGCTCTTTTATCTGTAGAAGTAACTTATAAATTTCTTTACTTATTAGTTTATTTTAGCTACTTAATAGCTATTTTTATATGCGTTTGCCTTTTGCAAAGTTACTTCTAAGTCTTCTTACTAAAGTTGTTTTTGCGCAGGAGAATATTGCTAAAATAATATACTTTTATTATACTTAGACTATTAACATGCGCAGTATATATAGTGTACTAGATAAACTAGCCTTCTGTAGTCCTTATTATAACCTTAATATCTATTATACTAGACGTATTAAAAATATCTTAACTATAGACGGGGACTATTACTAATAGCTCCATCTTAACTAATAGAAGTAGCTGCGTATTAGTAGTAAACGCTAGCTTTGTAATTTATTACTATAGCTTTAAGTATAGTAACTTAGTAGAATTTAACTTTACTTAAAATAAGCTATTAGTCTTTGTGTTAAAAAGAAAAAAAATAGTTTAAGTATTATATAATGTATATATAAGTTGTTTATTTGTAGTACTGTGAAGTGTAGAAAGTTCTACATATAAAAAGTAGTAGGTAGAAAGCTTTTATAAAAAAGTATTGCAGGCTCCTGCTGTAGTAACGTATATATTCTTACTTTTCTTCTCTGTTTGTATCGCAATCTCGTTGCTAGCCATAGGCTAGCAATTGCTGTTAAATACGTTTTAATTAGTTTTGTTTTTTAGTACTTTTAGCAAATTTTTTTAACCCTAATTTTTACTTATTAGTCTAAGCTTTTCTGCTCTAAGCGCTTAGCGCGTAGACCTTATCTACTTACTGTATAAATTTAATTAACTACACAAAATCTTTTTTCTTTAACTTTTGCGACTAATTAGTAGAGGCTAGCTGCTTTTTACTTTTTTTAGAAACCCTATTTGACTACAACAACAACCACCACCTTTAATACCTTAAAAATAAATATAACAACAAGAAGCGAAAGCCTTGTTTAAAAAAAATGTAAATAGTAATAGAAGCTTATAATGAGAACTAATTAAACGCTAATTTGAAGTATGTGTCTAATAATATAAAAATATAATTCTAAATTAAGATAGTAAATATACATATTAGAGCCTACTAAACAAAATTGATAGTACGAAGAAAGTATTAATGTATATGATTATTCACCAATACATATATACTATAAAAACTACAAAAGCTAATTTTTTTTAATAACTAAACTAAATTTACTACTTTACTTACTAACTACTATTAACAAATAGTATTACGTGTTTCCTAGGTTAGTGGCTAACCTAGTATGTAGCTAAGCGAATACTAAGCGCGACACTTGCGCTTCAACTTCGCGCATTACAAACATAATATATTAAAAAAATATAGTAAGCTAATCTATTTTTTAGACTTATTGCTATTCTTAGAATTCTTTATTTCTACCTTATAAGTGCAAGAGTTATGTCTTTTCTTACTATAATATTTATAGTACGTTACACTACGCACCTTACGCGCAGGTCCTTTGCTAGCATTATAACTACTACTATTTTTCTTAGTAGATAAGTTACTTACTTTTTCTACTATTAGGGTCTTTTTCATTTGTATATACTTTTATTTTCTTAACTAATACTTCATAAGTTTCTTAAATACGCTTTATATGCGCGCTTATTATTTTTTAATAATACTATATTATATGTAATTTGCTACGCGCTTTTACTTAGCTAGTAAATTTTATTTATTTAATAAGCTTATGAAGAACTTATAATAATTTTAAATTCTTTTTTAAATAAGTATAGCCTAAACCTTAATTTTATACGTATTACGCAATGTTTGCGCTTTCTATGCGCATTACTTTAGTAGTAATAGTGCTAAAGTCTACAACTTTATATTAAGCTTTAATAAAACAGCTTATTGATTATATAGGACTAGCCTAGCATCTTTAAAGCCTGCTTTAATATTTTTTACTATTAAAGACTACTTAAAAGCTAGTTTAAATACTTAAAAAAATGTTTTCTTGCTAATAAAGTGTATATAGTTACGTGCTAAGGCTAAAATTTAGTTACTATACTTACAGTTTAATAGCGCGAAACAGCTAATATGAAAAAGCTGTAGTAAATATAACAAGCATAAAAGTATTTAAAAAAACATTATTTTCTTCTTTTTACAAAAGTTTTAGAATTTAAGCTAGCTATACCTCTTATAGCTATTTATAATAAGTAGTTAGTATATACTTCTAGCGCTTTACTTTATATACTTATTAAAAGACTTTAACTAGGCAAGAGCAAGTTAGTTATTAGTCTATTTATTTAAACTTACTTTAAAATTTAATTATAAACTTAATTTTTAAACTAAATATTATTAAGTACGCTGCCTGCAAAAAAAAAAAAAAGAGTAAGTCCTTTATAGTACTTACACTTTAAATAATTATAACTTACTTATTGTTACTTAGCTATATTCTTTTTTTTTAACTCTTTTATGCTTATAATAACTATTTATAATAAAATCTTACTTATTATAAAGCTAGTCTTATTAAAATTGTAAATATTATTATTTTTAATTCTTTACTTTTGTTTTATTACCTGCACTAAGCTAAACTAGTACTTAAAAAGCGCTAGATCTTTGCAAGTAGCACGCTAGTAATTATATAGCTAGCTCTAGCGCGTATAAAGCTTAAAAGTTCTTTTAATAAACTTATTAACCTAGTTTTTTTTAATCAGCTTACTACTGCGCTTATATAGTAGTTTATTAGCTATTTGTTAAATAGTAGCCTTTATAAAAGCAAATCCTCTTACAGACTTACTAAGAATATGCTTTATAATAGCTTTCTCTTTTAATATATTTATATGCTTTATATGCGCTAACTAGTTACGTTATGTACGTTTTTTATTATATTATTAGGCTAGCGTTTTTTTGAGAATATTATATAGCTTTATAGCTTAATTAACGCTTTAAATGCGTCTTGTATTAAGATTAGAGATAGCAAGCTGTATATTAGCTTTAGTATAGAATAAATAACGCGCTTGTAGTTAAGACATAACGCGAAGTTAAAGCGCAGGTGTCGCGCTTAGTATTCGCTTAGCCACATACCGGGTTAGCCACTAACCTAGGAAACACGTTAAAGAGCTTTTATTAGTACCACTATACTTTAGAGGTAAAAAAAGAGATTGAGGTCAAATTAAAGACAAAAAGGTGTAACGCTTTTTTTGACTAGGCCTATAGCTACTAGTAATAAGTTGCTACTTATATTATTAAGCTTATTTATCAATACCTGAACTATACTTCTATACAAGTTAGTTTTATTTATAGTTTAACTAAGATATTATATATTAGTCTTTACTAGCAAAAATCTTACTTAAAACCTAGAAAATTGTTATTGATAAGAAAATAATTGAAGTATTTATTATACTATAAAACTCTGTATTTCACTAAACTATCTTTCTGATAGAAAATAAATGCTTTTTTGAATTTGAAGACACTTACTTACATATGCAGAGAAAGACTAGTTCAATATCTGAATAATTCTAGATAAATAGTAAAAAGATAAGATTACTCTTGTTAAAATAAATATATGTTACTAACTTCAAGTTTGTATTAATTTACGTATATAATATTAGGCTAGGTCAGTCAAGTATTTTACTAATTGAACTGCTATTACTAATAGATGTATTAAGATTAAGCAGACTTTGTTAAGAAAAAGGTTTTTTTCTTAAGGTTTACTACAAGTAGATCAAGAAGTATGTGAATACTATATACATTCTACTTTTAATAGTTATCGATGAAATATATATAAATTAGATTTAATCTAAATTTTATTTGAACGCCACTACAAGAAGATAGCTAGCCTAGATAAAATTTATTAGCTAGAGCAAAAAGGCGCTAATATAGCAATACGGAAGATTTTGCTTTTTAACTAGCGAGTAACTCTTATTCTGGGAACAGTAAAAGAAGTAGTAGTTGGGATTAGTAAAGTATATTAAAACATAAGTACACTAGCAAATATCAACTTAGAAGTAAAGAAATTTAACAAGCTTATAAGCAATAAAGCTTAAACTATTAACTATTAATATACTTGAAGCTTACTCTTCAACTAAGAAACGTTTGAAGATGCTTACTGACTACGCGTAATTTATTATATAAGTAACTAATACTAAGGTTTTTGGTAAAAGGAATGATAGTTTCTTCATTACTAATACTAAAAGGAAATTAAGTACTAAAACGAGTTTATTATAATTAATTGATATAGAAATAAATACTTTTTAGTACATATATAGCGGAGTAAAACATATAATTACAAATTGTAAGCTATATTACGCCCTAATGTGGATACAGTAAGTTAGTTAATATTAAAATACTATAGCAAAAAAAAATATTCCTACTTTAATTTGCTATATTAATATCTTAGAATTATTCTACGATAGCTATTATAACACTAACCTGTCCGTGCGCGTGATGCGCCGAACCACCAAAACACTATAATCATTACAGCCACAACACAACACAATAGGATTAAAAGAAGCGCTTGCAGAGTGTGATACTTTTGAATCTAAAGATAAGATCCCGTGGTCTAAAATAGCACAAAAGCATAGTATTGTGCGGTCAACATTGACGCGCACGTGGAGGGGTAAGACGCGTCTGCATTAAGAGAAGGTTCTTGCACAGCAGAAGCTTACCTAACAACAAGAGGAGGAGCTTATAAAGTATATAAAGGAGCTTACTGTTCTTTATATACCTTCTACAAGAGAGATAATTGCTAATTTTGCGTCAGCAGTTGTCTAGGAGCAAGCAAGAGCTAGGTTACGTGCTTTATTAACAAGTACTCTATTAATCTTATCTCTTAATACTTAACAGGTATAGACGCTAATTGCCACAACGCTAATTTCTATATAAAGTATAAGCTGTACTTTAACTTGCTACAGCGTAAGATCACTAAGTATAAAGTTAACGCTAAGCACACGTATAATATAGATAAGAAGTACTTTATAATAAGAGTTACCTTAAGAACAAAGCATATATTGAGCAAGCGTATATAGAAAAAGAAGGCGGTTAAAGCATTATATTAAGATAGTAATTATGCCTAGGTAACGCTTATAGCGTGTATATGTGGTAATGGATTTGCTCTGCCCTCTAGCCTCCTCTACGAGTCTGCCAATAACACTATCTAATCACGCTAGGTAGAGGAAATTAAGCTAGAGGTACACTCGCTGCTTGTTTCCTTATTACTTATAAGCTAGATAAATAATAAGCTAGGCCTTGCTTAGCTTAAACAGGTCTTTAATTACTTCTCTAAGGCTAAAGCTTAAAGAAAGTTCTGCCTTCTAGTTCTTAACAGCTACAGTTCTTATGTAATAATAGACATTATTAACTACTATAATTAGAACAAGATACTCCTACCTATTCTCCCTTTTTATTTAACTTACACGCTACAGCTGCTTAATATAGTAATATTTAAGCCTTTGTTGACTGCGTACTTAAAAAAGCTTACTACACACCTTGACAGCAGCTAGAGGCTGTTAGTAATTAAGAAAAGCAACTTTTTCTACCTATTCTAGAAGGCCTAGGTAAGCACGTTTACTTAGGGGCTGATACTTAGGTCTTTTAAAATAACAAGTATATTACCCCTTTAGCCTAACATTATCCTTTAACGCTTTGCTAAGGATACTCCTAAGGCCTAGCAAAATTTAGGCACGCTGATAAGCTATAAAATAAGAAGATTGCCTAAGAGAGGCGTGAGCAGAGGGCAAGGGAGAAGAAGGAGCGTGACTAAGTTAAAGCTAAGAAGGCTAAGGAAGCAGCTAAACGCAAGGCTTAAAGAGAGCATAATAAGTAAGCTTGCAACGCTAAAAAAGCTATATATTTGCCCTAAAGAGGTAAACGCAAGGCTTTACAGTTTGTAGTACTAAGAAAGAAGCAGAGTTGTAGTGCAGTGGCTGCGCGGCGTAGTGTTGTTGCTGCAGAGCCTCCTGCAGCACCTGGCACCCACACCACGCGCAGCGGCCGAATAGCAACTCTACATAATTAATATAAATGAAAGAATACTGTTGCATAGGCTTATAGAACAGTTCACTAGTATTTCCTATAATAATACCTATTGTATGTGGCTGTAAAGCCTCAATTTTGCAGGTGCTTGTTCTGGTGGTTCGGCGCATCACGCGAATCGGCGCATCACGCGCACGGACTATGTAAGTCTTGCTATACTCAAACGCAAAAATTTAAGAGTTTTATAATATTACTAATAACATACTCAATAAACTAGCTTTTAGTATAATACCTAAAAAGTTTACTACTCGAGACTTTTAACTAAGCTTAAAGTTTAGAAGAAAGCATCTAGTACTAAAAATTTAGTAATAAGTGTAATAAACCAAAGTTACTATAATAATATTATCTAGACATTCTAATGGATCTAGGAATGATTATATACTCTAGTCAAAGACAATTTATATTAATAAGCTTTATAAGTAAATAGTACTAACATTATACTAGAAGGCGGAGAAAATGGTTATTATAATATTTTTAAGTATAATACTGCTTTATGCTAGAAAAAAGCTTTTTTTTTCCACTGAAATATTAATCATCTTTAGGATAGAGGAATAAAAAATAAAAAAATCGAGTAAAATATGATTTCTAAAAAAAGCAATTGATTAGTTTGAACTATTACTATAATCTAAAACATATAACTTATAAAAATTCAGTTTTTATGAGAAAAAAACTTGAAAGTTATATCTTTTTAAGTTAGCTTTTCAATAAACTATTTTCAGTCATTAAGCTACTAAAGTTACTTTAGCAAGAAAACAGCATATTAGCTGGTTCAAAGCACTAATAATAAAAATAAAAGAATAAAGCTATAAATGTTGATAAACCTGCTTTCTCGTCTTAAGTTAGGAGCAATAATATAAATTAGCTTAACAACATTATAACAACTTTACTCAAAAAGAAAGTTTAAAATGCTACTATGTTAAACTTCAAAAGATAAAATATTATTATTAAACAGCTACGTAGCTTTCTCAATGATGATATTAATATATCCAGTAGTTTAGGAATACATCACATTATATTTAATAAAAAAACTATAGAGTTTAAGTATGATTTACGGTCTATGAACATGTTTTAGTTGCTAATTAGCTAAGCTAAAGTATGAATTTGGAATATTTTATAAACAACACTTAACTAATAATTTTTTTATCAAAAACGCGTATTACATTGTACTAAAGTTATACTGATTAAATATAGGAACTAACCACAAAGTGTATAAAAAAATACATTTCTCAATTATCAAACTGAATAATATGGTTACTATAAAATTTAAACATTTTAGTAAAAAAATATGTAAATCTTTAATTTGATAAACTTACTAAAATACTAAGCTGTTATAAATAGTAACTTCTCAAAGTGGTTAATTAATACTAGAGCACAAATAACTATTTTAGAGTTCGTACTATATAAGTATTCAAAATATTGTATAAGTCAATAAGGTATAGACTAGGACAGCTATCTTCTAGTACCACTTTAGCTCATAGTATATATAACTCTTTATTAGAACTATGTTTAACATAATTATATTAATAAAACGTATCCACTATTCACACTATATTAAGAATTATTGCTGATATTACAAAAGTTAGAATTCTAGAAGGGCCCCATGTGAATGCGTAAGAATAGCTATATAGTATAATATATCTAGGTGTATTATATGCTAAGGTCTCTTTAAAAATAGTACTAAAAATATAGTCTTTCTAACATTTGATTTATCTCTGAAATACCTTACATAAATACTTTTTTACAAGGTATCAAAGGTGCTAGTTATTGTTGTAGTCAAAATAGGGTTTCTAAAGAGTAAAAAGTAGCTACCCTCTACTAATTAGTTGCATAAGTTTGAAAACATTCATATATAGTTAATTAGATTTAAATGGTAGGTAAATAAGGTTTACACGCTAAGCGCTTGGAGTAGAAAAGCTTAGACTACTAAGCCAAAATTAGGATTAAAGGAATTTGCTAAATGTACTTAAAAATAAAACTAGTTAAAAGGTTTTAACAGCAATTGCTAGTCATACGCTAGCAATACAATTGTAATAGAGATAAAAGAGGCGGGTAAGGACACATACGTTACTGCAGTAGGAGCCTGCAATACTTCTTTATAAAATTTATTTGCCTACTACTTATTACTTTTAGGGTTTCTTACACTACACAGTAATACATATAAATAACTTATATTAAAACAACCTGCATACAAACAAGTTGCATACTAATAATATAATACCTAGACTATTCTTTTCTCTTTTTGACACAAAGACTAATAGCTTACACTAAGTAAAGTTAGACTCTACTAAGTCACCATACTAGAAGCTATGGTAGTGGATCACGAAGCCGGCGTTCACTGTTGTTAAGCGGCAACCTCTATTAGTTAAAAAGGAGCTTGTAGCAATAGTCCCTGCTTACATCAATACACAAAAATAAAGCTTCTAATAAAAACAAAACCAAAAAATAGTAGGTAATATATTAGTACTTGTAATTACAAATATAGCAAATATTAAATCTTAAGTCGCTATAGTAAATTATACATAAAAAGCTGTATAGTTTGATATAAAAGTTATGTTTAGCAACTTTAACATACTGTATATAAATAGTAATAAAAAAGACTAGATGGCTTAGGAAAACTCATTGTTTAATTGTATAGCTTGATATTCTAAGAACTTAATAAAAGATACAAAATTTTGTAAATTTCTCATTATATATAAGCTTCATTATCCTTTTTTGCAAGAGATATTGTTGGATTTTACCTAATAATACCATAATCTCTGTACTATATATAAAACTTTAGATAAGTAAGATTAGGTTGTTAAGATTTTCTAATAAGAGACGCTAATAAAGCTGAAATAAGAAAACCAGAAAGAAAAACCCAAAAAAACACCTTTGTGAAAAAGCATTTGCAATGCTAATAAAGTGCTATGTAAAAATTTGTTTGGATTGAAAAAAATGCAGCTTTTTTATAAAAAGTTATATATTATAAGTTATAGCACTAATTACTAAAGAAAAATAAAAGCTTTTGAAAGAATAGTAATATATAGAAAATAAATACATTTATAATATAATATATATATATACTATAAAGAGTAGATAAGTTCTCCAATAGACTTATTCAATATAAGATCATTATACCTATGAAAGTAGTTTGAAAATAAAATAAAATTTTACTACACCTTGTAAGTAAAACTATAATAGTATTTAAAACCCCTTTAAAGCTTGTATAGATTTATATAATAGCTATAGGCGCTACTAACTTACAGCATTATTTTAACAAGTAATAGAAAAAATTCTTAAAAAGTAGTAGACTATACTATACCTTTTATGAATACTGTTACATGCAGGGCACTTAAAATAAAAATAATAAAACAGAATTAATGTTCGAAGTGCAAGACTATATCTTTAAGCAGATTTTATAATTAGATAGAGTATTAGCTAATATTAAACAAGCTAAAGGTATTGCTTTAAGAAAGATGTACTACTTTCTTATAAATGAACTTTGAGTTGTAGGCTATAAGCTTAGTTCCTAAGGTTACTATTCTAACTAGAAAAAGTTTAAGAAATTAAAAACTAGCTACTATGCAAGAATAAGAGAGAGCTAGAAGTATTCAAAAGCACATATATTTACTATTATATATCAGTAAAGGACTTTACTCAAAATGCTAAACCTCTATTTACATTCCTGTAAAATAGTACACTTTTTAAATAAAAGGATGCCTGAAATACTATGATATATACAGTAAAATAAGATAATTATGATATGCTTATACTTGTAAGTCTAGACTATACTAATACTAAAAACTGCAAAATATTTTTATCAACTAATAGTATAGAAGCTTGTATAGAGCGACTTGAAAAAAATTAATAATATTGAGTAAAGTTTAAAGGCACTATACAGTTAATAGAAAAGAAGTTCTAGCACTTTAATAAGTGAGAATATAAAGCTATAAAATAGTTTTTTAAGAAGTTTTAAACTTACTTTTATAGTATTTACTATACTATAGAAACTAACGTTGCAACTCTTCTTACTTAACTAAATTATATGTTGACTAAAAATCAAGAAATAGATATAAACAGGTAAATGTAAAAATTCTTTCTATAAGACTTTAATATTAAGTATATACTAAAGAAGATAAATGTTATTGCAGGTGTACTTTTAAGGTATTCAAAGGCTAGCAGTTAGAAGCTACCTCTAGGACCTTAAAATAACTGAGAGAAGTTTATTAACTATATAATTAGAAATATATAAGAATACTAGTACCAGTGGAACAAGCTACAATACTCTATCAAGAGCTTCTTAAGGAATTATAGCAATATGCTTAGTTTCAAGTTACCTTTATTACTATTAAAAAAATAGAGCTATAAAGACTATAAATATTTAAGAACTAAATAATTAACTTTTTTCAAAAAGATACTATACTCTTGAAAAAGATATCTGGGAATGTTATGATTTATGATCTTATAAATAATATAGATTTAAGAATAGCTATAGTGTAAAATGTATACACCTAAATTATATATAAAGAAGTTAACGCAGTATACTTTATACTTATATAGTAATACTAGCAAAATAGAATGTGTAAGTATATATGAAGAAGACTAGCAACTTATATAGACTATTGACTGTGATCTTTGAAGAGAAAGGTTAACATACTTACTAATACTGACAGTTTTGTTATTTGGAGTACTGTTATAATTACTATAGTAAATATACCTTAATACTTTGGAAAGAAGTTTTTAGTAATCATAAAAGACTACTTTAGTAGTTAGCTAAAAGCTAAAGCGTTTTTAAAAACCTAGTCTAAGATAAATGCTAAGTTTGAATATTAAGATAGTATATGTTGATAAAGTATGTTAGGCAAACTTATAGTTGATTAAAATCTTTATTTTGCTAATATAGTTTTACATTTATTAATACTGTACAGAATTAACTATGTCTAATTATCAAAGAATAAGTTTTGAGCTATGAAAAGAATTTGAAAAGTACTTAAACTAATCATTAATGCCTTTCCAAAGCTACTGAAACTTTGAATTCAAAACTTATTTTTAATTCTTTTTATTAATGAGATCTCTATTTACAAGTAAATAAGTTATTTGCTATACTAACTAGTTTAAAAGAAAACTTAGTGCTTTATATTAAGCTTGCACCACCAATATAGCGGACGCTTTTAATTCAAAGACTAAAGAACTGTATATAGTTACTTACTATAGAAGTAATATAGCTGGATCTTAGAAACTAGCTTATAAATAATGCTGTTGCTTTTACTAATTATATAAGAGCTACTTATAAGAAATACTAAGATAACACCTAAAAGATATCACATAAACCTATAAAGACAGGAGATTTAGTTCTTCTTCAGATCTCTGTTAAAGATATTAATATATTTTAAGATTGTACACTTTATATATAGTAGCCAAAACTATATTATACTCACAACGCTAAGCTGAATGAACAAACCTACTACTTTAGAGATCTTAACAGCACGTGCTTCCTATATATCATACTTAGTTAGTAATCAAACTTTATTTTTAGCAAAAGCTTATATAATATATTATTAAGCGAAGGTAAAATAATAATAAGATATAGAATTCAAATTATCAAGGAAAACTAGCCTTAAAGTAAATATTTCTGTCTTGCTAGATTACTTAAACTGCTTACTAAACAACAGTTACTTTCTCTTTCTATAATATATATTAATTCTTATTCCTAAGTTGTTATCAGTAAGCGTTTTGAAAAAGTAAAGTAGCGAGTATATAAGTTAGACTTCAAAAGCTTAGAATCTAACTTAAATACAACTATTACTGGCAACTAATAAGCTATATAACGGCCACTATTCTAATAAAGAAGAGAGAATACTATAATATGAGTGTTTACTTTTACTTCTACCTGCTTATTTACTAATTTCTGATATAAAATTCAGGTATAAGCTGCATATTTTACGAATTCTAAGTATACAGTAAGCGCATAGATATTAAAAACTTATAATACTTCACTACTACACTAATATTACACCTGATTTCTTGCATACATAATGATATAGCTAATTGTAAAATTCAATTTTATTATAGAACCTACCAATTTTAGCATAATATATACTTTATTCACTTTAACTTTTACTTGCTTACTAGTAAAATCCTACTACTACATATAAGATTAAACTATTACTTTACGAACTCTCTACCTTTTTTTTATACTAATACTACTGCTTTCTATTAGGGTATTTACTATTGAAGATAATAATTACAATAGTATTTTTTCTTTCTGATTCAATAAGGGCTAAAGATAATATACAACTTATATCAGCTGTTGCAGCACTATATACACTAATTCCTAGCTTTTTCAAAGAATGTTTAAGCCTCTATCAAACAAAGCTTAATGTAAGCCTATTAAGCCTAATTTTAGTCGAATAAATTATTTCTTCAAATTTCTTAAAATGTAATATTTTAGCTTAGTGTTGTGCTTAGGCAATATTAGGTACATTAGTCTTAGGCTTAGTTCAGCTTTTTTATCTTAAATAATTTTAAAAAGTTTAATTTTAGTAGTCTGCTAGCTCTGGAGTCTTGTTCTTCTTAAAGAGATCCCTAAACTTAATAGTATAATGCTTTCTTCGTACCTTCAGTAGTAAAAGTTTTTTCTTTATAGTGCAACTTGTTTTATTGACATAAATTTTATCTTCTTGAAGGTTTTTATATGAATTCGTCTAATGTTAGGCAGTAAAATTTTACAGAATCTTTGATTGCAAGTTAAGCTTTAATTTTCTTTCTACGTACTCTAATATTCTTGCGTATAAGTTCTCTGTTAAGTATTTATTCTATTTGCTAGTTAATAGCAGAGTTATAAGTATTTAGCTAATTATAGCTAATCAACCTGCCTAGTCCATCTCGATTTATAATATTAATATTCATTTAGCACTCTATGCCCGCTATCAATAGCTTTATTAATTTAGTCTCTTACTGTATTATGCTGTCTTTATATTCTATCCTCCTCCATCGCATCATGTTGCAATTCTATTGCAATCCTACTGTAATCCTATTGCCAGCCTTAGGCTGGCAATCGCTGTTGGACACGTTTCAACTAGTGTCGTTTTTTGGTACCTTGGCAAATTTTTTCGACCCTAATTATCGCTTAGTGGTCTAAGCTTTCCTCTTAGAACTTATCTACCAATCATTTGAATCTCGTTAACTACACACAATTTTTTCTGACTTTTGCGGTTAATTAGTAGAGGGTAGCTACTATTTATTTTTTAGAACCCCATTTTGACTACAACAACAACCACCACCTTTGACACCTTAAAAAGTGAATATTCTATAGGTTTCTTGTTAGCTAATATTATTAGAATTAGTTCTCTTTTAACTTAGTATAGTATCTTGTGTTTTTCAACTACTTATAGAGAGATCATAAAATTTGTAGCCCCACTGTTTACAAGCGCCTGCATTTTCTAACCTTATATAATTACAGTTACAAGTAACTATCTTACTTAACTTTTAGTATCTTGTACCTTCTTAAGAGTTATCTTTGGTATGTCTTTACTAGTATAACCTTATCTCTAGCAGTATCTTAGTCTTTTGCCTGCTTGGCTTTTCTCTTCTTGAAAAAAGTAGCCTATACTATACTTAGTGCTTTAGTGTATTAAGCTGCTATTATTACAATAGAAGCTATAATAAAGGGTTTAATAAAGTATTTTTTACTTTAAAGCTTATTTTTTTAGCTTTAGCTTGTTTGCTTTTTAAAGTAGGCAGTCTGCTGCCTTGTAATTATCTAATAATTGAGTAATGTAGTACTAGTTGTCTACTTGTTACGCCTTTTTAAATTATTGCTTTTAGAAGTTATATCTATTCTTACATTACGGCTATAAGAGTTAATAGTAAATCCCTACTTTATTAAGTTTATAGAAGTAATACTTATTTACTAGGCACTTATCTAGTTATAAGTTTAAGTAGTGGCATTAGTTTCAGTCTTCTCTACACTCTTTTTTATTCTTTCTATAGAACTTGCAATTAAGCTTATAGTTATTTATTTATTTTTTAAAGGTGGTGGTTGTTGTTGTAGTCAAAATGGGGTTTCTAAAAAAAGTAAAAAGCAGCTACCCTCTACTAATTAGTCGCAAAAGTAAAAAAAAAAGATTATGTGTAGTTAACAAGATTTAAATAGTAGGTAGATAAGGTCTACGCGCTAAGCGCTTAGCACAGAAAAGCTTAGACTACTAAGTAAAAATTAGGGTTAAAAAAATTTGCTAAAAGTACTAAAAAAACAACACTAATTAAAACGTGTTTAACAGCAATTGCTAGCTTATAGCTAGCAACAAGATTGCAATAAAGATAAAGAAGGAAGGTAAAGATATATACGTTACTATAGTAAGAGCTTATAATACTTCTTTATAAAAGCTTTCTACCTACTGCTTTTTACTTTTAGAATTTCCTACACTATATAGTACTGCATATAAATAACTTTTATATAAATAATATAATGCTTAAACTATTTTTCTTTTTTGTAAAGTTAGACTTTACTAAGTTACTATACTAAAAGCTATAGTAGTAAATTATAAAGCTAGCGTTTACTATTATTAAGCAGCTACCTTTATTAGTTAAAAAGAAGCTAGTAGCAATAGTTTTTATAGTAGTTAAGTTAGTATAAAAGTTAGAATATAACTATAGTTAAAACATCTTTAATGCGTTTAGTATTATAGATATTAAAGTTATAATAAAGACTATAAAAAGTTAGTTTAGCTAGTACACTATATACACTATGCATATTAATAGTCTAGGTGTAGTAAAAGTATATTACTTTAGCAATCTCTTCCTGCGTAAATGTAACTTTAGTAAAAAGACTTAAAAGTAGCTTTATAAAAAGTAAAGGCGTGTTAAAACAGCTATTAAGTAGCTAAAATAAACTAATAAGTAGAAAATTTTTATAAGTTGTTTTAAAAGATTGGGAAGCTGTGTATAAATAGAAATACTGTTATTGTTTATTTTTATCTAAGAATAGGCACTAAACGCCGCAACTACAATACTGCTAAGATAGTAATAGGATGATAGAAGTTGTAGTTAGTAGTAAATAGTTAGCAGTAAATAGTTATTAGTTAAGAGGGTTAGTTAGAGAAATATTGCATATCTTTGTTTCTATTTTAACATGCTAGAGCGATACACTAATTGCGTGCTAGCAATGCTAAATAAGAGGGCATGAGCCTAGACACCTGTTGTTAGCAATAAATCTTTTTTTACTAAAAAGGTGTCTATAAAATGTGTAGTTACATCAAAAGGTTGTCTTAAAAGGTCGAAGCCAAAGCTTATAGTTATACTAACATAACTTCTTAAATTTCTTAGTACTTTCTACTTTTTTAGCTTCTTAGTTCTAAACTTTAGCTACAAGATTATTAAAGTAAGTTTGTTAGTGTATTACGTAATAGTTACCTTCTTTAATATTTTTGCTAGTAATTGTAATTCTTACCTAAATTATATATTTCTTAGCGTAGTGCGCTATTGTTCTACATACTTAATATTAGTTCTAAGCTAATTATTTTAACATAACTATGTTTCAAACTTGTTAGTTTGTTAGCTGAAGTTTGCATAAATAAAAATTTTATTATTTAGTTTAAGTTCTAAGACAATCGTATAGTTATCTATTAAGTATACTGTTTTATAGAGATCTAGGTTACGTAAGTTATTATCTAGTTCTATTTAAACTAGGTATAGTGTCCTTTGTCTAATTATCTTAATCTTTGTAGCTTTCTACTTTACTAGTTTTTCTTGTAATTTTTAGTAAAGTGTCTAACTTAACTATAATATAAACATGCTTTATTATTATAAAGCATGTAGCAATTTTTTTAAAGAGGCTATTGTACTTTCTTTTTAAGTATTCTTATATTTAGCTATTTTTTATACTTTACTTGTTATAACAGCGTTGCTATCTTTATTAGACTTGCTGTATTAGTTTTTCATGCTAGTTAAGATAAGCTAAAAGTAATTTTCTTAATTATTTTACTTTAAAAGTTTATTATTAATACGCATAGCTAGCTTAACTAAAGCATATAGTATATTAGGCTTAAAATATTGTATAAGGCTGTCTTTAACGTTTTCCTTTAGGCCTACTTTAAATACTATTTAAAGTGCCTTGATATTTTAATTAATTTTTACTTATAGTTGCTTAAGTTCTACTATGTATACTAATACTAACGATGTCTGCTTTAGGGAAGTAATTCTTTTTTTAGCCTAGTTCCTAGCATTTACTTTTATAAAAATACCTTTAATTCTTTTTTTAAACTTTGTCTAACACGTAAATAAGGCTTAAGTTTTAGCTTTAACTTTTTTATATTTAATATTAAGTAAGAAGTTTTTTACATAAAGTTATATTAGGTCAAAAGCTTTGTTTTTTATGTATATACTTGCTATAAAAATCTTGTCTTAATTAGAAGAGACTTTATTATACTTATAGTACAAGTAAGTATAGGTAAAGAATAAATATAATTTTATTTACTTTCTTTTATACTTTTTAAGTAGCGCTATTCTAGACTTTTATATAGCAAGGAGTTATTTATTTAAAGTAGCATATAGTTAACTAGAAAGCTAATTAATTACATTATAGTGTACGGGTGTTGGAGTGTATGAAGACATACTGCTACGAGGACTGGAGATCACTAGCGATTAGATCATACAAGAACTAGGTTGGTATGATAATAATCTTATTGTAGGTTAAGTACAAAAGACTAGTAGTAGAAAAAGACGCCTATTTAATAATATAGTGTGATGAGATTAAGAAAAGTTGTTGATAAATAGGTAATAAATTGTGTCCCCTTTCCGAAATACACGGAAGAGGTAATATACCTTAAGATTAGGTAGTTAAGCACTAACCTAGCATGTAGTAGGGTATTACTCTATGCATTCGTATTTACTTTTTTTTATAAGCTTACCCTTGTTAAGCTTCTTATTTTGAAGGAGCAATGAGAAAAAGATTATATATAAATTAATTCCTAAACTTGCTACCTGGAATGAATTATATACATCTTTGCATAATAGCTATAAAACTCAAGTATCTCAAAAGCACTTAAGTTTTATATGTATTTCAATTTTTTTACTACATACCTATTTTAAGTTTATGTTAGCTATAAGCTTATTTTTTTTTCTTCTTTAAATGCTTACTTGAATAAAGTTTTCAACCACTACTAACTATTATACTTAGTTTAAGCAGATGTACTATGTTAATAAAAGTAGTAAAAGCTAAAGTCTTCTATAATGATTAAGAACAACTATAATGAATCTATTTAGTTTAAGTTGTAAGTATTAAAATAGTTTTTAAAATCATAATACTAAATTCAAGGTATATATATAAAAGGCGCTATACAGAAAAGAATATAATAAGCGATTTACTTCCTTAAAGAACTGAGCGCATATTTACATTTAATCTTAGCTTTTTTTGAAAGTACTAGAGAGAATTGGCTTATTAAAAATTAGTGTATTATTTATTATAGTTTGTTATTATATGTAAAAAGATTTATTTATTAGTAGAAAAAAAACTAATTGATAACTCTTTATATAAAAGTAGTATATTAACTACTTATTACTAGTTCTTAAGCTACTGACTAAATGTTAGGAGCCTACTAAAGACTTTCAATATAATATTTCCTGATATAATAATAATTATATTCTAAATTACTATTTTGAAGCATATTTTGCAGTTCCTTGAAAACAAGAGAATCGATATTCTTAGCTTATTTAATAAAGGCTTTTTAGATCTAAGACTTATACTCAAAAATTAATCTGAGTAGAAAATAGTTAATTAATCCCTTTCAACTTACTACAATAACTAGAAAGAGTAAAAGAAATAGTAGTAAATTTATAGTACGCCTTAGTAATTTCCTAACAAGTTTTTATAATAAGTACCTTTATTATACTATTATAAACTATAATAAACTAAAAAAGAATAGTATAATAGCTATAAGTAGTTAGCCCAGTAGACTTCTACAGTAGAAAATGTAAAAAACTTAAACACATTTTCATTTTTCAAGTCTACTCTATTTATTATATGTAAGATAATACTTTTTTTTCTTGTTATTGTTGTTAGTTTTTTCCTCTTATTTTTTTATTAAACTATTTCACAATTTAATATTCACATTCTTGCGCTGCTATGGATACTCTAGCATATACTCATAAAATTCTAAAAATATCTTTATTCAGTTGTGTTTATTCTTATTATCAAACGAAATACTCCTACAAATTATCTTAGTACTAAGGCCAATTCTTATTGCATACTGAAACATAAAGTTGATAAAAGTAAAGTTAATAAACTTAAAGTAAGTTTACTTGCCCTTCTTAGTATAGTTAGCTTAGTAAAAGTCATAACTTAAAGTATACTTTTTATAAAGTATTACGTATAATAACTAGAATTTTAAGTTAGTACGTATAGCTTAGTAAATAAGCAAGTAGAATATGTTATAAAACTACTTAAAGCTTAGCTTTTTCTTTAGATACTATAAGTAAAAGTAATATGCTTCAAAACCATTCATAATAAGATTTTCTATTAGCTGTCCCTAAACAGCTATATATAAGTGTTAGTAATAATGCTCTTTTCATATTGAAGTTCTTTTGCCTAAAGTTGAAACTCTATAGTATTCATAATTTTATTTTAAGCAGGAACAGAGTAAAGCTTAGATTTTAAAAGTTCACATTATTATTTTAGTAAATCTTCATTCTACTTTATTAAGTAATATTTACTAGTAAAGAGCTTGAAAATAACTGGATTTAATTAGAGTTTATACTAGCAGGTATACTCTGTATATAGCAAAAGTAAACCCTTGTTAAGTATATTTGGAAGCATAGCTTTATTAGATAAACTTATAATACTAGTAGTAGTATAATTATTAATAGAATATGTTTACTTAAATAAGAAGTTGTAAAAGCCGAGTAGTTTTACAATGTTAACTTTATGATACTACTCTTTAATAACCTTAACATAATCATAATTTGTGTTGAGCTTTTTCACGTATACCTACCTGAGTGAATGAAAAAATTTAGAACTATAATTCATACAGTAATAATGTATTTAGAAATTAATTGTATTTTCTACTATAAGTATTTAGCTCTTTGTTCATTTAAAGAAAATTATTAAGATTAGTATTTAGTTGTGTAGCTGTCTACCAGTTGGCTAGTATTGCTTTAGAGTATAAGACCTTAGTAGAGACAGCAGAGCAAAGACTTGGATATTAGTAGTGTTCTGCTTTTAAAAGGTGGTGGTTGTTGTTGTAGTCAAAATAGGGTTTCTAAAAAAAGTAAAAAGCAGCTACCCTCTACTAATCAGTCGCAAAAGTCAAAGAAAAGATTGTGTGTAGTTAACAAGATTTAAATAATAGGTAGATAAGGTCCACGCGCTAAGCGCTCAGAGTAGAAAAGCTTAGACTACTAAGCAAAAATTTAGGTTAAAAAAATTTACTAAAGATTAAAAAACAACACTAATTAAAACGTGTTTAACAGCAATTGCTAGCCTATAGCTAGCAACAAGATTGCAATAGAAATAGAGGAGGAAGGTAAGGACACATACGTTACCACAGCAGGAGCCTATAATACTTTTTTATAAAAGCTCCCTGCCTGCTACTTCTTACTTTTAGGGTTTTCTACACTACATAGTACTGCATATAAACAACTTGCATATAAATAATACAATAATTTAATACTTAGACTGTTCTTCTCCTCGTTACTATACTAAAAGCTATAGTAGTAGATTACAAAGCTAGCGTTTACTATTATTAAGCAGCTACCTTTATTAGTTAAAAAAGAGCTGGTAGCAATAGTCTTTGTAGTAGTTAAGTTAGTGCAGAGGTTAGAATATAACTATAGTTAAAATATTTTTAATGCGTCTAGTATTATAGATATTAAGGTTATAATAAGAACTATAAAAGGCTAGTTTAGCTAGTATACTATATACACTACGCATGTTAATAGTCTAAGTACAGTAAAAGTATATTACTTTAGCAATCTCTTTCTACGCAAATATAACTTTAGCAAAAAGACTTAGAAGTAGCTTTACAAAAAGTAAAGGCGTATTAAAACAGCTATTAAGTAGCTTAAATAAACTATTAAGCAGGAAGATTTTGTAAGTTACTTTTAAAGATAGAAGAGCTATATATAAATAGTAATACTATTATTAGTTATTTACATCTAAGAATAGGCACTAAACGCTGCAACTGCAACACTGCTAGAATAGCAACAGGACAACAGAAGTTGTAGTTAGCAGTAAATAGTTAGCAGTAAATAGTTAGCAGTAAATAGTCATTAGTTAAGAGGGTTAGCTAGAGGGATATTGCGCATCTTTGTTTCTATCTAAATATGCGACACACCGATACCTGTTGTTAGCAATAAATCTTTTTTTACTAAAAAGGTGTCTACAAAATATGTAGTTACATTAAAAGGTTGTCTTAAAAGGCTGAAGCTATTATTATATAATATTCATTTTATTTATAAACGTACACTCTTTGAAATAATACATTTATTTAGTTCTCAACTAGTAAACATTTTTATTAATTACATTAAGTTTTTATTTATGATTAATAAGCTATGACATTTTTGAATAAAAGTTTTAGAAGCTATAAAGTAATTATATAATCAATAGATTAAGCTATATATAATGTTTTGCTTTGTTTAGCAGTAATAAATTAGGTATACTATATATTCAATGTGTTTTTGTACTTAGAAGCTAAAACTTATTAATTAAAGTGTTTCAAATAAAATAGCGCTAACTAGTTTTGAGATTCTTAAGTTTAGCTAAGTACTTAGAGATATTTTAGGAGCAAGTATAAATTTAGTTGTTTTTTTATTATTGTCTTTAGCTGCAGTGTTACGGCGTAGCTTTTATGCGCTATCTACTATATTATCTTTTTAGACCTTTACTTTAGTAGCAATCTTGAGTAGTTTTCTTACTTTCTTCGTATTAATATCTAAAGGCAGTTTGTTATTATAAAAGTTGTTTTATGTCACGGATAGTTGCGTGCTGGCTGGATCCGCCAAGCTCGCTTATCATTAGCTTGCCCACCTGCAATTGTGCTTATAAGGGGCTCCTCACCTGCAAGGGTACCTGCAGGTATTATTACTTAAAAAATACACACGTTATTATTCTAGAAACCTCCTCCTATAGGCTAATAGTCTAGAGATAGCTCCCTTAACGCGATCTAACACTTAAAGCAATTAAGGAAGCTAAAGCCCTGCTACATTTATACTCTCTAATCTTTTTTAAATTTTATTAAGGCCCGCAACGCTTAAAGAGCCTAAAAAGCGTACTTAAATGCACCTGTAATACTTAAAAAGCGTATTAACGCTACAAAGAAGCAACAGAATAAACTTTAATCTTTATAATAATTATAGGAGTTAGAAAAAGAAGTAGCACAACTAGAAGAAGTTAAATAAAAAAGAATTTTAAATATACTAATACTACTACCCACATTATCTTACGCGTAAAATATATATAAAGTAACACTTACTAAGCATATATAATATGCGTTAAAACTTAAAAACTTAGCTATATACTAAAGTAAAACTTTTAAGAAATATTATAAGCTTACTTATTTTTATAAAGTAGCATTTTAGCTACTACTATAAGAATTTAAAAACAATAATAATGAAGTAATTTAAGTAATATAGTATTTTAAAGTAAACTTTTAAAAGCTTTAGTATACTTACTACAAGTGTTTTTTTAAAGTAAAAACAGAAGTGCTAACTTAAGACTACCTTAAGTAATATATACTTAACTTACTTATAACTTTATTAACTATAGCTTTGAAGTAATAACTACGTATACACATACTATATAGTAAAAAAACTAAACTATTTCCTTATTTATAACTTATTTCAATATTTTTTAATATTAACTTTTAATATATACTAAGGCATAAAAAGTCTAGTACTTATTTATAAAACTAAAGCCTAAACTTTAGCACGTAATTAAAACTACCATCAAATTTTTATTACTAGAAAAATCTTTATTATTCTTAAATTTATACTTAAATAGAACGTGCGTAAAATACTTATTACGCATAATCTACTTTGTTAAAGCACTTTTACAAAAAGAAATATACTTTTTTTAGCTACTATACTAAACGTACTTAAAAAGTATAAAAATAGTAATAAAATTACATGCTTTAAGTGCTAAAAGAAAGAATACTACGCTAATAAGTGCTAAAGTAGCAACTCTAATAAAGTTCTAGTTAATATAAACTAAATAAAGAAAAGCTAAGCCTTACTATAAACTTAAAGCTAGTAAAATATTTATAATAAATTTTTTACTTAAGATATAGCGTATGTACTACGCACATTTAGTAACTAAAGTAAAAAAAAATTTAATTTATTTCAGACTTACAAGCAAATATAAGCCTTTTTAGTTACAAAACAGCTATAAAGATAAATTTAAAATTTATTTAGAATATAAAACTTCTCTACCTAAGTTGAATTAAACTTTAAAGGTAGAATATATACGTAGTATATAAGCTCCAGCTACGCTTAACAAATAATAATAATATAGAGTATATTATAAAAGTTACCGTGTATAAAGCAAATAAAAAAAGTGCACTACTACTGCTAAGCAATTTTTTCTTACGTTAGGAGAGTATTTATATTAACTATAAAAGGTAGAAGTAGCGTTAAGAATATATAAAAGTAAGTATTATCTTAGTAGCTACTAAAGTATTTTAGAAAATAATAGACCTATAAATTTAAGAGCTTACTTTTTAAAAGTACTTTAAGGTAATAGCGCATGCATTAAGCTTAGAATATATATACTAAACGTATTTATAGTGTAAGTATAGTATATACTTAATATATTATAAGATTATACTAATATTTTCAATAATAATGTTACTAAAACTTTTACATAACTAAAAAGCTTAGATTACGTAATTTCTATTTAATAAGAAAAAAAACTTTTTTATAAGTTTTTTTATACTTTTTCTTTTTATAAGCTATAAGTGCTCTGCAAATCTATTAAGAAAGCTCTAAAAAAAATTTACTATAGCACTAGCTTTGTAGGCGCTCTAATATTATTTATACTTAAAAAGGACAGGACCTTTTATTATCGCATAAATTATTAAGGTGTTAATACTGTTATAATAAAAGATTATTACCTACTTTTTTTAATTAAAGAGACACTAGACTGCTTGTTGGGCGTATGCTACTACACAACACTAAATCTTAAAAACACTTACTATTATTTAAGAATTAAGGTAGAAGGTGAGTAAAAAACTACTTTTAAAATATAATATAGATATTTTAAATATTTTATTATGCCTTTTAGGCTTACAAACTCCTTAGTAAGCTTAGAAGCTTATATTAATAAAGCTTTAAAAAGATACTTAGATTATATTTATGTAGTTTATTTAGATAATATTTGTATTTATACTTATAATAATAACATTACGCTATGCTAGCGTGCTACATACGCTATACTTAACTTTTTATAAATAGTAAAGTTATACGTAAACTTTATAAATTATATATTTGCTTTAAATAAAGTTTATTTTCTAATATTTATTATTGTAAGAAGTAATATTTGCGAGACTTTAGCGCGCGTTGCTACTATTAAGTAATAGTCTATACCTACTAGTATTAAAGAGCTGCAGTCTTTTTTAAAATTTATAAACTTTTATTAGTATTTTATTAAAAGCTATACTATAGAAACGGTACCTTATATAAATATTTTAAAAAGGAAATAGGCATTCTACTAGACCAAGAACATATATAATACTTTTATAAGGCTAAAGCAATGCTTTATATATATGCCTATTATACGCTACTTTAAAAATACACGTATAATTTATATTAAAATAAATACTTTAACTTTTACTATTTTACGTACATTATTTTAATCTTTTAAAGATAAAATGTAGTATTTTATTGCGTTAAACTTATAGAAATTATAAAATGCTAAGCTAAACTATAAAATGTACAACTTTAAACTTTTAGCTATCATATAAAGTTTTAAGAAATAGCAATACAACTTAGAAGGCTCTTAATACACTATTTAAGTGTTAAAAAATTATAATAACTTACATTCTTTATAGGCTATATAGAAGCTAAACTAGTGTTAAGCACGCTAAGCTCTATATCTAAAGGCTTTTAATTTTAAAGTTAAATACTGCTTAAGGCGTATAAACTTTATTAATATACTATAAAAAAAAAGTAAATTATAAATAAAAGAACTTTTTGTTAACTTAACTATTACTTACACTGTAATGTAAACTTCTAGCAAGAGTAGAGTATAGTAAAATAAAAAATTCTATAACTTAGCATAGCTAAGAAGGCGTATATAAGACATATGTAGCTAGAATTTATAAAATAGAAAGTGTTTAAACTACTAGTGCTTTAGGGTATATACTATGTGTACTACACTTTTTAGCTAAAGTATTAGTTAGTAGTAAACTGATAATAATAAAGTTAAAAGCTCTAATCAATAAACTACGCTAGTTATAATAGAAAGATGCTTTTACCTTATAACAGGTTGTAGACTTTAAGTAAGTAGCTTATACTTAAAATAGTAGCAGCGCGCAAATATAGCGCGTTAATAAAAAAGAAGTTTAAAAATATAAAGGTAGAATTTATATTTTACTAAAATAAGCTATAATGTAGAAAATTTTCTTATAGAATAATAATACGTGTATAGCAGGTTATTTTAGCGCATATAAAACTTATAAGCTTATTAGTAGGTTATATTACTAGCTAGAGCTAAGCTATAATATTTACAATTACTTAAAGACCTATGTAGTATACTAAAAAAGTAAAGCTCTAAGACATAGTAAATATAATTAGTTATTACTATTACTAGTTTTAAATACGATATTTAAAACAGTAAGCTTTAATTTTATTATAACGCTACTACTAGCAAAGAATACTAGTTTAATTTACGTGATTAATATAATTGTTATAATTATTAACTACTTTTTAAATATAGTAATTTATATACTTGTATTAAAAATGTAAAATGTAAAATAGTTTACAAAATCTTACTTTAAACATATTATTTAAGAATATAGAACTTAGAAGGGCATTATATTTAATTGTAGTTTAATTTCTACTTCTATATTTAAAACAGCAATATGCTAATAATTATAAGTAAAGTGTAGGCTAAGCATAGCTTTTTACTTATAAGCAAATAAGCAAACTAAACGCTAAAACTAAATAATAAAGTTATAGTTAAGACTTTTTGCCTTAGAAAATTAAGATAATTAAGTATTACTTCTACTAACTATATAATTTGCATATAACAAATCTATCTACATATTAATAAAAACAATACTTTTGTACTTAGTATATAGTAGGTATCTATTACTTATGTTGCCTTCTAAAGACAGCAGGCTAAAAAAGGAGGTACTAGACGCTATAAATAGAGTATAGCGCATGTACAGCACACGTGCAATAGCAAAAGAATACTTCTTAGTAGTATAAGAATACTAAAGCTAATACTGTAATAAAAAATATAAACTAAAAATCTTTAACTAAAAAGACTTAGTTTGCCTTAGTATAAAGAATGTTAGCCTACCCTACTAACTTATTAAAAAGCTTTTTAATAAGTTTATAAAACTATTTTAAGTATAAAAAGTAGTTAGAACGTAGGCTTACTAACTACAACTACTACTTTACTATTATATTTATAATATCTTTTACATTTTTCTACTAGAGCAATAGAATTTGCGTAGTAGTTAAAAAAATAATACTTAAGCACTAGAAATTAGCTCTAAAAGAAATAAAATCTAGAAAGTTAAAAAATATTAAGAAAATAAATTAAGAATAGCTAGCTAGAGTATTAATTATAATAGAGAGGTTATAATAAATTATAGAATACTTAGACTCTAGCATTGCAGTTTAAGAATTTAAAAACACTAATTTAGAAATATAAGTATAAATAAAATTATTATATCTTAAGCGCGCTAAAAAAAATTTTTAAAAATTATTGCTAGGCTTTTAAGGCGCAAAAGTAGGTATTTCAATATAAATAAAACTATAAGTAGAAAAGTTATTTACTTCTACTTATTATTACAAATTTCTTTACTACTACTACTTATTTTATTATTACTACTACTTTTAATATTACTGTTATAAGCGCTATCTACGCCTACACAATGCCTAAGCAGCAGTATATTATTGTTACTTAAGCTCTTATTATTGTTATTATTATTACTAGCAGAACTAGTAATTCTAGCTATATAACTAGTAATTAACTTAAAAGCAGCTACTATACAGTACTACTCTACTAAAATTAAGCTTAAAAAACAAAGTAAAAACATTAGTACTTAAGTAAGTATTTTTAAAGAAGTACTAGTATATGTAGTAATACAGCAGTAGTTAAAAAGCTTAAAGTCAAATTAGCACTAGCAGCGCGCAAGCTTAACACTAGTAGTAATAATAGTAAAATTAGTTTCTAGAGTGTTAGTATTAGTAACTATAAGGTTAAAACAAAAGCAAAGTTAATATAAATAATGTAAACGCTTATTAAGCGCCTTAAGAACTTATTTAGATTAGCTAAAGCGTAGTTATTAAAATAAAAGGACTTACTTTAGTATAACTACTATAGTTGCCCTTAGTATAATAGTTGTAATAATAATACTTAGTTTTCTTATAAAAAAAACTTACTTAGTAATATTCTGTGTACAGCGCCGGCAAGTTACATACAAAGTAATAAGATCTATAGCTTTTTTAAGTACGCTAAACTTATGTAGCTAAGCATTTTAGAAGTAAAACTACTTAATATACTTAGAATCTAGATAGTAAACTATAATAAAGATCAAAGCTTAGTATTAAAGTGCGTAATAAGTACGCTAATATTACGTGTTAAGTATATTAAGTAACATAAAGACTATAAAGAATATAAAAAAAAAATTCTTTATTACTACAGTAAATATTACCTTTTATAAACAGCTTATAATAATTATATACTCTTACTTATACTTTTAAAAATTTTAAGAAATAAACAATAGAATTTAAAAGGTACTCTAACAATTATATAAAACTTAAACTATAAAGCTTACTATATATTTAACTTATAAGTAACACGCGTTTTAAGCGCATATAACTTACGCGTAAAATACGTTTCTTGCTAAGCTATCTTTATATATAATTTTAGAAGTTTTAAGTTAATACTATTAGGACGCTAGACTAGAGGGGGAGGCTCTGTCACAGATAGTTGCGTGCTAGCTAGATTTACTAAGCTCGCTTATTATTAGCTTGCCCACCTGCAATTATGCTTATAAGGGGCTCCTCACCTGCAAGGGTACCTGCAGGTATTATTGCTTAAAAGATACACACGTTATTATTCTAGAGCTATCTCTTACTATCTTCTGTAGTGTGAAGCAAGTACTATTGCCTAAAGCTACCTCTTACATTTATGCTTTAACTTAGAAATACTTCTATATAGTAGCTTTACTATTACTTACTTATCTAATAGTATATATTATCTTTTACTTTAGTTCGGTAACTTAATTAATTTAATGAATGACTATAATATTAAGAAAGTAAATAGCATTCTTATAATCTATACACTTTAGCTTGAAGGCTAAATTCAATAGTTTTTGGTAGTTAAGTGGTATGTAAAGCATAAAAATACTACTATATTTTTAGATAAATTCTAGAGCTAGCTTCTTCCTTACTACTAAAAGAGTACTACTTAGTTCTTTAGCTCTCCTGTCCTGCGATAAGAAGACTATACTAATAATAGAATAGTGTTCTTAAGAACTCTGAACTCCACTATATCTATTTATAAGTCTTAATAGCTAAGCATAAGAATTACCTACTTTTAAAATAACTTTAAAAATTAAGTTAAGTTAGTAGAAAGTGCTATTATTTAAATAGTCTATAATAATATGCTATTACTATGGAGCGTTTAAGAAGATCTTATTTGCTAAAGTCTAAATTCTAGTATCTCTAATAGTGTTTCTAAGTTTTGCAAGCTCTAGTATCTTGTTAGAATACCAAATAACTTTAAAAATGTAGCTTATAATATAGTCTTATTTAGTACTAATTTCTAAGCCTCTAAGAACTTTTGAGAGATTTAGTGTTGAAAGTAGTTACGGCTTCGGCCTTTTGAGACAATCTTTTGATGTGACCACACATTTTGTAAACACCTTTTTAGTAAAAAAAGATTTATTGCTAACAACAGGTATCTAGGCTTATGCCCTCTTGTTTAGCATTGCTAGCACGCAACTAGTGTATCGCTCTAGCATGTTAAAACAGAAACAAAGATGCGCAATATCCCTCTAACTAACCCTCTTAACTAATAACTATTTACTGCTAACTATTTACTGCTAACTACAACTTCTATCGTCCTATTGCTATTTTAGTAGTATTGTAGTTGCAGCATTTAGTGCCTATTCTAAGATATAAATAAATAATAATAGCTTTACTATTTATGCACAGCTCTTCTATTTTTAGAAGTGGTTTATAAAAATTTTTATGTATTATTTTATTTTAGCTACTTAATAACTGCCTTAACACGCCTTTAATTTTTGCAAAGCTACTTCTAAGTCTTTTTACTAAAGTTATATTTACGCAAGAAGAAATTACTAACTTAATATACTTTTACTATACTTAAACTATTAATATGCGCAGTGTATATAGTATACTAGCTAAACTAGCCTTTTATAGCCCTTATTGTAACTTTAATATTTATAACACTAAACGCAAAAATATCGTAACTATAATTATGTTTTAACTTCTACACTAACATAATTACTTTAAAGACGATTACTAATAGCTACTTTTTAACTAATAAATGTAGCTGCTTAATAATAGTAAACGCTAGCTTTATAATCTACTACTATAGCTTTTAGTATAGTAATTTTGTAAAGTCTAACTTTACTTAATATAAGCTATTAGTCTTCATTTTAAAAAAGAAAAATAGTTTAAGTATTATACTATTTATATACAGGTTATTTGTATATAGTACTATGTAGTATAGGAAATTCTAAAAGTAAAAAGCAGCAGGTAGAAAGCTTTTATAAAAAAGTATTGTAGGCTCCTACTGCGGTAACGTATGTGTCCTTACTTTTTCTTTTATCTCTATCGCAATCTTGTTGCTAGCTATTTAGTTTTAAGGTATTAAAGGTGGTGGTTGTTGTTGTAGTTAAAATAGGTTTTCTAAAAAAGTAAAAAGCAGCTATTCTCTACTAATTAGTTGCAAAAGGTAAGTCTACGCGCTAAGCGCTTAGAGCAGAAAAGCTTAGACTACTAAGCAAAATTAGAGTTAAAAAATTTACTAAAAGTACTAAAAAAACAACACTAATTAAAACGTGTTTAACAGCAATTGCTAGCTTATAGCTAGCAACAAGATTATAATAGAGGTAGAGGAGGTGGAGGAGGTTAAGGACACGTACGTTACTGCAGCAGGAGCCTGCAATACTTTATAAAAGCTTTTTGCCTGCTGCTTCTTACCTTTAGGATTTCTTATACTACACAGTACTGCATACAAACAACTTGCATACGAATAATATAATGCTTGGACTATTTTTCTCCCTATTTGACACGAAGACTGATGGCTCACATCGAGTGAAGTTAGACCTCACTAGGTCACTATACGAGAAGCTATGGTGGTGGATCACGAAGCCCGCGTTCACCTTCGTTGAGCGTTGCTAGCTATAGGCTAGCAATTGCTGTTAAACACGTTTTAATTAGTGTTGTTTAGCAAATTTTTTTAACCCTAATTTTTGCTTAGTAGTCTAAGCTTTTCTGCTCTAAGCGCTTAGTGCGTAGACTTTATCCACCCACCGTTCAAATTTTGTTAACTACACATAATCTTTTTTTTTTACTTTTGCGACTAATTAGTAGAGGGTAGCTGCTTTTCACATTTTTGGAAACCCCATTTTGAATACAACAACAACCACCACCTTTGACACCTTAAAAATATAAGAAGGTAGTTACTACTATAGCCACTTTGCTTTAAGCCTTGTTTAATAGATGCTAAGATATTACTTGAATAAGTTAGTTAGTACTGTATATAGTGCTATGATAGCTAATATAAGTTATATAGTATTTTTAGCCTCTATTATATCAGAAGAAAAAAGAAATTGCCTTGATTGTTGCCTTTAAAGGTAAGTACTCTTATAAAAAGTTATAGTATTAGTGTAAAAAGAAAGTTAAATAGTCAGCCAAGTTGTAGTTGAGCTTTACATGAATTAGTAGTATTTTAATAGCAAGTAAGTAAGAGAAAAAGTAGATAAAACTTTTATTACGCTAAAAAAAGCAAGTTGTATCATAAAAACAAATCTTATAATGAGCTGTTACATTGTAGACGCCAGAAATCAATGAAAAAACTATTATAGTAAAAGAGTACTATAAGTTTATAAAATCCAGGTGCTACTATATATTTAGAATCTACAGAATAGGCGGCTTGTACCTATAATCTATATAAGAAATTAATAAATAAGCAGCTAAAGGTAAAAGCAGACCTTGATTGCATAGTATCCTCTCCTAATTTCAAGAATGTAGGCTGTGTTATAGCTTATTAGTTACTAGTTGTAGTAGTGTTCATGTTAAAATATAAGCTTTTAATGTCTTGTTTACTTATACGCTACTTTTTCTATTTGGAGTACTTAATAATAATAACTTAAAAATAAAAATCATAACCTATGTTAATGGGTAAAGGCAATAATAGTCTAGTACATAGTATGAGTAAGTTTAGTAAAATAAGAATATATACTATAAAGCTAGTTTGCCCTTAAAAATCTAAATTCAATAACTTAAAATTTGTTTCATTCTCCTTGAAATTATTCTAGATAAGCTTTTACTCAAAAGGCTTTAATTACTAGCTAAGTGTTGTGTGTAGAAGGCGCGTGCTATGAAGATTTTTAAGGCAGTAAGTATCTCTATTAAGTTTAGTATCATAAATATCATATAGTCCTAGCTACAGAGTGGTAACAAAAAGAAAGACAAATAATAAAATTTATAGCTCTTGATTGCTAATAACTGATTAATAAAATAAGATAGTCTAGGAGGTGTCGGTTATTTCAAATGCCAAGAGCTTCCCTTTAAAGTTAGTCTACTTAGTAAGCAGATTAGTTAGCGTCTTATTAGCGATTTATTGTAGCGACACTGAGTACTCAGAAGACAACAAGTATAATTCATGATGTTATAATTCTATAGACAATGTAAAAATAGCTATAAGTTACTACTTCTAACGAAAATAGTTTAAACTATTTATTCGTGTTAGTTTAGAGATTTTTCTATGATTATATAAAAATTTATAGAAGCAAGCGTTTTTTTTGTTTTGTATTAATATAAAAGGTAATATAAATTACTAGTACTTAGTGTACTAGCCTTTAGCTTCCTTTGTGTCTTAATAACGCCTAGGTTAAGATAAAATACAGTAATCTGTCGCTTGTTAAAGTATTAAATCCTACTCTTTAGATATAGCTTTAATAAACTTTGCTATACTTTCTTTGTTATTACTTACGCCTGATAAAGAAATAAGCTTTTTAGTTAAAGTGTTTTTAAATAAGACCTAAGCGTTATTAACAGCATTTAAATCTACACTATAAAGAAGATACTTAGAAAGAGCTACCTTATTTCTAGGAAACTAAGATAAAACCTTCAGATTTTAAGATATCTTAGTATTATTCTACTAAGACTTCTACTACGAATAATAATAAGTAAGGCCTTTAAAAATCCTAAAGGGATATAAAATATACTAGTAAACTATAAAGTTAAAGCACTTAGGATAAGACAGATTAGTATAATTAACTTGCTTTTCTTAATAGTAGGTTTTACAACTAGTATTATAATCTGACTGATATGGGTAGTTTTCTTAAATGATGTAGTAGTTTTAGGCGTCTTAATAACTACTAATTTTAATCTTTTGTATCTAAATTGTTCTGTAAACTTAAATAGAGATTTCTTATCCTATAAATTAATTAGTAAGCTTACTAAAAATGATATGAAATGCAAAAAGTATACTTTATATTATACAGTAATGTTTAGGTAATTTGAAATATTTTTATACTTACTTTTCTTAGTTATAAAGACACATTCCATGCTAAGACGCTAATTGTAACGTTTTTAGCAATATTCTGTCCAAGGATTATGCCTACGCTTTATAGCTAACTTATTAAAAGATAAAACTGTCTTAAATCTCATATTTCTAAAATTAGTAAGTCAAGTTTTAGCCTATATTAAACAATTTTGAGCTTTTCTCTTATTTAAAAGCGTTTTTTCTTATAACTATTAAAAAAGTAATTCTTCTCTCTTTGTAAGTGTTGTAAGCTTTTAATAACTAAAAACCAAACTATTTTTATTTCGTGTACGCTGATGTATTTTCTTGAAATTTCTAGTTAAATCGTTATCAACAGCCATTATAACTCTTTTTATGATTTTTGTAGCGAAGCCTATAGTAGTTATAAACATAATCAAAAAACTATTGTCTTTTAATTAAATTCAGGAAATAGTAGTATTAATACTACTAATTGGCTTTTCTAGTGTAGGACTTCATAGAGAAGATTAAATAGCTTGATAAAATTAGGATATAAACGCTTCCTTTAAACCCCTAAAGCTAAGAAGATATTATAAGGATAATTTAGAAAAAGAAGATTAGAAATAGAAAGAGAAATCTCTATTTATAAGAATTCGTACCCTATTTTAGTCTATTTACTTACCTAAGTAACCTTTTTTTTTTTAAATGCATATGAAACCTCAACAGAGTTAGAATCTGTAGCTTGAAATCAGCTCACAAAATATTCACGTTATCTAATTAGCCTAAGTTTATATTAAAAAAATTCAGTAAGCTCACAAATAAGAAACAATAAGTTCTATGTCTTTGCTTTTCGTTCTATAATTTTGAGATAATTAGCGTGCGTATTGGTGCTATTAAGCAATCTTAGTAAATTATTTTACTTATATATAATAGAAGATACATATACTGATAAACGCTTGAAATTTTCTTGTATTTTTGCATAGTAGCTAGTTTATAACTTTCTTAACTTTCCTCTAATTGAGATAGTATCTGTAAAAACCAACTTTATAGCCCATACCTTTAAGTCTTTTTATAAGAAAGTAATATCTGTTTTCTAAAATAGTACTTTTAGCTTTTCAATATTAGCTAGCACTATACCTAAATATACAATGTGTTAAGGATATAGTGTTGCACTATTAGTATTAATTTTTTACTACTATAATTAGTTTTTAGTCCCTTTGTTGCGGATTGAATCTCTAAAGCTTAAAACCTAATAGAGATTGAGGAGGAGGTGCTAAAGTAGAACGATAAAGATAGAATTTAATAGAGACTAGGGGAAGCGAGTGCTGAACTGACTTATACTTTGCAGTTACTTATTGCAATTTGTATTGTTCTCTATTGACCTTCTTAATTTCTAACTACAAGCCACACTACAGTCTATATATACTGCCAAATAACAATCTAGAAAGATCTTTACTGGCGCAATAGCTCACGTAGTAGATAATGCAATTTCTTGCAATCTTATGTAATCTCACGTAATAGATTGCGTAGTTGTTCTAGATCAACTGATATTAATCAATTGATCGTAGGTTGATTGTAGATTCCAGGTGTGATTTTGAGCACCTGGATCCTGTGGAGAAACAGCTAAGTAGCTTAATCCCCAACACCCTTACATGTAATGTTATTAATCAAGAGCATAGTATTAGGCTATTGGTTTTTTAAAAATGTTTCTATAACTTGTTAAAATGCTGTTATAAAGTTAGTAGCGCCTATAACTATGATGTACAACTGTATAAGCTCTATAAGTATTTAAAATGCTCCATTATTTTCACTTTTTAAGTATAGTATAATTTAGTTATATTTTAAGTATGAATTTTAAAGAAGAATAGTTTTGCATTCTAGAAATTTCTTGAAAAGCTTATTTAGTGAGAGTAGCAGGTTTATATTTTATTTAATAACTATATTCTTTTTCTACGCATTGCTAACCTATTAAACGCCTTTATTTTGATTAGTACTAGATGCTATAAACTATAATACTAATTACTATATTATCCTATGTTCCTTAATATACGCGGACGTTAACTATATCTACTACTTATAATTCTGAAGTCTTTAAAACAGCAAAGCCTTGCACTTACTAAGCTTTATATAGCATTGTTTATATCTTATATAGTAAGCATATCTTAAAATAAATCTTTCCAAATTCCTTAAATTGCTAGAAAAGCGCTCCATCTCTATGAAGGATTATATATATAAACATCTTCTTTTTCATAGACTAGAAGTAATCTCCAACATACAGTTTATTACTTTATTCTTTAGTAAGCCTTACTACTTTGAAAAAGCAGTATATTCAAGTTTTTATGAATATATATATAGCCCTATATTAGTATTATTATTGCTTTGTTAGAAGAGCTATTATTTCCTTAGTTTCTCTTTTTAGTTTTATGTCTAAACTCCATTTTGATCTTCTGCTAAAGAATGGTAATAGGCTAAACCTTCTTGCTTATAGTTCTGTAGATTGTATAAGATTATAGTATTTTCAAGTAGATTCAACTAATCATCTTTATAACCATTAATAATTCAGCTGATATTTAATTAAAGAATTCCTAAGTTTGGAATTTATTGTAAAGTTTTTAAACTTTTTGAATACGTAATGAAACACTTAGTTTATTTAAGCTATTTAGTCTTCTTTACTACTATTTGTAAATAGTATATTAAAGCTGCTAAATTTTACTATGAAATCTAGCTACGCAGCTCTTTGTATATAATTACTGCATCTATAAAAGATTTACTATCTACTATATTAGTAATTACATGCACTTATATATTACCTACTATATCTTTACCAAAGTTTTAATTAGAGGCTTTATTCTTAATAATCTGCGCAAGTTAATCTAGAGATAGATTAAATATAATAAAGACTATGTTTCTAGCACTATTTTTAAAGAGAACTTAGCATGTAAGGCGCCTATTTATACTATTCTTATGCATGCACAATAAGTCCCTTTCATAATTCCAAGTTTAGAAGTTTTTAGGTTAACAACTAGATGATAAACTAAATAGAAAAGTTTAAAAAGTCTATTAAAGAAATAAGTAAGTCTTTACTTGAATAAACATACTAGAATACTAAGTTATTATGAAAATTAACTTCTTAAAGTGCCTTATTGATACTAAAGTATACATAAATGCTGTATAATTATTAAAGATACTTTATAAGATAATAAAGCATAAACTAGGACAGCTATGTTTAAGTATTACTTTAGCAAATAGTCTTGATTATTCTTTTATGAAAACTACGTCTGAATTACTTAAACAAGTAAAGGTGTCACCATTAGAACTATATTTGAGATTATTGCTAATAATGCTTCTTTTATACACCTTATAGGAAGTTTACGCATGTAAATAATACGCATTTATTCTCTTACGATGCTTATTCTTAATAAGCTATGTAATCAGTAAAATTTTATTAGCAATATACTCTAAGTCTATACATTAAATTAGCTACTTAGCAGCTAGAATATATTCCAAGTGCGCTAATTTATACTTAATTTTTATAATGTTTTTACCAACTATAACGTTAGGGGTACCTAAACTATCCGAAATGATAATGTTATCATCAATATGGTTATATAGCTGTTTTTATTTATTATTTTATTCAATAAAGTTAAATAATTTTTTTTTTATAGTTTTGATATAAGTAGAGTAGTTGTAATACTGTTTAGCTAACTTTCTATTCTATTAACTTAACGCAGTATTAGAAAGCAGATTTTAAAACTTTATAGCTTTATTTATTTAACTTTTCTATAAAGACTTTAAATTAGCTAACCTGCTACTGTCTCGCTAAAATGATCTTAGTAGATCACAAATTAAAAACAGTGCATTATAAGGCTAACTTATAAAAAGTATAGTATTATATAAATTTTTCTCTAGAAAGTATATTTTTATAAGCTATATGTTTGGGATCAAAGTAGTACTTTTGATTTTTCAATTGCTTTTTTATGTGCTTATATCTTTGCTTAGCCTTCTTAATTTCTTTATTTCTTTATCGTAGATATAATGGATATTCTAGTAAAATATCCCTTCTCCTTTCCAGCGCGTAGTATTATTAGACTTAAAGATATTATGTAAAGCATTTTCTCTGCCTCTTAGTATAACCTGGTTCACTATCGAGCGCCCCACCCCATCGAGCGCCCTACTAAACACCAGCGCAGCGCACGCGCAGCAACACAGCGCAATACTACAACAAACTACTATACTATACGTAATACTATAAGATTATTTAGAAGCGTTGCTATTATTTACATTTTTTATTTCTGCCTTATAGATGCGGGAGTTGTGCCTAGTCTTACTGCAACGGCCGTAGCGCCTCTCTGCGCGCACTCTTTTTGCAGGCATCTTGCCGTCCTCTTGCCTACTAACTTTCTTTTTAGTAATTAAGTTAAATACTTTACTAACTATTAGAGTCTCCTCTATGTATATATACTGCCTTTTACAAGTCTTGCGCTTTATAAGCGTGTTAACAGCGTCTTAAAGGCAGCCTATTTTCTTCTATACTAACACTATAATATAAGCTATCTGCTAAGTACTTTTACTTAGCTACTTAACCTACTTATTTAATAAGCTTACTAGTAACCTTTAGTAGTTTTGCATATAATTTTGAATTAGCGTAAATTATGCTTTTATCTTGTAGGCGTTGCGCGGTGTTTACATCTTTTAAGTAATAATGCCTAGTGTAGGTAGTATTAGCGTATGTAGCTATATATTTAGCTTTAATAATACAGCCTCTAAGTTGTATAAGACTAGCCTAGCACCCCAAAACTCTACGCAAACGTTCTTTAGTATAAACATCTTCTTATAAGCTGCTTTAAAGGCTAGTAGAAAGGTTTTTTTGTTAATATAGTAAATATAGCTGCGTACTAAAAGCGAGATTTTATTGCTATAGTAGCGCTTTAACAGTAAGTAGAGGACAACGTTAAGAGGCTGTAAGAGGTGTAATAAGTAAGATAGCATATAAAGAGTAATAATATTATTTTTCTTATAATAATTCTAGAATTCTATTTAGTAGTAGCTTTTATAGCTATTAATAATAAGTAGCTTATACGCCTTAGTAGAAGACGCCTTTGTATAAGTATTAAAGTGCTTAAGCTATATAAGCGCGCAGCTGTTGTTAATCTAGCTAGTAAAAGAGATAGTAATAATTTAATTATAAGGTAAATTAGCAAACTAAAAGGTAATAAGAACCTTTTTTATAAAGATAAGGAAGGGCAGGATAACACGTCTTATTACAAAGACGCTTTATACTAGAGTTACTTATTTGTAATTACTAGGCTATAGTTTTTTTTATTTGCTAGGTTTCTCTAAGCCTGTAACAATAAGCTAAAAAAATATTTTACTTATTTTAAAACTAGACTTATTAAAGTTCTAGGTATTTTTATCTATAATACTATACTTTGCCCTTATTAATAAAACAAGTGTAAACTAGGGCTTAATAACTACTAGATTCTTATAAACAGCTTGCTAGCAATTATACAGACAGCTTTACTAGGTGCGTAGCTTAGGTGTACGCGTAATAAACTTGTCTACCTAGTTCTTGCCTATAGGCTTCCCGCTACGCTCTTACAGCAGTCTATTAGCTATATCCTATATATGTGCTTTTAAGGGCGGTATGCTATATAAAGACTTATTAAGTATATGCTGAATAATTACCTTTTCTTCTAGTTTTGTAAGGCTTTTTAAATTTAGCTTACACTTGCGTTAAGAATGTGTTACGTTGCGTTGCTGCTATATTATCTTTTAGGGAACGTAATAGTTTGCCTTAGCGTGTTGCAGGCTTTTTACTTAGTTATATTGTATATTAGAGATAGCAACCTATAAATTAGCTTTATTGTAGAGTCTAGGGGCTTTGTGGTGTTGAGACATTACGCGTTGTTGCTGCGCTGGCGTTTTAGTGAGGAAACTAGGGCGCTCGATGGGGTGGGGCGCTCGATGGTGAACCAGGTTAATATTAGCTATACTATTGTTATTAAGCTTATTAATATTTTTGTTTATAGCAGAAATATAGAATTTTATCTAGAACTGTTAGAACTTTTAAAGAGTATTATTATAGTAACTTTAGTTGATTATACTAGTTGCTATGTTTAAAGTACTAAAGGCTTTCTTCCTAAACCTTAGGCCTAGTTAAGAATCTTCAGACCTTTTAAGTATTACACTGAAAGCTAGTTAATTAATTATATTATTAGTAATGTTGTAAAACTCTTAGATCTTTTCTTTTAACTATAGCAAGACTCAGTTGAATAGTAGCTATTCTAAGATTTTTTCACTCTAGACGTTTATAGAGTAGCCTAAAGTAGTAAGTTTCTTTCTTAGTTAGAATATTTTAGTTAAAACTAACTTACTTTGTTTACTCTATGGTGTAGTATAACTTATAATCTTCAAGCATGTATTTTTTAATACTATATAAATAGTAAAAAGTACTTGTGTTTGTATTATTCCATTACACTAAAATTCTTTTAGTAAATAATCATTCTCTAGTATTTGTAATAAAGAAACTATTATTTGTTAATATAGAAAACTGGGTATTAGTTGCTAATATAATAAAGTGCGCATAGCTAGTAAGATTTTTTTAAAAGTCTTTTAGTTGTGAAGTAAGTTATTAATTTTTAAGGTGTCAAAGGTGGTCGTTGTTGTTGTATTTAAAATAGGTTTTCTACAAAAGTAAAAAGCAGCTACTCTCTACTGATTAGACGAAAGAGTAAAAAAAAGATTGTGTGTGGTTAATAAGACTTAAATAGTGAGTAGATATAGTTTATGCGCTAAGCGCTTAGAGCAGACAAGCTTAGACCGCTGAGCGAAAATCAGGGTTGAAAAAATTTGCTTGAGGTACCAAAAAACGACACCAATTGAAACGTGTTGAACGGCGATTGCCAGCTTATGGCTGGCAAGTAAAGTAAGTTATAAGTATATTAATAGTTAATAGTCTTATGTTTAGATTACTGAAAGACCAAATAGAGTCTTTTATTAATAAATCAATATTTACTAGTGTACTTGTTTTTTAAAAGTGCTTTCTTAATCTTAAATACTACTTCTTATACATTTTTATAGAGTGAAATCTACAAGCTAGTCAAATAACATAATCTAGCGCATTGTTGTATTAGCGCATTTCTACTCAAGCTAATGACTTTTATTTAGTCTGCTATCTTCTTATATTTGAATTTAAGCAAAGAATGAATAATTTTTTTTATATATATTTTAAACACTTCCTTTTAAAGTTTATAATAAATAGTATTTAACTAAGTTTTTGATTGCTTGTAGTAGACTTTTGTAAAAAATGCTTTCTTTTTCTTAAAGAGTTTGCTTATTTTTATTGTAAATATCAGCAAGAGAAACAAAATAAGTATAGTACTTCAATAGCTTAGACTAGTCCTATACATATTTATAATTATAAGTTCAAAAATAAAAATATCTGCTTATTTGAATAGCATTGTTTTTATTTTTTTACTGTTTTTTTAATATTTGCTTATAACTTAGACCAATCGTTCCTTGTATATCTATGTAAGCGTTCTAAGATATAAGAAAGTAATTAGTTCTTAATTGGACAAATAGTTTCGTAAGATAGAGAGTCTCAGAGTATTATAAAGTACCTTTATTATCAGCTTGTTAATTCCAGTCTTTTGGGAATTTAGTAATATACTTTTAGTAAAGACTAATATACTATGTTTTAGGTAAACTATAAAGAATACTAAGCTGTGTATAAGTATATTTATAGTATTGATAACTAAGCTTGATAAAGTTTATAGTAACTTAAAGCAAGCAGCTATAGGCCTAGTAGACGAAAGCGTTTCGCCTTCTTAACTTTAACCTAACTTCTAATTCTTCTTTAATATCTGTAGTATAGTAGTACTTATAGATATTCTTTGTATAGATAGTAAATAGTAGTTAGTTAGTGAAGTAATAGACAAGGTTTAGTCTTTAAAAAAAACATTTCCAGAAGTTTTTATAGTATATGTTTATTAACAAGTAGGTTTATATATTTTTACTTTTTTAGTAGTCTTTATTCTGCTAAGTAAGCTTTGATTTATGAATTTGCTATTTTAATCATTAGTACTATCTCTACTTTGCTCGATTAACACCTTAAATTAGCGCTTAAATACATTTAGTTGTAAGTTTCTAGTTCTATCTTAACCCTTGCTGAATAGAACTTCAGCACCTTATTTTTACGTATATACAATTTATTTTAATTTTTGCTACATAGGCTTACTACTTCTATTTTGCTAGGTAGATTTTGAATTAGCGTTTAAACATATATTAGACTATTTTATATTACCACATAGTTCGCTAACTCTATTACTTAAATAGACTTTGACTTATTATCTATTCATACATAATTATCTTACCAGTAGGTTTCTGTTTTCTTTTCTTTATTGTTAGTGCTAAATTTATCAGTATATTCCTTAATATAGCTTATAGCAGGGGATAGTGCTGACTCCCTAAAAGTATATCTAGTAATATTCCTTAAGGTTCTAGCTTTTTTAGTATTCTTCTGATTAAGTGCTTATATTGAATTGTTGTACTGTTCTTGCAATAATTTTACACTTGTTCCTTTGTGTACTAAGTAGTAGAGTATGTCTTTATAGGCTTTGCTTTTTATATAGATGTTAGAGTATATAAAGACATACTGCTACAAGTGCAAAAGATTACTAGCAATTAAATTATGCAACTACTAGGTTAGTAAGATAATAATCTTATTACAGGTTAAGTACGAAAGACTGGTGGTAGAAGGAGACGCCAATTTAATAACACAGTGTAAGGAGATGAAGAAGAGTTGTTAATAAATAGATGGTGAATGGTGTCCCCTTTCCGCGATACATGCAAAAGGTTATATACCTTAAGATCAGGTGGTTGAGCACTGACCCAGCATGCAGTAGGGTATCACCTTGTGCACCGGCACAATAGTATTTAGCTCTTTATTTATATAAAAAGTATTATTAAGCTTAGTATCTAGTTGCGTAGCTGCTTATTAGTATGCTAGTTTTGTCTTTAGGGCTTAAGTGCTTAGTAGAGGCAGTAAAGCAGAAACTTATTAATTACTAGCCGTAACTCTAACTTCTTCTGCCTAGACGTTACTAGTATCGCGCTTCTATTATACAACAATTGTTTTACTGATAAGCTTATAGTTTTTAGCTATTACGTATTTATTTAGTCTTTAGCTAGTAGACATTTCTGTAGACTAGCTTAGGTTCTTAGTTATAACTACAGAGGGGTGACAAAAAAAAAGAAATCAAAAAAGTTATTATTTTTAAAGCTTGATAATTCTATGAGTAGAAGAGCTATACCAAAAAGAGTTAGTGATTTGAAAACCCAAGAGCTTTCTCTTTGAAATACAATGCTTAGTAAGCCGCTTAGTCAGCACGGTTAACCCTGCAATTTCGCTCAAATTAAGAGAGAAATAAAAGTTAAGATGAATTCTAATAAAAAACTATGTTTAATAAGGTTACGTAAGCAGTATGTAAGCAGGTTATAGAGAGTAGTATCTCAATTACTTTAAGTATAATTTAAGGGTGTTAGAAATAAAGGTTGCGTATATAAGCGCTAATTACGTAATATATTAGTAAGCTTAAAGTATATTAAGTCTATTTACTCTTTTCAACTTAGTTTTCCTATAGTATCTTCTTTATAGCTTAGGGTTTATCCTATTTTAGATAATAAGTTAATAGAGTATATATTATATAAGCTTATTACCTTAAATAGTAATATACTAAACAATCTTTTTAAAAGTATTAGTAAGTATATTAAATTAAATTATATAAAAAAAGAGGTTTTTTAACTTTCTTTTGCGCATAAACTAGGCTGTTATACTAAGATCTTTTATAATGTTAAAAAACTACTTAATATGAACTTTATTAAAATTACTAGAATATTAAACAA
>WBOK01000152.1:0-157071 GCA_009289805.1 Alternaria gansuensis | reverse complement strand
AAAAATCGCGACTTTGTTTTGTGTGGCTGCTTTGGTTGGGTGGCCGAAAAGTATATGTGGCCGAAAAGTATATGGCCGAGCTTATCGTTTTCCCACGCACAGCCTGGAGGATCTTCAGTGACGATGTTATCCGTCCAATAGTGTTGTCTAGTGCATTCGCAGTTGCCTAATCCAGACTGTTTAACTGTGTGGCAGTATAGCTCGCAGTAAGCTGGCAAATAGGTATAGATTAGGTTGAGGTTCGGTTAGCTTATGTTATGCTATAACTTAACCCTACCCATTTTTTAGGTGTAAAAGGGGTTTTTATTATAGTTAAGAAATAGGTCTAAGATAACTAAAAAGACTACTCGCAACTACTTTATCGTAAAATAAAAATGAATTATTTATAAAAAAATTATGTATATGTAAGGGGTGGCTTCAGGCAATAGTACTTGCTTCACACTACAGAAGATAGTAAGAGATAGCTCTAAATAATAACGTGTGTATATTTCAAGCAATAATACCTGCAGGTATCCTTGCAGGTAAAAAGCCCCTTATAAGCATAATTGCAGGTGGGCAAGCTAATAATAAGCGAGTTTGGCGGATCTAGCTAACACGCTACTATCCGTGACAGAGCCTCCCCCTCTAGTCTAGCGTCCTAACAGCCTTAACTTAGAACTTCTAAAATTGTGTATAAGGATAGCTTAACAAGGAGCGTGTTCTATGCGTAAATTATATGCGCTTAAGACGCGTGTTACTTATAGGTTAAATATATAGCAAGCTCTACAAATTAAGTTTTGTAGTGTTGTTATAGTAACTTTTAGATTTTGTTGTTTGTTTTTTAAAAATTTTTAAAGGTAAAAGTAAAAGTGTGTAGTTATTGTAAGTAGTTTATATAAGGTAATGTTTGCTATAGTAATAAAGAAATTTTCTAGTATATTTTTTATAGTCTTTATTATGCTTAATATACTTAATACGTAATATTAGCGCACTTATTACACACTCTAATACTAAGCTTTAATCTTTATTATAGTTTACTATCTAAATTCTAAGTACATTAAAAAGTTTTACTTACAAGATACTTAGCTATATAAGTTTAGTGTACTTAAAAAAGCTACTAATTTTATTACTTTGTATACAACGTGCTTACGCTATATATAAAGCATTACTAAATAAAAAAAATTTATAGTAAGACTAAGTATTATTATTACAACTATTATACTAAAAGCAATTATAGTAGTTATACTAAAGTAAGTATTTTTGTTTTGTTAACTGCGCTTTAGCTAATTTAAATAAGTTTCTAAAGCACTTAATAGGCGTTTAAATTATCTATACTAACTTTACGCTTGTTTTAATACTACTGTTACTAATGCTAATATTCTAAAAACTAACTTTACTATTATTACTGCTAGCGTTAAGCTTACGTAGTGCTAGCGCTAATTTAACTTTAAGCTTTCTAACTACTGCTATATTACTGCACACACTAATACTTTTATAAAAGTTTTTACTTAGGTGCTAATAACTTTACCTTAGTACTTAAGCTTAATCTTAGTAAAGTAGCACTATATAGCAGCTACTTTTAAATTAATTGCTAGTTATACAGCTAGAATTGCTAGTCCCGCTAGTAATAATAAAGATAATAATAAGAGCTTAGGCAACAACAACATACTGCTTCTTAGGCGCAGTCTAGGCGCAGGTAGCGCGCATAATAGTAGTGCTAGAAGTAGTAGAAATAATATTAGTAGTAATAATAAAGTTTGTACTAGTAGTAAGGAGATTTTTAATAATAAGTAAAGATAAATTATTTTTGTACTCATAGTTTTATTTATTTAAATACCTAATTTGCGCTTTAAGTGTGTAATAATAATATTTAGTATATTCTTTTAGCGCGCTTAGAATATAATAATCTTTACTTGTACTTATATTTTTTAATTAGTTTTTTTATATCCTTAAACTGTAATGCTAAAGTCTAGGTATTTTATAATTTATTATAGCTTTTCTATTATAGCTAATACTCTAGCTAGCTATTCCTAATTTGTTTTCTTAATATCTTTTTAACTTTCTAGATTTCTTTACTTTTAGAGCTAATTTCTAGTACCTAAGTATTATTTTCTTAACTACTGCGTAATTCTTATTATTCTAGTAAAAAGACGTAGAAGATATTATAAATGTAATAGTAAAGTAGTAGTTATAGTTAGTAAGCCTGCGTTCTAACTACTTCTTGTACTTAAAATAGTTTTATAAACTTGCTAGAAAGCTTTTTGCTAAGTTAGTAGGCTAAGTTAATATTCTTTATGCTAAGGCAAACTAAGTTTTCTTAGTAAAAGATTTTTAGTTTATGTTTTTTATTATAGTATTAGCGTTAGTATTCTTGTGCTGCTAAAAAGTATTTTTTTGCTATTACACATATGCTGTGCATGCGCTGCACTCTGTTTACAGCGTCTAGTACCTCCCCTTCTAGCCTACTATTCTTAGAAGGCAACGTAAGCAATAGATGCTTACTATATACTAAGTAAAAAGGTATTATCTTTATTAATTTATAGATAGAGTTGTTGTACACAAATTATGTAGTTATTAGAAGTAACACCTAATTATCTTGTTTCTCTAAGGCAAACGTCCTTAAGTATTGCTCTATTATTTAGTTTTAGTATTTAGTTTGCTTATTTGTCTATAAGTAAAAGGCTGTGCTTAGCCTACGCTTTACTTATAATTAGTAGCATATTTCTGTCTAAAATATAGAAGTAAAAATTAAACTATAATTAAATATAATGCCTTTCTAAACTCTATATTTTATAATAATATATTTAAAGTAGAATTCTGCAAACTGTTTTATATTTTACATTTTTAATGCAAGTATGTAGATTGCTATCTTTAAAAAGTAGTTAATAATTATAAAAATTGTATTAAACACGTAACTTAAACTATTATTTTTTGCTAGTAGTAGCTTTGTTATAAAATTAAGGCTTACTTCTTTAAATATCTTATTAGGAACTAGTAATAGTAATAACTAACTATATTTGCTGTATTTTAAAGCCTTGCTCTTTTAGCATACTATACAGGTTTTTACGTAATCCTAAATATTATAGCCTAGCTCTAGCTAGTAATATAGCCTGCTAATAAGCTTATAAGTCCTACGTGCACTAAAATAACCTGCTATACGCGTGTTATAATTCTATAATAGAATTTCCTGCCTAATAGCTTGTTTTAGTAGAATATAAATTCTGCCTTTATATTTTAAGACTTCTTTGTTATTAACGCGCTATACTTGCGCGCTACTACTATTTTAAGTGCGTACTGCTTGCATAAAGTTTGCAACCTGCTGTAAGGTAAAGGCGTTTTTTTATTATAACTAGCGCAGTTTATTTATTAGAGCTTTTAACTTTACTATTATAGGTTTGCTACTAACTAATACTCTAGCTAGAGAGCATAGTACGCATAGTGTGCACTTTATAGCACTAGTAGTTTAAATACTTTCTGTTCTACAAATGTTAGCTACATACGTCTTATATACGCCTTCCTAGCTGTGCTAGGTTATAGAACTTTCTATTTTACTATGCTCTACCCTTGCTAGAAGTTTGTTCTGCAGTATAAGTAATAGTTAAGTTAATAATAAGTTCTCCTATTTATAATCTACTTTTTTTAATAGTCCGTCTAAGGCAGTATTTAACTTTAAAATTAAAAGCCTCTAAATATAGAGCCTAGCGTGCTTAACGCTAGTTTAGCTTCTATACAGCGCGTAAAAAGCGTAGGTTATTATAATTAGTTAACACCTAAATAGTGTATTAAGCGCCTTTTAAGTAGTACTACTATTTTTTAAAACTTTGTATAATAGCTAAAAGTTTAATGTTATACACTTTATAGTTTAGCTTAGCGTTTTGTAGTTTTTGTAAGTAAAACACAATAAGATACTACTTTTTATTCTTAAATAATTAAGACAATATACTTAATATAGCAAAAGTTAAAGTATTTATCTTAACATAAATTATATGTGTATTTTTAAAGTAATATAAAATAAGTGTACATATAAAGCGTTGCTTTAGCCTTATAAAAGTAGTATGTGTATTCTTGTTTTAGTAGAACGCCTGTTTCTCTTTTAAAATATTTATAAGAGGTACTGTTTCTACAGCATAGTTCTTAATAAAACGCTAATAAAAATTTGTAAATTCTAGAAAGGACTGCAGCTTCTTTATACTAGTAGGTGTAGGCTATTACTTAATAGTAGCAACACGCGCTAAATTTACATAAATACTACTTCTTGTAATAATAAATTCTAGGAAATAAACTTTATTTAAAGTAAATATACACTTTTTAAGATTTACGTATAACTTTACTTTTTGTAAAAAGTTAAGTATAGCGCGTATAGTACGCTAGTGTAGCGCAATATTGTTGTTGTAGGTGTAGATAAAGATATTATTTAGATAAACTACGTAAATATAATCTAAGTGCCTTTTTAAAGCTTTGTTAATATAGGCTTAAAAACTTGCTAAGGCATTTATAAGCCTAAAAAGCATAACAAGATATTTAAAATGTCTATATTATGTTCTAAAAGTAGTCTTTTACTTATCTCCTACCTTAATCTTTAGACAATAGTAGGCGTTTTTAAAATCTAGGGTAGTGTAGTAGCATGTGCCTAATAGGCAGTCTAGTATCTCTCTAATTAAAGGAAGTAGGTAATAATCTTTTATTATAATAGTGTTAAAACCTTAATAATCTATGCAAAGGCAAAAAGTTTTATTTTTTTTTAGTATAAATAGTATTAGTGTGCCTATAGAGCTAGTACTATAGTAAATTTTTTTTTATAGTACTTTCTTAATATATTTACAAAGTACTTAAAGCTTATAAAAAGAAAAAGTATAAAAAAGCTTATAAAAAAGTTCTTTGCTTTGTTAAATAAGAATTGCATAATTTAAGTTTTTTAGCTATAAGAAGGTTTTAGCAGCTTTATTATTAAATATATTAGTATAATTTTGTAATGTGTTAAGTATACGCTATACTTACGCTGTAAATACATTTAGTATATATACCTTAGGCTTAATACTTGCGCTGTTACTTTAAAGTACTTCTAGAAGGTAAGTTTTTAAATTTATAAGTCTTGTGTTCTTTAAAAATGCTTTAGTAGCTACTAAGTTAATATTTGCCTTTATATATTCCTAACGCTACTTCTAGCTTCTATAGTTAATACAAATACCCTCTTAACTTAAAAAAGAATTGCTAAGCAGTAGTAATACGCCTTCTTTGTTTACTTTATATGTAGTAACTTTTATAATATACTTTACGCTATTATTATTTGTTAAGCGTAGCTAGAGCTTATATACTGCGTATGTGTTCTGCTTTTAAAGTCTAATTTAACTTAAGCAAGGAAGTTCTGTATTCTAAATAAGTTTTAGATTTATTTCTACAGCTGTTTTTTAACTAATAAGGCTAACATCTACTTATAGGTCTAAAATAACTTAAAGTTCTTTTTCTACTTTAGTTGCTAAACATGATTTAGTTTATATTAACTAAGACCTTATTAAAGTTGCTGCTTTAGCACTTATTAGCGTAGTATTCTTTCTTCTAGCACTTAAAGTATATAATATTATTACTATTCTTACGCTTTTTATATGTGTCTAATGTAGTAGCTAAAGAGAAGTATTTTTTTTTTCTTTATAAAAGTGCTTTAGTAGAGTAGATTATGCGTAATAAGTGCTCTACGCAAATTCTATTTAAGTATAAAGCTAAGTATAATAAAGTTTTTTCTAGTTATAAGAATTTAATAGTAGTTAGTAATTACATGCTATAGTTTAGGCCTTAGTTTTGTAAATATGTGCTAGACTCTTTATGCCTTAGTATATGTTAGGAGTTAATCTTTAAGAATATTAAGATAAGTTATAAATAATTAGACAGTTTAGTCTTTTTACTATATAGCGTGCATATGCGCGGTTGCTGCTTTAAAGCTATAGTTAATAAAGTCTAAAAGTAAGTTAAGCATATATTGCTTAAAGTAGTTTTAAGTTAGCACTTTTCTTTTTACTTTAAAAAAACGCTTATAGTAAGTATACTAAAGCTCTTAAAAGTCTACTTTAAAATACTATATTGCCTAAATTACTTTATTATTATTTCTTTTAGATTTTTATAGTAGTAGCTAAAACGCTACTTTGCAAGAATAAGTAAACTTACAATATTTCTTAAAAGTTTTACCTTAGTATTTAGCTAAGTCTTTAAGTTTTAACGCGCGTTGCGTATACGTAGTAAGTATTGCTTTAGGTGCGTTCTTCGCGCGGGATAATGTAGTTAGTAGTATTAGTATATTTAAAGTTTCTCTCTATTTAACCTTTTCTAGTTATACTACTTTTTTTTCTAACTCTTGTAGTTATTGCAAAAATTAAAGTTTATTATGTTACTTTTTTGCAGCATTAATACGCTTTTTAAGCGTTGCAGGTGCACTTTAGGTGCGCTCTCTAGGCTTCTTAGGTGTAGCGGGCCTTAATAGAGTTTAAGAGGGATTAGAGAGTTTAGATACAGCAGAGCTTTAGCTTCTTTAATTGCCTTAAGTGTTAAAAGCAATAATACCTGCAGGTATCCTCGCAGGTGAGGAGCCCCTTATAAGCACAATTGCAGGTGGACAAGCTAACGATAAGCGAGTTTGGCGGATCCAGCCAACACGCTACCATCCGTGACAGTATATAGTGAATAGATAAGCTTTAAGAAAAAACCTTAGACTATAGAGTAAAAATTAATTTATAATAGAGTTATTGAAGGTAGTAAAGTATAGTAGTAATTAGCTTAAATTTAGTAGTAATTACTACCTAATAGCTACTATTTGGATAATAATAAGATTGTTATATAATATATTAGTAGAGATAAAGGATATGTCATACTATATATAAAGGGTAGCTTTAGATAATAGTACTTACTTTACACTATAAAAGATAGTAAGAGATAGCTTTTATATTATAATATAATATACCTAATAAGAAAGTGATAATAATACTTCTAGGTTAGCCTATACGAGAAGCGAAGCTTATAAGCCTCTAAGCTAGTGCTTGCGCTAGCGATACCTAAGGTTACGCGCAACTACCTCGTAATATAATTACCTAGATGCGAAGATTGTAGCTCTATAAAAGAAGTAGGGAGGTAGAAAAAGAAAACTTTTTAGATTGGATAAGAATCTTTCTAAAGTGGTGCCGAAAACGAGTTTGGCGGCCCTTTTGTACAATACTTTAGCCTTCTACTATAGTGTATCTTATTACACTCCTAAACTAGTATATTACGTGTAAGGTTATAATAGAGGTTAAGCTTTAGCACTAACCTTTTCTTGTTTTCCGTCTAAGCTCGTTAAAATAAGCCTAACGGTATTCTAGCGTTAAATTATATAACTAGAATATAGGCTAACTAACTATAGACGTCCTAAGAAATAGTATACCAAAACGTTGTACGAAACGATTCTTAACTAATTAAAGATTAATATCTTTTAAAATATATATTACTTTTGTTATAAATAAGAACGTGAATTTTTTTCTATTAAGAAAAAATAAATATTAGTCAAAGGCATTTATAGCTTTATAATATAAAAGTTCTTTGGGTCTTGAAAATTAGTCTTAATAAGTTTTATATTGATTAGCTAAGTTTGTTAATTAATATGTAGGTCTTTATGCTAGCTCAGATTTTTCCTATCTGTAGTTAGGCCATGGTTAGTTGGCATGTATGCACTTACTATGTATGCGACAGACAGGAGCACCCGGATGTCAATTTGCATGCAGTGCCGCTTGGCTTCGCACTAAGGCAGTACATAAAAAGACGCGAAGGTAGACACTTAGCTAGAAGAACCTCCGCTGAAGCCTTGGTTAGTCGTCTTCCTGACAAGCTTTCTACCATGGCGCGCTTCGCACAACTCGCCACCGTCCTGGCGGCTGCGTCTCTGGCCAGCGCCCGCGTGCCTTTCATTCAGAAGCGCCAAGTGCCTGTGGACCCTACTGGCGTCACGACAATCACATCCGCCGCAGGTGCTAAGATCACATACAAACAACCTGGTAAGGCGGGTGTTTGTGAGACCACTGAGGGTGTCGACGATTATGCCGGCTACATCAGTCTCAGCCCAACAGTTAACATGTTCTTCTGGTTCTTCGAGGCTCGCGAGAAGCCGACTGAGAAGCCATTGGTAAGCAGCATATTTGTGAGGCGTCACTGATAATTACTAATCAGTTCATTAGACGTTGTGGTTGAACGGAGGCCCCGGAAGTGACTCCCTCATCGGCCTGTTTCAAGAGCATGGCCCATGCAATATCACCGAGGATCTAAAGACGCAGCTAAACCCCTACTCTTGGAATGAACAGAGCAATATGCTGTATCTCTCACAACCTGTGGGTGTAGGTTTCTCTTACGAGACTACTAAAACCGATGAAAATGGTCGCTTCTCGCTCGTCGACCCAGATACCACAAACACGACCGATGCTGCAGCCATTGGCGCCTGGCACATTCTCCAGGCTTTCCTAGAATTGAGTCCACAGCTCGATCCTGACATCTCCAACTTCACTTTCAATCTTTGGACTCAGAGGTGGGTGTTCTTATGATGTAGAAAAGAACACATGGCTGATAACTTTACCAGCTACGGAGGTCACTACGGCCCAGCCTTCTACAACTACTTCTATCAGCAGAATCAGAAGATCATGAACGGCTCAAGCGCGGGTGTCGAGGTCCACATGGACACTCTTGGCATAATCAACGGCTTTATTGACGGACAGATTCAGACACCCTACTACCCTGAGTTTGCCGTTAACAATACCTATGGTATCAAGGCAGTCAACGACACGATATATACATTTATGAAGAATGCCTACTACATTCCCTATGGCTGCCATGACCAATTGGAATACTGTAAGCAATCTGACCGTACCACCGAAGATGGCTACAGCACGTGCGTATCCGCCGACAACCTTTGTCGATCGTTAGTCGAGTCGCCTTACTACTCCTTTGGAGGCAGGGGTATCTACGACATCAGAAAGCCTTACAATGACACAACACCTCCTGAATACTTCGTGGACTTCCTAAATTTGGCTTCCACGCAAGTTGCGCTTGGTGTGAACATCAACTACACCACCACAAACGCCCCCAACGTATTACTTGGTTTCGATCGAACGGGTGACTCTGTCTTCCCCGACTTTCTCGAGGACCTTGAGGAAATTCTTGGCTACGGTGTTCGCGTCGCTCTGATTTACGGAGACGCCGACTACAACTGCAACTGGTTCGGTGGTGAAGCCGTCTCTCTAGCTGTCAACTACACCAACTCCGAGGCTTTCCGTGCCGCTGGTTACACTCCCTTCCTGGTCGATGGCGTTGAGTATGGTGAGGTCCGTGAGTATGGTAACTTCTCATTCACCAGAATCTACGAGGCTGGTCATAAGGTGCCATACTACCAGCCTGTGGCCAGCTTGGAGCTCTTCAGGCGTGTTCTGAATCATGTCGTTATCGCGGACGGTGGCCAGGTTGTCACATATGACTACAGTACGAACGGCACGGCGAAATCTACCCACCTCGAGCCTTTCGTTCCGCTACCGCCTTCCAGCATGCCCACTTAATAGGGTTAAGTGGAGCTTGGCATAGAGTAGCGGTGAATGTGAATGTCTGTAGTAATGATGCGAGGTATTTTGCTGCATCTATTGTGCTAGATACTGTGCCAGCGCTACGACCAATGCAATGGTATCGAAATCACCTACACATGATGCCCTTGGTCATCTTGTCGCACTTTCTCAGCTTGGGTAAATTAGTTACTCCAGGGTTGAGATTTGCAATTATTGGAACTATCGTAAACGGGCTTAAGGAAGCATCTCAAAACTGTGCGGTGATGTCATTTGTTACACAGCTTTGCGGCACAACTCTCTACACGTCTCCTTCCGAGCCCCTGGCGGTGCTTCAACCACTGTCGCGATTGCAACCTTCTGTGCATCTGAATCAGAGCAATAGATCGTTTCTCTCACACGTCCGCGAGTCCAGTTGACGCGACCATAATCGTCGCGCCAGCTGCCGACGCGTGTAGTCGCCAACGCGCAACATTCGCGTTGATATTAGACGTCTCGAAACAGCCACCTCCAGCCATGTCCGACAATAAACACTCATGCTGACGCCAAGACCACCTTGCATTCGTGTGAAACCAAAACAGGTACCTTTGACCATTATAGGTCACAAGCAATCAGGATCTCTCTCTTCGGTGGCTTTCCCGCGTCTTTCGGAGCGCGACCGCTGCGCCCTTCCAATGGCAACCTGCACCCCCGTGTTTCCCTTGATATGCAGCCAGGCGCCCCCAATGGAATGCCTTCATTCACTACGAGTCGACACGTAGCAAGGCTGCCATCGTCTCCGAATAATGATGTCTCATCCTTCAATCTAGACTCCTCGACTCTGGACCGAACGCAACGGTTGTACGGGGGTAGGTAGCATGTATTCCCCGTTACGAGGTCAGGGATGTCTGAGCGGGGCTACATGCGGCGCCGATTCGCTCATGGTGTACGAGTCAGTTTATCCGCATCACGAGGTAGGACTTTGGTTGACAGCTGTGTATTAGGCACCGGCGTGTAAATGAGAAAGCACACGACGACCCCATGGTCGATGACAAAAGGGATGCATCCTTATTAGACAATGATTCGAACGAGATAACATGTCATGACGTCGACTGCCTTGTGTCTGTAAGATTGGTTGAGCCCTTGCTATCCATTCCATACGAAGAAGTGGGTTCTTACAGGATGGCGACTCAGTCTTTTGCCGGGTGCAATAGGCCCAGCTGCTATTGCAATGGTAAATTCAGTGGTAACGGAGAGAATCTGATAGGTAATTGCTGCTTTTCCAGGCTTGCCAGTTGAGATGCTCATTTCGGAGTGGTTGTATGCGCTTGAAGCACGATTGCTGATTACGGGGTACGGCGATAGTTTCAACACGATGATCATTCTCACGACATTGAGAATGTCACGACGTTCTTATGTTCTGTAAAGGAAGAAGAAAAACCAACAGAGTACGAGCTTCATGTGTGCAGCAGTTGCACCAGTTTGTAGCATATGATATTTCTATATCTAATGGCTTGATTTTTTTATTCTAACAGGTGGCCGCATACTTCACGAGGCGATTGACCAACTATTATTCCTGCTTTGGGCCCCCTTGCAACCACCGATCAGAATATTTCTCTGCAAAACTTCTCCTTATGATAAGGTGTTAGTTCCCACTCTTGCCGCTAACCCTCAAACTATTCTGCTTTTCCCTCCCACTGCGCATCTCTGTCGTTTCGCATCCTCGTATACCCTGCTCGAACCTTGTTCTGACTTGTTCTACCATCTCGAAAAGTTTGTGGTCCAGTCAGCAAACCTGTGGCCTGTTGTTCTCGTATATTCTCGATGACTTGGTCTTCGGGAAACTCCGCATCGATGAGAAGTCGAAAGTTTGTCGGTAGCGCAACTATGCCAGTATCTTCTTTTTGATACACTTCCAAGAGGATACGAGCTTTTTGTATCTAGGACGCTCCATCACTCTCGGACAGCTTCAGAAGAGAGTTTCCAGTGATGACGAGTTCTAGCGCTACCATCCAGTTCAGCACTGCACGTTGTTCTAGCGCCCCTACTGACCGCAAGTCAAACGCCCACTGGACTTCACACAAGGGATGGTTCTCGCTGTACAATTTCCATATGGTCAAGGAAACTTGTATCCCGAGCTGAGAATCTTGATCTAGGAGCTGAGAAGCCTGGAGCATGGGCTGGCTGTGCCGATGACCCCCTGTCGTGTGGTTCTCGTGATATTTTACCTAAACGAAGAGCCTTCGAATGTGTCCATAGTGATGCCGATTAGAGTCGAGTCATCTAACGAAATGCCACATGGGATAGTCCTGACTGTGCGGGTAAGCTCGTTCAGTGTAGTGAACTGTGTTAAACTTCAAAGAGAGCTTATGCGTCTCCACGTTGAATTGGCGACATACGAGCTTGAGAGGGTTCGCAATGGGACCATCAGCGGAATTTCTTGGACGCAATGTGATAGGGCTTCCGACCTCTGGTGCCATTCGTACTACCGCCCGCCCGTCTTCGTAGCGTAGCGCGTGCTCGTAGATCATGTTACGGAGCTCTGGTGAGAGCTCAAGAAGGGGCGAAGATCCCATTGATGATGGCGATGGACATGATAACCATGAGAGAAAAGAGAAGAATGTGCCCATAATGATGCAGTATAGGTTGCTTGGAAGTGCTGTGCAGGAAAGCTGATGACTGCATCCGTTCGAGGAGAGAGTTTGACTGTATGAAAAAGAGCCTAAGAACAAAGAGCCTCGAATCAGAAAGCCTAAGAACAAAAGCCTAACAACCTAGGCGTAAAAACTCGGGTCTTCGAGGGAACTATAGCATTAAGGAATCTTGATTCGGATTTGCCATTTGGTGGGATGGTCCCTTACCTAAGTAGCGCTGTTTGCAGATGTGAAGGGACGCAACTGTGCATAGGTGTTTCTGCGCGACCTTCAAGTTTATGACTATATTCATCCCCTTTCCGATTTGTTTGCCAGTAAGACAGGTCAGATACGACTTTTGGAAAGAATTCCAGCTTCCAGTTATCGAAATGCGTAGTATGACCATGATTTCAACTTCACCATTCAACGATCCCGGCATCTCGGATTCCGATGGCTCGTCCTTCTATCTCAATATTCTTGCGAGTTACGTCGTATTACCTGGCATATGACGATGGTCTAATTCGCACACCGAACGAAGTTTTCTGGGAAGAAAAAATCAACGTTCGCATTGGTTCCCGAAACTCGAGCCCACTTAGTCGGTTTGAATGTCCACCAAAGCAAGAAATTGGCGTAGTACTTGAACTTGAAGACCCCTACCTTATCGTATAGCTCTCCACCAGAATCGTGCCGAAACACGTGGGCTCTTGTTAGACTGGAATAACATCTCCTTCCGTCGCCCGAACAAGAGCTGCAACAACGGGCTCGAGGCCGTTGACATCGATTTGCAACTGGGTGTTCGAGTTGTTTAATAACCAATCGCCGGATAACCATTCATGTGAGTCATTACCGCGTCGCACGAGTAACCGAAACGTATAATTTCCTCTCTCAAGACGCACGGACCTACGCCAACTGTCAGAATATCTCCTTTACCCTCCGCTGCAATTCAGAAGTCGATGTCGTAAGTAGGTACTTGTTCAAGACCCAGATCCTCAGTCTGTGGTCTAGAGGCACCGCGCCTGATGTCTCGCTGCTCTACACGAAAGCACCTTCTGCATAACAACCGCTCAGTGCTGGCAAGATGAAAAGTCAGATAGCGTTCTTGGGGCGATAGGTTTGCCGTGACAGGTGCGATTTTCGTTGCTGCAGGAATTTTCAGGGAACACGGTGAAGGCGTAGTGGAGAAGATTGTGTGTAAATTATGACAAGTTTGAGTAGCAAGTGAAGCCTTGTACGTGTGCAGAGAATTTAGCAGCGTCTTGGAAGGTGTTAGAAGTTGGTATCTAGGTGGTGTGAGGGCGCGGTGGAGATATCGGGCCAAATGTGACTTCTTCGGTTTTTGTCTGAATTGGTTGGTTGTTGTAGATGTTGAAGCGAGTATCATTCATCGAGCCCTAAAACAAGACTGTTGGTTTGTTGTCATCGCGGCTTGTAAATCAATTGATCTACACCTTGACTCCGTGCACCCGATTGGCCAACTTCGTTTTCGATCCTGATCTGCGCGATGATGGAAAACATTATGTGCTAGTAGAAACTATTCCGGTCCAGATACTTTACAGTGTATACTGCGAATGCATGCACGCCTAATCAGTACACTACTATGCTGCCGCACTATTCTCCGCCAGCACGCCATTACTAGTCGCCATATCCCCCATAGCCTTCCCACTCTGCTTCTGCCTACTCTTAAAGTACTGCGTAAAATCATGTCTAACCTGATGGACAGCCTCCGCAATGCTCTTTCCCAACGCAGGATCATCACTCGCCTTCTCACACATTTTGAAGAACTCCTTCCTCTTCTCTTCATGCGCGGGGTCCCAAAGCAGATGAAAATTTCCGCGCGACATAGGATCGATCATCTCGCGCCAGATCTTGATGCGGATCTCGGAATATTTATCGAGAATGGATTCGTCAAGTTCGTCGAGATGGATTCCTGTGAAGCAGTCGTAGAGGGAGCCGACGTCGGCGAAACCGCCTGTTAGACCCATGCCGCCGCTGGAGGTATGTTAGTAGAGTATGCGGGTTAAGAGTATTGAGCATGTACAAAGGATTACATAGATGCGCTGCGTCAGCGACCAGTATTGTCTTCCCTACGCGGAAGCTGGGTGCACATCTTTGTTGGAGTTTGTAGGGACTCATGCTGACGAGCTTGTATTCATCGGGCTTTGGATGGCCAGGGAGAATTTGCTCGTAGCGAAGCGGTTGGCGTTTGATGAGCTCCTCTTTCGAGAGATTGTCAGCATCACCGTAAGTCACTCGCCACAAGCCATCGTTTGTGATCTTAGCAGCCATATACCAGTCGGTTGGGTGAACAATAAAGTTTGAGTCCCAGTAGCCGTACCGCTCGTCGAATGGTAGGTAGACCTGATGTGTTAGTCGTGGATTTGTTTATCGCAATGTATGAAGCATACATTGGTAGCCACCACCTGCGACTTCAGCGTCTCTCCTGGATAGTCCTTCCCGAATAGCGCGGTACGAACACCACTTGACGCGCCATCAGCACCAACCAAATAGTCACCTGTGATCTTCTTCTCGCCATCTCTCGTTTCCACAACCGCCGTAGCACCGTTGTCGTCTTGTTGCACGCCGACTACTCTATGGCCCCACTTAATCTCGGTATCGAAGTAGCTTTCGAAATGCTTTACAAGCAGCGGGCCTAACTGATCTAGTGGTAGCACCACCATTGAGTATTTTGGGTCTTCTGGCTCGCGGCCCATGCCACCTAAGAGGGTCATGTCCTGTAACCGCCAGCAGACACCGTCTGGATGAAACCCGACTGCACGTACATCGTCTATGATGCCTGCGCGATGGAAGTCATACACTGCTGAAGGCGCGTAATGAGCAGCTCTTGGGTTGTCGCTGATCTTGGTATCCGCATCGAGAATGGTAACTTTGATGCCGAGATTCTTCGCAACAAGGACTCCGAGCAAAAGACCGGAAGGACCAGCTCCAGCAATAACGATCTGCAAGTGTCAACGATACGCGAAACTTTCAAGTAGGGACAAACGTACGTGGTTGATCTTCGGCATGATTACATATCTGGGCTACTGCATGTGAATGCTTCCAAGTTCCAGCTGCCATTGTTTACATAGTAAGATGACTTGTCCCTGGTAGTGGGGCAGTCGAATCCCCCGCCCCCAAAGTTCTCCACGGTCTTCTCGTTGATATCCGGCTGTACTGCAGGTGCGGGGAACAGCTCTACGGCCCCACATGGCAATCGGCAACGGCGCATCGTATGACCGCAAGCCGGCACGGTGCACGTGATGTTGCGAGTAATGGCAGTACCCCACCATCGCTAGGATATGCCAAAACTATCAATTTCTCACCCAAATTGATCGTTTTCAACACAGTAGAGGCGTGCAGGCATTATATCTTATTGTTAAAGCTTTCTATTTGTATCATAGACTATATGCAAGCTTAATTTAGTAGTTGTTATTACCAAACGTATGCTTTTACTTATGTTTCTAGCTACTGCTCTATATATAGTATATAAGTATTGTATAACTTTACCTATATTAGCGTATTAAGGTAAAGCTTTATAGATATATTTAGATTATGTTAGCGAGGAATTTGCGCGCTGAAATATTAATAAAATGTGTAGTTTAGTAAAGTTGTAGGTAGTTGTAGTTAAAGATTATTGCGAGATTCAAGCTTCGTGTTGCGATTGTGGCTAGCGTAGGGCTCGTGCGGGTGTCGGTTTTTTCCCTTTGACCAAGTGAAAAGGTCTTGGAGGGGTGAATGCAAGGCTGGCGAATTGTGGAATCGTGAGGTATGACGTAATCGTGGGCGCGCGTCTCCCCCTGATGATCGTGGCTTTCGGCAGCATCAAGCCACCGCTGCTATAGCGAACACGTCTAACGACGATGGTGACGAAGATATTGCGATACACCGTAAAAGTGTTGGGAAGACGCGGTCCACGCCATCGACACCTCCAGGTCGCCAACGCTGTGGAGACTGGAGATGGTCGCAGTCGTGGTGGTGAGATCCGAACAGATTTAGAACACAGTGCACACCCACGCGCGACGTCATGACAATTCGCCGGATTCATCCTACTCCAACTCGGACGCCTCAGCATGTGACGATGCGAGCGACACCGAAACATCCCGCTCCAATCTCCTGGCCATCGCATTTACCGGCCCTTCAAGCGTTTTCAGCCTCCAGTTCGCCACCATCTCAACCACGAACAGCTGCAACACCATGCGATTAATCTGTTCGTCGCTGTCTGCGTTCAACATAATTCTTTTCAGCTCGCCTCCGCCGTCATGACTCAACAGTGCCATGTACCTAGGCACCGCTTGATTCTCCATCGTCGCCTAGGTCTTGCTGCTCCACCTATTTTATCATAGCACACCAAGCTCGTTCCCATGATGCCCCTAGGTCTGCGACGATTGGGCCGACGCGTGCTGAGAGTCTTGGACGACCCAGTTATACCCACTATCTCCTTATCTCGGTTTCCCTCAACCAGACTGATCCCAAACTTTGGCACGGCCTTGTCCACTTTTCTTGCTGCGCCGAAAGCCGACCTGGGTATTGATGACTGCAAATCTTGGTTGTAGCGGGTGTCTGCGCTTCGTCCAGTGTCGTCAGTCAAGAGCTTGATCAAACGTTGTGCAATCCTGCTGGCGGGAAGTTGCTATCAAAGTCGTGGCACGCCGATTTCTGATGGCCTTCATACATTTCTGCACTTTCGGCGGAAACAGGCGTTATTGTACTCAAACAACTTCGGCGCACTTGCGGCTCTTCAACATCGGACAATGCGGGTTCCCTAAAATACCTCCAGCGCCAGGGCAGCCACTCCCGCTGAAGCGATCAAGGTTCTGGAATTTCGGGCGGCGATTCTGGTGCCTCTCGAGATTTTGGCGCTCCCGACGTCCCTTGTCCCCTGCAACTTCCGCTCCACCCTTTGCTAAGCTGACGAACACGGCACCGAACCTTCTGGCCGCCGAGTTTCGACTAGGAAAATTGGGTCGGCACGCCACTACAGAGTTTGAGAACTCTTCGAATGACGTTCGGACCGTATGCAACATACCCGCACTAGCGGCTCTTATCAATTCCACACAACGTTGAGAGAGTCCGCTTTCCATCGCGATCTCAGCCATTAACTCGAATCGACGACTTGCTCGTTCTTAAGTTTTGGTCTCTACCGATCTGTTCTCCATTATTCCACACACCCACAACACACAGGCCACGCCGTCTGTCATACCCTGTGCGTTCCTTGGGACTCCGATACTTCAAACATCCACCGTTGGGCGCATGAACGGTCCCAGATATCAGCCTGCCTATTAGGAACTACCGGCAATTTAGCGCACAAATAAGACTCACCACGTGCAACGTTATCTGCACCTAGTCGCGGAAGTCGGCGCGTGGTAATTATTGCGAGCGCACTGGCTACTCCTAACGTGCCCAACTAGCCGTCTGATAGTGCCCAAAAGAATACAATATCATCATGAACCCCTTTCCAGATGCTGGCCCGTCACGTCAGGCCAACTTCGAACTCGAAGATCAGATGTCCACTACTCCTGGCAGGAAACGTGTTGGCTGGCATTCAGAGAATCCCGCTGTACACTCGACACAATCTCCCGAAGACACAGGCTCTGGGGGGCATAACACGCCCCTCGAACGATCGGATGTATCACATGATGATCTCCAGAAGATCCGTGCCTCACTGCGCTTAGCTCTCGGGGATGAAAATCTACAGGAAGAAGTTATACAGGAACCTATCGCTGCCTCAAAAGATGTACAGAAACCTCGACCAGCCATCCGAAAACCTGATACCCGAACGCCACCTCCGGAGTTTTATCTCAACGATCAACCGAATCCGTTTGAAGAAAATGTGGCATCGAATCCTTCGGTAGGACACGACCTCAAAGAGAGATCAGGGCTTGCTGCTCAACGCCGCGCAGCAAGGCTGTCCAAGTCCGTAGGCACTTACTCTGCCCAAATATCACGGCGCAACTCCAAAGAGACAGCGTCTCCACCTGTCGAACTTCAGAACCTCTCACAGAGACACGAGTCGGTAGGCGACACCTCCGACGATGACGATGACGACCCTAGATTCATGAAGCGTGCATCCATGCTTCTTCGTCAACACACCGTGCGAGCTGCCAACAGCCAGCCTTTGTTGAGTGCTGAGGATTTGTATCATACGGAAGCACCACTCCAGTCAGGCCAGGTAACACCGGATGCTATGGAGATTGAAGATGAACACGTTGTCCGTCCCACCAAGTATCGGACGGGAGTACTAGGTACTCTCATGAAGATGTCTAGTAATGCGGCACCACCATCATCTTCGCGCCGACCCGCTCACCATCGAACTCTCAGCGCTGGCACGTTCAGCGGAGCGTCAACAGCAGCCAATTCCCCAAATCCATCGCCGCCTGCCTCGGGGTACTCAACTCCTCGTGGGGGGCGCCCTTGGTTCCGAAGCCACCACACCAACCAGTCGGGAACATCCATCTCGCAGTTGGTCGGATCCTCGGCGCATAGCTTAGCTGCACCTGCGCAACAAGAGCTGGGTCAGGAGTTTGATCAACAATACAAGAAAACAACCACTCGCCCTGGCATGGGCAAACGTTCCAAGTCAGATGAGTCTATACTTCCTTTCAAGAGGAACAAAAGGAAGGAAGAGGAGATTAGGATCAAGATTCATCTAGCTGGTACACTTGCGCGTCAGAATTATCTCCGCAAGCTGTGCAAAGCACTAATGATGTACGGAGCTCCCACTCATCGGCTGGAAGAGTACCTGAACATGTCGGCTCGAGTCTTGGAGATTGAAGCACAGTTCTTGTACATGCCTGGTTGCATGATTGTCGCATTCGACGACTCCTCAGTTCACACCAGTGAGGTGAAGCTTGTTCGGACTGCGCAAGGCGTTGATCTTGGCAAATTACGAGATGTCCACGAAATCTACAAGGATGTGGTACACGATAGAATTGGCGTGGATGAGGCTACACCTCGACTAGACGCTATCATGGTGCGCAAAGACAAGTTCAACAAGTGGCTTCGGGTGCCGGTGTATGGCTTAGCCTCCGCAACTGTCGGACCTTTCGCTTTCCAAGCTCGATTCATCGACCTGCCCTTCTGCTTCCTCCTGGGGTGCCTCATCGGATGGCTTCAACTCATCGTCGCACCTGGAAACGACCTCATCAGTAATGTTTTCGAGATCGGAGCATCGGTCATCACCAGCTTTGCCGCGCGTGCTCTCGGATCCATCCGGCACAATGGGAAAGAGCTCTTCTGCTTCAGTGCTATGGCTCAATCTAGCATCGCCCTCATTTTACCGGGTTTCATGGTGCTATGTGCGTCATTGGAGCTGCAGAGTAAGCACATCGTTGCGGGATCAGTACGAATGGTGTATGCCATCATCTACTCCCTTTTTCTCGGATTCGGTATCACGATAGGTACTGTGCTATACGGCGTGATGGATCACAACGCTACCTCGCGAACGACATGCCACGAGCCAATGTCAACGAACTTCTACTACGTCTTCGTTCCTGCGTTTGCGATCTGTCTACAGATTGTTAATCAGGCCAAGTACAAGCAGATGCCTTCCATGACCGTCATCGCTTTCATCGGCTGGGTGATCAACTTTCATAGTTCAACGTACTTCAAGAGCAACGCGCAACTCAGCAACACGCTCGGAGCGCTAGGCATTGGTATTGCCGCCAACGCTCATGCACGTTTTGGCCGTCACATCGAGAACTGGAGCTTGGATACGTGGGAGAACAAGATGCGGCCCCACCTGGTCAAGGTGCGAAAGTTGTATCGCACGAAGAGCCATGGACGCATCCGTACGCACAAGGTCGAGCGGTCAGCTTATGACCCAACGCATAACAGCAGCGGGTACACATCGCGAGCCAGCTCCGTCAGCGACTTTACGCCGCATGCAAGGAAGATTGGTTATGGTCTTGCCGCAGCCGCCATGTTACCAGCTATCTTCGTACAAGTCCCGTCTGGATTGAGTGTCCAAGGTTCGCTCGTAGCGGGCCTGACTTCAGCCGACCAGATCGTGCGCAACAGCACCGGCAATGCTACAACCCTCAGCAGTGCTGACGTAGGCGGCAGCACGAGCATTAATTCCATCGCCCTAGACGTTGGTTTTTCGGTTGTCCAGATCGCGATTGGTATCACAGTAGGCCTCTTCTTGGCTGCGCTTATTGTGTACCCGCTGGGTAAGCGGAGGTCGGGATTGTTCAGCTTCTAGGCGAGCCTGCACATCACCTGCCTCTCAGGTGTGCCCGTTATAGTTGCCTTGCCGATTGGTAAAGCACAAGCCATCTCTAATGCATGGGGAGGAATGGCAGACACAAATTATCTCAGAACGCACTTTCATATGTTGTCATCTTTTGGAAGCAAGCGAGTCGAGCATTTGCAGGAGTTTGGGGTTAGAAGTTTTCGTTAATTTAAGGCGGCTTTGGTGAAGCTGCGATTTAGATTAAGATACTGTTCTCATAATGTATCACCATCCCCGCCGCTCATGGGCTGCACCGTCTCAGAGTCTTGCTTTCTCTCACCGGATGTGATGACATCATGTGATGGGTGCACTAGGATGCATTACTGCATCCGGCGTGGTGTAATTTAGGTCCCGCTCCCCCTGAGTCGTCATCGTCTTACTGTAATACTGTGTACCGGTAATGCCTGGGCCCAGACTTGCGAGAGCAGCGGACATCAGACAATCACTTCTGAATGTAGCAGTGTACCTGAAACGCGCTTAGATCTCAACATCGCGTCTTTCCTTTCTTCTACGAGGCAGGGTGAGTATGGGAGAGTGCTGAGGCGTAGGGTTGCCCCGCAATGCATGTACCCACTCGACGTCTCAGCGTGTACATTGCGGCACGCTCATGTAGCTGATGGTGCGCCACAGACTGGTTCATGATACGTAACGTCTAGCCTTGGAAGCCTAACATTGGTGTCGGTGGCTGCTAGCTCTCGATTACAAAGCTCGCGACGTCTACGTCCGACCCCGAGCGCGACTATCCACGTCCAAAAGGACAATAAAACATCGCTTGCCATCACGTTCAACAGTCGAATCAATTCAACGGGCCTAATAACTCCACACCCATCCTTCAACCAAGCAATCCATTTCACTTACCCCGCAACCTGTCATAATGACAGTTACACAAATAATCCACTTCCGCGCGCCTTCGGCCTCAGAAGCCGACTCGCAGGCTCACGCAGCTGTCAAAGCCCTCAAAGGCGCTACGGCTCCCGAAAACTACGTTCTAGGCACCCAAACCCAGGACAAGCGTAACCTGCAATTGACCTCAGAGTGGCACGACCCCAAAGCCGTGTCCTCGAAAGAAGCAGACCAGTACCGCGAAACCGTTATTAAAACGCTGGGAAACCCCGAGAACATGTTCCACGTTTCATTCAAAGATGGACAGTCAGCTTTTGACAACGGCGGCCCGTTATCCTCGCCTCTGGTCGAATTCGTGCAAATTTACTTCCCAGCCAGCCAGGTCACGGAGGAGTTTAGAAGTAAGGTCGCGAAGGAGTTCGAGAAGTTTGACGATATCTGTAGCAAGGTTATAAAGGGGAATGGTGATTTAGCGTATGGCTGGGTGTTGGAAGAGCAGGAGCACAAGGATGTCAAGGGCAAAGCCAAGTGTTTTTTTGTGTCAAGGGGCTGGGAAGGCATGCAATATTTTGAGAACGTGGTCAAGACAAAGGAGTACATGGAGGCGGTGCAGATTCTGCTGGGATGGAAGGCCCCGTGGGATATGTGGCATGTGAAGAGGGAGTTTTGAAGACGAGGAACTTGCCGTTTCGCAGGGCTGTGATCCCTGTGCTTCAACTATGTCATCCGTCACATCAATTAAACTCTTGCGGCGCGATCCACTGCTGACTAAGCGCCTTGTTCCTAAGGTTTCAGGTCGCTCCTGATTCAAAGGTTGTTTCTGGTGTGCATACCGTCAAGGTTATAGTAGTCGTGGTTGTCTTGCTGCTCATGCATGTTTAGTGGTACCGAGGATTCCTGGCATCGGCCCGGGTGTGCCGCCGAACTTCCCGTGCACTACGTGCTCTCGACCGAGACGACGCGTTGCGTGTTTGTAAATCTTCCTCTCCAGCCAATTAACGCACGAAAGAAATGGCTTGGCGCAATATGGATGCGCGAAATGAGCTGCTATGTGTAGAGCTTTCGTACAGAATCGAGAGCATGCCTCTCTTGTCCCTGCCTCTACGGAAGCTTCTCCGGTACTGAAAATGTGGCTGGCGGCAAGATTTACGGCTGTTCAAAAGTCGTTTCTAAGCTATTTACACAGTAAGAATTCTTGTTAACTAGCAAGCGTGAAAATCGCAAGGTATTGTTTGAGCGACGGATAAAGCGTAAGCTAATGCCTAAAACGCACTCATCAGCACGATAATAAAGGTTATGTTTCTAAGAGAACTTCGCGACATAGTGTACAGTTAGCTTCTACCTAGTCTTGTCGTAGTTAGATAGATAGAAGGTAATAGCATCCTCTTCTAAACAATCTCCTAGCTGAATAAAAGCTGCTTAAACTTACTAAGTACAAGGGTTTAGGCGACGCTATCTCTACTGCAAGTAAAACGCCATGCTTAATATCTTTTTAGGAAGAAGTAGAAGAGTGTTGTTATTTTAGAGTTTGATATATTCGGACTGCGTAGAAGTGGGCTAAGATAAGTAATGCACTTGTAGTATATGGTGATGGTCGAAGAGTAGTTGAATCACTAAAGAGAGCATATACTAACTATTATTGACGTTGACCCTTCCGTAACGATCTGGGAATGCTTGTGTATCTTCGCCTGAGTCGTTATCTCGCCTTCATAGTGGAGTTCTTCAATAAGGAATTCAACGTGCTTTGAATGCAGTTCCTTATATCCAGGGTGACCTGGGTTTCAGGTTGAAAATCAATGGTAATGCGCACCCCATCAAGTGTGGTAGTCTGCAGCGGCGTGAGCATCTCCACGACGTCGATTCCGGTGAGCTTGTGCTTGACTTAAAACCTCGGTTGTAGGTCGAAGCGGATATTGCGTACTATATTCTTTGGAATAAGGTTCTCGAACCACTTCAGTGGTTTTCACTGAGAAAGTGCTCAGGAATCTGTGGATACTGAATGACGAAGACTGTCTTACGATGAAGCGCCTCTGGCATCTCGACGGCGAAGTCATTACTGACGATTTTGGTATTTAGATACCATGGCGCTTTCCAAGACTCCTTGCAGCTGCCGCCGCCAAACGAGTTAGATTCATGTGCTTGTCCAAGCTGAGGGTACGTGGTATTCTGTGGTACTTTCTTACAGGCACGTCCACCTCAATTGACCTATCGAAATGGTCAACATGATCGTGGGTTATGTCGCTAAGCTCACGAGGCAGTTTTTCGCAATTGTGATCACAGGTTTTCTTTTGCTAAAATGTTGCGCCATAGAATTACAGTACCCGTAACTCTACTACTAGAAACCTGATTTGATAAGTTTTTGAAAATATTAAATCTTATAAAAATAGCTAACTTTTTTTATACTAGAAAGTTGTAAAAATATCTATGATTTAGAAAGGAATGTTTTTATACAAAAGGGGGACAAAAAAAACCAATCGATGAGGTTATCCTTTTCAATTGCTAAAAATAAGATAAAAAAAGGAGCTACGCTAAAAAGAGTTAGTGATTTAAAAAGCCAAGGACGTTCTCTTGATGTTAGGCTACTTAGTAAGCAGCCTAGTCAGCATCTTTCTGTAACGGCACAGGCAAGACTTACGGATCAGTATTGGCAGAAAGGATCACGGCAGAGGCATATGGGAGTGCGTAGTGATCTACAAATAAGCCTTAATTCTAAAAAGACACCTATAGGCCTTGTAAAAAAGGATGTTAAAAATTTACAAAGCAACTATAGATCCTAAGCTATCTTTATACCTACCACCTAGGCTAGAACTAGAGTAGGTCTAATACTAGCAAGATCTAGCCTAAGCAAGATAGCAGTAAGAACAAGGGAGTTGTAACGTGTTTGTTACATTACCCCTTTTCTTAGCATACAGCTAGTCCTATAGCTATATATTTTTAATATGTTTATTTATTAACCTTATAACGTCTTTTGTTGTTATATACATCTGATAGGCAGTTACCGCAAATTCTACCTAGAGCAGTACTAGGCTGCCCTTAAGTGTTTGCTGTTTTAATATTATAATAATAACACGTCTTATCTAGGCTAGTAAATAGATATAGGTTGGGCTGTGGTTAGGGTCTGACTTAAGCTAGCCCAACCCTAACCTAACCACAACCTACGTTTTTTACGCTAAAGTTAGGTATAGGTTAAGTTAGGGTCACATAAACTAGTAGTTGTAGTTATAGTTAAGTTGCATAGACTAGTAGTTGTAGTTAGGTTACGCGCCTGGACTGTAAGTATAAGTTAGGTTGTAGTTAGGTTATAGAGAGAAGTAGTTAGGTTGTAGTTACGTGCTATTTATAGTAATAAATAGCTGTAATAATTAGATCTAAAAAAAGGTAAAATTAAGTAAAATTAAGAGAGGTAAGCTAAGTAAGCATTAATTTAGTTATAACCTTAACTTAACTACAACTACTAGTCTATGCAAATTAACTACAACCTTAACTACTAGTCTATGCAACCTAACTGTAATTTCAACTACTAGTCTATGTAACTAAACTACAACTACAACTACTAGTCTGTGCGACCTTAACCTAACCACAACTATTAGTCCGTGCGACCCCAACCCAACCTATACCTAAGCGTGGGTACCCACGACTTATTTACTAGCCTAGTCTTATCTAATTTTTCTGCTCCTCTAAAACACTACACACATACACACATATATATACATATATACTGCTACGCTGCTCTTCTAGAGCTTTACTAAAGGCGTATTACTTTATCTATTTGCAGTTGGTGCGCGCTTTTGCATAAAGCATTCTTAGAGTTAAATATTAGTTTAACTTTGAGAGGTTTAAGAAATGCGCTTATTACGCATAGTAAAAGAAAAATCCCTTTTTTGTAAGTTTAATATGTTTTATATTTTTCAACCAAAGTAGACTTAAATAGGTGCTAGATAATGTTAAAAAGAAGTTCCTTGAACTTCTTTTTACAATAAAATATCTTGCTGCTGCAAAGGGCAAAAGGATTTTAGCAAAATACTACCTCCTTCCTAAAAAGCAGGTGTAGACGGCGGTCTTTATCTCAGCTAAGAAGGTCTAAGTAATAAAAAGCTAAAGAAAGAGCTATTTATAGCTTTGATTCTAGTTTTTACTTACTAAGTCCTCTTAAAAATCTAAAACGCTATCCATTCACTAGATAGCTAAGTTACCTCTTTTGAGGCCTTTGCTTACTAAGGCAGAACTAGCAGTAGTATTCTAGTTGCTCCGCTAGGAGAGGAGGACAAAGAGCAGCGCCTCTAGAGAAAGGCTGGGGAGGAGGAGAAGAGCAGTAAGCTCTTCTCTAGCTCCTCCTCCTTTTATAGAGAGAAGAAGCGATCCTCCTTAAATCTTTAAGTAAGGGTAGTAGAGGGTAGACTCGTAGGCTAGTAAATGGGTATAGGTTAGGTTGTGGTTAGGGTCTGACGTAAGCTAACCTAACCCTAACCTAACCTATACCCACGCTATTTACGCTAAACGTAGGTATAAGTTAGGTTAGGGTTACATAAACTAGTAGTTATACTTAAAGTTAAGTTGTATAGACTAGTAGTTGTAGTTGTAGTTACGCGTATAGACTGTAGATATAAGTTAAGTTGTAGTTAAGTTATAAAGGGAAGTAGTTAGGTTGTAGTTATGTGCTATTTATAGTAATAAATAGCTGTAATAATTAAGGTAAAATTAAGTAGGATTAGGAGAGGTGTAAGGGGTGGCTTTAGGCAATAGTACTTGCTTTACACTACAGAATATAGTAAGAGATAACTCTAAAATTACAACGTGTGTATATTCTAAGTAATAATACCTGCAGGCACTCTTGCAGGTAAGGAGCCCCTTATAAGCATAATTGCAGGTGGGCAAGCTAGCGATAAGCGAGCTTAGCGGATCTAGCCAACACGCAACTATCTGTGACAGAGCCTCCCTCTCTAGTCTAGCGTCCTAACAGCCTTAAATTAAAACTTCTAAAATTGTGTATAAAGATAGCTTAGCAAGAAGCGTGTCCTACGCGCGACTTATATGCGCTTAAAACGCAGGTTACTTATAAACTAGACACGTAGCAAGCTTTAGAGTTTAAGTTTCTATAAAGTTATTATATTAACTTTTAGACTTTGTTATTTGTTTCTTAAAAAATTTTAAAAGTAAAAGTAAAAGTATTTAATTATTATAAGTAGTTTATGTAAAGTAATATTTACTGTAGTAATAAAAAAACTCTTTAGTATATTTTTCTTAATTCTTTTTTTGCTTAACATATATAATGCATAGGTATAGCGCACTTACTAAGCACTTTAATAATAAGCTCTAATCTTTACTATAGTCTACTATCTAAATTATAAGCTTATAAAGATATTACACTTATAAAATACTTAGCTATATAAGTTTAGTATACTTAAAAAAGCTATTATTTTTATTACTTTGTAGGCAACTTACTTGTGCTGCGCATAAACTATTACTAAGTAAAAAAGAATTTATAAAAAGACTAAGCATTATAATTATAACTATTGTGCTAAGAGCAACTATAGTAGTTGTACTAAAGTAAGTTTTTTTATTTTATTTACTGCGCTTTAGTTGAATTTAAATGAGTATTTATAGCACTTTAACGTACTTTATAAGCGAGTGGCCGGCACAAGCGAGTAGCCGGACTTTGCCAAGACCTTACTACATCTCTACCAACACGCAATGTCTTAATGTAGCAATGTAATATAAGATTAAAAAGAGGCTTAGATACAGCTTACACTTTAAGCTTTTATTTAAAACGCAACACTTACTACGCCTTGTGCTACAAAAGCCTACAACGTGCTAGAAAAAATACTTAAACAATAACGCGCTAAAACGCTTTATTAACGCAATTGCACGCCTAAATTAATAGCTCTTTAAAAATCTAAAGAGATAGTAATTATTAAGTATGTTCTAAAGCTATTAGAGCAAAGATACCTGCCTTAATTTAATAATGTTAAAGAGATAGCTAATTTTTTGCTTTAAGTCTATAACTAGAACTTAGTTAGTAGAAATTAGGCTGTAAACTTTGTTAAGCGCTGCCTAAAGCTTAAAGCTAAATTTAATTAAAAGTACAACTAAAGTTAAGCTCTCTATAAAAATCTTAAAATTATAAAAAGATAGTTCTACTTAGTATAAAATATAAAAGCTAAGTATAGTATCTTAAATAAAAATATATACAACTTTAATAAGATAGGCTTTATAATAGGTATAATATTAACTAAGTTAGTAGTTATAGCAGCAAAGTATTAAAGACAGCTAAAAATAGTGTAGCAGAGTAACTAAAAGTAAGTTATAGCTATCTAAGGCATAAACGCAATAGAGTAAGTAATTTTATTTTTTATTATTTTTTAAGGCAAGTACTACTTTTCTGCCTAGTATAAAGAGGAGAGCCTGCTTTAAGACTAGGTAATTACAGTCTCTAAAAACCGCTAAATAATAAATAAGCTTAGTATTAAGTAGCTAGAGCTCTTTAATAAGCATATAAAGAAGAAAGTTATTAGTAGCTACTACCTACTAGTTTTTAACAGCTATAAGAGCTATAGCTTAATTAATTTTTACTAGCTTTACAAGAAGAAAAAAATAATAACATTTTATATACTTTTTTACTTTATATACCTGCTATAGCTACTTAATATTAAGTGTTGTGCGCTATTAAAGAAGGCGTATAAGTGCTAAGCTAAAAAGCCTATACGTAATAAAATTACTTATATTACTAAAATAAGGTTTCTGCTATGCTTTAAAGCTGCTTTTAATACTACTATTATAAAAAGTAACATTTTAAAAGGCTTCTACAGCGCTAGCTTGGTTTCATTTAATTTAAAGGCTATTATATTAACACTTAATATTTGCCTACGTACTCTACTATTACTTATTATTAAGAACAGTCCTTAGTAGTTACAAACTCTAAGCAATACTATAAAACTATAGTTTTAAATAAAGCTAGTTCTTAAAAAGCTATAAAAACATATAAATAGCTTACTTACTTTAATAGTTAAAGTAGTAAAAAGCTTTTTTAAAGGCGTAAAAATAATAGCATATACTTTAGTATTATTACAAAAGTATATTGCTAGGCTTAAAGTAGCTAATAAGGCTGCTATATAATGTAAATTCTATAAATAAAAGTAAGTATAAAAAAAGAAGTTACTTGTAGTTAAGAAAAGTCTTTAACTATTAACTCTAAAGGAGTTTAGAGCGCGTAGTAATAGGAAGAAGGTAAAAAAAAAAGTGTATATTAAAGTAAGTAAACTGTTTTAAAGACGCCGTAGACGCTGCGGCAAGGCAGGACACAACTTGCGCATATGCAAGCTAGATGGAGCAGAAGATTCTAAATAGATTAGCCTACTATAAATACAAATTACTGTTCTTAATGGTGTCGTACGGTTGTGCACAGTCGTGGTTTTGATAAGGTCTTGGCAAAGTCTAGCCACTCGCTTGTGCCGGCCACTCGCTTATGAAGTACGTTATAGGCATTTAAATTATCTATATTAACTCTATGCTTATTATAATACTACAGTTACTAATGCTGCTATTTTCTAAACTAATGCTGCTATTATTACTATAAGCGTTAAGCTTACGTGTTGCTAGCGCTAATTTAACTTTAAGCTTACTAATTATTGCTGTATTATAGCATATACCAGTACTTCTTTAAAAGTTCTTACTTAAGTGCTAACAACTTTACTTTATTATTTAAGCTTAATTTCAGTAGAATAGTATTATATAGTAGCTGCTTTTAAGTAGCTTATTAGCTATGCAGCTAGGATAGCTAGTTCTGTTACTAATACTAATAACAATAATAAGAGCTTAGGTAACAACAGCAAGCTACTGCTTAGGCGCAGCCTAGGCGCAAGTAGCGCGTATAAGAGTAATGCTAAAAGTAGTAGTAATTATAAGATAACTAGTAGTAATAATAATAAGAAAAGTTTAAGTAGTAAGGAGATTTATAATAATAAGTAAAAGTAGATAGATTTTATACTTGTAGTTTTGTTCTTTTTAATACCTAAATTTTGCGCCCTAAGAGCGCGGCAACAATATTTAAGATCTTCCTTTAGTGCGCTTAAGTTGTAATAAGCTTTACTTATGTTTATATTCTCGAATTAGTTCTTTTATGTTTTTAAACTATAATGCTAGAGTCTAAGTGTCTTATAATTTATTATAACCTTTTTATCAAAATTAATACTCTAGCTAGCTATTCTTAATTTATTTTCTTAATATTCTTTTAACTTCCTAGATCTCTTTAATCTTAAGGCTAATTTCTAGTAATTATGTATTATTTTTTTAACTACTGCGGAATGCTTATTTTTCTAGTAAAGAAACGTAGAAGATATTATAAATGCAATAGTAAAGTAGTAGTTGTAACTACAGAGAGGTGACAAAAAAAAAAGATGTTAAAAAAGTTGTTGTATTTAAAGCTTTATATTTATATAAGTAGAAAGGCTATACCTAAAAGAGCTAGCGATTTGGAGAGCCAAGAACTTCCACTTTGAGATAGACGGCTTAGTAAGCTGCTTAGTCAGCACGGTTGCGCCTGCAATCTCGCCCAAAATATACGGGAAAAAAAGTAAAATTAAATTCTAGTATAATTTTCTTTGAACGTGTAAAAACTGCGATAAAATGTGTATATTAAATAACACTAGTTATTCTCTCCTTTGTGTTGGTTCTAAGGTAATTGCAAGTATAACTATTAAGTAGTTATGAAAAGTTCCATATTACGTTTTTTCCTAATATCAAATTAGAATAGCTTACTAATACTTAGTGCACTTAATGAATGATTCTATAGTAGCTTAAAGATATTCAGTTATAATAAGATATAGTTATGGAATACTTCCACTAAAGATGTACTCACTTATACTATAAGCTAATTATTATGTTAAACACTACATTATTTTTGTAATAGAACAATACTTAATATTAAACATATATTGATATTAAGTTTAATTTAAATCTATTATTTCTAGTTTTTCTATTTCTTCCTTAGTATATTAATGATAAGTATACCCTTTTCTTAGAGTTTAAACACAACTTTTACTTATAAATAGAAACATAACAGATTTTTTCTTTTAGTTTTATAGTAAGTTTTTATATAAGAAATTTTATATAATTTACTTTATAAACTTTTAACTTATTTTACAGACGTTTACTAAGAGATTTTATCAAGTATTTTTTTACCCTTTTAAAAATCTTTGTAAGATAGCTTAATTTAGGCTTAAGAGTAAATAAAAATCCTTTTTTTATATTCTATTTTACGACAAGCATTAGTTACAATTTTTTAAGCATTCTTAGCATATTACTATATTAGGAAATAGGCTAATTTTAATAATGAAAAGAATAAGCTTATATATTAAAATAACAGTAACTATAGGCTATAAGAACTATACTATAAAAAAACTAAGTTGAAATAATTAAACTTAGATCATATACTAGAGAATTACTAAGTTATTACGTAATTAGCGCTTATTTATGTAACGCTTATTTTTTTTACTCTTTAATCAGACTCTAAGTAAATAAGATATAAACCTATAAAACTAGTTTATACTATGCTTACGTAAGCTTACTAAATATAATTCTTAAGTAAAGATTTTTACACGTTTAAAAAAAAGTCATACTAAAATTTTCTTTTACCTTATTTTCCTTATATTTTGGGCGAGATTGCAGGCGCGACCGTGCTAACTAAGCAGCTTTCTAAGCCGTTTATCTTAAAGAGGAATTTCCTGGCTCTCCAAATCACTAACTATTTTAGGTATAGTCTTTTTACTCATAGAAATAAATTGCTTTAAAAACAGCAACCTTTTTAACATCTTTTTTTTCGTCACCTCTCTGTAGTAAGCCTGCGTTTCAACTGCTTCTTGCGCTTAGAATAGTTGTTTAAACTTACTAGAAAGCTTCTTGCTAAGTTAGTAGGCTAGGCGAATATTCTTTATACTAAGGCAAACTAAGTTTTTTTAGCAAAAAAATTTTAGTTTATATTTTTATATTATAGTATTAGTATTAGTATTTTATAGTGCTAAAAGGTATTCTTTTTCTATTATAAGTGCGCTGTGCATGCGCTGCACTCTGTTTACAGCGTCTAGTACTTCTCCCTCTAGCCTACTATCCTTAGAAGGCAAAGTAAGTAATAGGTGTTTACTATATACTGCGTAAAAAGGTGTTGTCTTTATTAATTTATAGATAACGTTATTATACGCAAATTAAGCTGTTAGTAGAAGTAATACTTAATTATCTTGTTTTTCTAAAGTAAAAAGTCTTTAGGTACTACTTTATTATCTAGTTCTAGCGTTTAGTTTGCTTAATTACTTAAAGATAGAAAGCTGTGCTTAGCCTGCGCTTTACTTATAATTAGTAGCATATTTTTTTCTAAAATACTAAAGTAAAAATTAGACTGCAATTTAATATAATGCTTTCTAAATTCTATATGTTAAGAGAATATGCTTAAAGTAGAATTCTACAAACTACTTTGCATTCTACGTTTTTAATGCAGGTATATAAATTGCTATTTTTAAGAAGAAGTTAATAATTATAAAAATTGTATTAAATACGTAACGTAAACTATTCTTTGCTAGTAGTAGCTTTATAATAGAATTAAGAGTTACTTTCTTAAAGATCTTATTAAAAACTAGTAAAAGTAATAACTAACTATATTTGCTGTATCTTAAAGCCTTGCTTCTTTAGTATACTATATAAGTCTTTACGTAATCTTAAACATTATAGCTTAGCTCGAGCTAGTAATATAGCCTACTAATAAGCTTATATATCCTACGTGCGCTAAAATAATCTGCTATACACGTGTTGTAATTCTGCAATAAAATCTTCTACCTAATAGCTTGTTTTTGTAAAATATATATTCTACTTTTATATTTAAAGACTTTTTTATTATTAACACGCTATACTTGCGTGTTGCTACTGTTTTAAGTACGTGTTACTTACGTAGATTTTGTAACCTACTATTAAGCAAAGTCGTCTTTTTGCTATAACTAGCGTAGTTTATTTATTAAAGCTCTTAACTTTACTATTGCAAGTTTGCTACTAACTAGTAATCTAGCTTTTAAGCATAGTACGCATAGTGTGCACTTTATAGTATTATTAGTATAAATACTCTCTGTTCTATAAATGTTAGCTATATGCGTTTTATATGCGCTTTTTTGGCTATGCTAAATTATAGAACTTTTTATTCTACTATACTCTACTCTTGCTAGAAGCTTGTTCTATAGTGCAGGCAATAGTTAAGTTAGTAACAGGTTCTTCTATTTATAATCTACTCTTCTTAATAGTCTATCTGCAAGGTTTATATACCCTAGGCAGTACTTAACTTTAAAATTAAAGGCCTTTAAATACAAAGCTTAGCGTGCTTAGTACTAATTTAGCTTTTATATAGCGCGTATAGAGCGTTAGTTGTTATAATTAGTTAATACTTAAATAGTGTGTTAAAAGCCTTCTAAATAGTGTTGCTATTTCTTAAAACTCTATATAATAGCTAGGAGTTATAAGTTGTATACTTTGTAGTTTAGCTTGCCGTTTTGTAGTTTCTATAATTAAAATATAACAAAATACTACTTTTTGTCTTTAAATAGTTAAGATAAAATGCCTAAAATAGTAAAAGTTAAAGCGTTTATCTTTATACAAGTTTTATGTATATTTTTAGAGTAACGTAAAATAGGCGTATATATAAAGCGTTGCTTTAGCTTTATAAAGGCAGCATATATATTCTTATTCTAATAAAACGCTTGTTTCCCTTTTAAAATATTTTTAAGATGTGCTATTTTAGCATCATAGTTTTTAATAAAACGCTAATAAAAGTTTGTAAATTCTAGAAAGAACAATAGTTTTTTAATGCTAGTAGGCGTAGGCTACTGTAAAATAGTAATAACACGCGCTAAATCTGCGCAAATACTGCTTTTTATTATTATTAATTCTAAACAATAAATTTTACTTAAAGCAAACGCACACTTGTTAAAATTTATATATAATTCTACTTTTTATAATACATTAAGTATAGCGCGTATAGCATACTAGTGTAGCGCAATATTATTATTATAGGTGTAAATAAGAATATTATTTAGATAAACTACGCAAAGATAATCTAAGTGCCTTTTTAAAGCTTTATTAATGTAGGCTTCAAAATTTACTAAGGCACTTATAAGCCTAAAAGGTATAATAAAATAGTTAAAATGTCTATATTATGTTTTAAAAGCAGTCTTCTACTTATGTCCTACTTTAATCCTTAGACAATAGTAAGGGTCTTTAAGATCTAATATTATATAGTAGCATATCTTTAATAGGCAGTTTAGTATCTCTTTAATTAAAAAGAGCAGGCAAAAGTTTTTTATTATAATAGCATTAAGGCCCTAATAATTTACGTAAAGGCGAATAGTTCTATTTTTCTTTAGTATAATTAATATTAGAGCGCCTATAAGGCTAGTAGTGTAGCAAAACTATTTCTTTTTTAGTTCTTTTTTAATATAATAAAAGAGCACTTAAAGCTTAGAAAGAAAAAAGTATAAGAAAAGCTATAAAGAGGTTCGTTTCTTTATTAGATAAGAATTATGTAATCTAAACTTTTTAATTATAAAAGAGATTTAGCAGTATTCTTATTAAAAATATTAGCGTAGTCTTATAGTATATTAAGTATATGCTAAACCTACGCTATAAATACGTTTAGTATATGTGCTTTAAGCTTAATGTACGCGCTATTACTTTAAAGTACTTCTAAAAAGTAAAATCTTAAGTTTATAAGTCTTGCGTCCTTTGAAAATACTTTAGTAGCTACTAAGTTAATGTTTGCCCTTATATATTCTTAACGCTACATCTATCTTTTGCAGTTAATACAGATACTCTCCTAGCTTAAGAAAAAGTTGCTAAGCAGTAGTAGTACGCCTTCTTTATCTAATCTATATGTAGTAACCTTTGTAATACGCTCTGCGCTATTATTATTTATTAAGCGTAGCTAAAGCTTGTATACTGCGTATATATTCTACCTTTATAGTCTAATCTAACTTCGGCAAAGAAGTTCTACATCCTAAATAAGGTTGAGATTTATTTCTACAGCTGTTTTTTAACTAATAAGGATAACATCTACTTATAGATCTAAAATAACCTAGAGTTCTTTCTCTACTTTAGTTACTAAACATAATTTAGTTTATATTAACTAAGACCTTATTAAAGTTGCTGCTTTAGCACTTATTAGCGTAGTATTCTTTCTTCTAGCACTTAAAGTATGTAATACTATTGCTTTTTTTACACTTTTTAGATGCTTTTAGTATAGTAGCTATAAAAAAGTTTTTTTTTAAATAAAAGGATTCTAGTTAGGCTAATTATACGTTATAAGTGCTTTACGCAAATTCTGTTTAAGTATAAATTTAAGCATTATAAAGTCTTCTTTATTTGCAAAGATCTAACATTGTTAGTAATTACACGCTATAGTTTAAGCCTTAGTTTAATAAATAAGTGCTGGACTTTTTATACCTTAGTAGACGTTGTAAGTTACTCCTTAAGGACATTAAGATAAGTTGCAAATAATTAACCATTCTAGTCCTTCTGCTGCATAGTATACGCGTGCGTAGGTTCTACATTAAGGCTGTAGTTAATAAAGTTTAAAAGTAAGTTAAGCATATATTACTAAAAATAATCTTAAGTTAGTACTCTTTTTTTACTTTAAAAGAGCGCTTATAGTAATTATACTAAAGTTCCTAAAAGTCTCCCCTAAGATACTACATTACCTAGATTATTTTATAATTTTTTTTTTCAATTTTTATAGTAGTAGCTAAAACGCTACTTTACAAGAGTAGATAAACTTACAATATTCTTTAAAACTTTTACTTTAGTATTAAGCTAGTTCTTTAAGTTTTAACGCGCGTTATACGTGCGCTATTAGTATTACTTTAAGTGCGTTTTGCGCGCAGGGTGTTGTAATTAGTACTATTAATATATTTAATATTTCTTCCTATTTAGCTCTTTCTAGTTGTATAACTTTCTCCTCTAGCTTCTGCAATTATTGTAAGAATTAAAACTTATTGCGTTGCTTTTCTACAGCTTTAACGCGCTCTTTAAGCGTTGTAGATGCGCTTCTAGTGCGCTCTATAAGCTCTTTAGGTATAACAGGCCTTAATAGTGTTTAAGGAGAATTAGAGAGTTAGAATTTAGTAAGGCTCTAGCTTCTTTAGTTGCCGTAAGTATTAGATTGCGTTAAGAAAGCTATCTTTAAACTATTAGCCTATAGAAGGAAGTATTATTCTGTAAGGGGTAGCTTTAGGCAATAGTACTTGCTTTACACTATAGAAGATAGTAAGAGATAGCTCTAAAATAACAACGTATGTATATTCTAAGCAATAATACCTGCAGGCATTCTCGCAGGTAAGAAGCCCCTTATAAGCACAATTGCAGGTGGGCAAGCTAGCGATAAGCGAGCTTGGCGGATCTAGCCAACACGCAACTATCTGTGACAAGAGGTAAGCTAAGTAAGCACTAATTTAGTTTTAACCTTAACTTAACTACAACTACAACTACTAGTCTATGTAACTTAACTACAACTATAACTACTAGTTTATATAATCTAACTACAACTTTAACTACTAGTCTATGTAACCCTAACCTAACTACAACTACTAGTCCGTGCGACCCATTTACCAGCCTAGGGTAGAGAGTAGAGGGAGAGGGGGGGAGAGAAGTTTAGGCGTGGTCTGGTTATACTAAATAACTATTAAAATTGCTTTTCTATATATTATTGCTTTGCAGTAAAGTTATATCTCGCTTTTACCTTACTCTCAAGCCTTAATCTACTTGACTAAATTTTTTAAAAAGCCTAGATAAATAAAGTTTTTTTTGTAAAAAGCTTTAGGCTTCTAAAAAGCTTCTATAAAGTCTAAAGCTAAGTATAAATTTAAGTCTAAATTATATCTGACCTAACTGATATAATATTTTAACTTTAAACAATACGCTTTACTAGTAAAACTTTTATCAACTTTCTATTCTTTTACGCCTTTAATTAAGATAAAGGTAGACTTAAAGTTTTTTAACTAAAAAGCAAGTTCTAAAGATATTTGCATAATTGTTTTAGTGCAATAACGTTGAAAATTTGAAGCTTCTCTAGTAACTTAAAGTAATATAAGTTACTAATCCTCTTAAATACTCTATAAAGTCTCTTTTATTTAGCTCATAGTTTCTAGATTTGGTAATTAGTTGCAAGGTTTTTTCTGTTTAAAAAATTTCTTTTCAACTTTCTAATCAAATAGACAGCAGTAATAATTTACTATAGTTTATATTAAATCCAAGCTTTTTCTAAAAAGCTCTAGGCTGTTTTTTAGGTGTTTTATATTTAGGTAGCTAAGGCTAGTGTTTTCTTATAGTTTAGTTTGTTAGCTAAAGTAAGGGTGTTAGCTAGCTACTTCTAGTCCTAGCTCTGTCTAGAATTAAGTTAATAAAGAATCTAATACAAGAACATACTAAGAGAAAAGTAAAATAAAGATATTTATGCACTATTAATTAGAGGCAGTGATTTACTTTAGTTATTCTAATAGTAGAATACAATTCGTTATAGCCTTTAGTCAATATATTTATTCATAATTTTCATCTAACTAGTTGTCTCTTTATAGTAGGTAGTTAATTACTCAGCTTTAACACTTGAAATTTAATAGAACCAAGACTATAAACTAAACATAAACTACAGTGCTTACTTAGAGATCAAAGTATTGAATTTGTAGCTAAAACAGCACATCTATTCAATAAATATTTTAGCTATACTTCTTACATTAATTATCTTTTATCACAGAATTAAAACAGCCTAATTAAATCAGCAGTTAATTAGTACTATAATTTACATATAACTAGCTTTATCTCTTAAAAACTCTTTCAAGTTAATGCATAAATGTTGCATTACACAATTAAGAATTAGTAGGGGTAAATCATTATAATAATTCAGGTCTATCCTAGATGTGCCTTATAATAGGCTATGCAGTTCTGGATACATTTTTTATAAGTAGCCTCGATACCCTTCAAATGATAATTTAAGGTAATTTACTAATAGGTTTTTGTAACGCTTAGGTAAATAGACAAAACAAAGTTATGAGCCTTTAAGATTATTCTAGTGTAGAGTAGGGAGTTAGGCAGTACGCAGAGGCAGTTAAAATACAAAATCTGACCATTTTTAATCTAGTACTTTCTAGGCAGAAAATTATGCTCTATTTTAAACGTAGTACAATGTGTTTATAGAACAGATTTAATCAGTTCTAGCAAATTTAAAGTTATAGGCTTTAAAGTAGCTTTAACAACATATAAACGCAAAATCTAGGCGTAAAGCTGTGTAACGTAAATGTAGGAAAAGTTAGAATTAATTTAGTTGTCTAGTTAGTGTAGTCTAAGTAATACTCGCAAACAGTTATTAGTTTAGGTAAGCTTTAAGTTTTTTATATTTCACTTTGTTGGAGATTAAGCTACTTAGCTGTTTCTCTACAGTATCCAGGTGCTCAAAATCACACCTAGAATCTACAATCAACCTACGATCAATTGATTACTAGAAGCTATTACGCTACTAGTACAACTTATCATTGTTATCAAGTGATCTACAGCAACTACGCAATCTATTACGTGAGATTACATAAGATTGCGAGATATTGCATCATCCACTACGCAAGCTATTGTGTAAGTACAGATCTTTCTAGAATGCAAGTAACAGGTATATAGACTCTAGTTTGGCTTGTAGTTAGGAACCAAGAGAGTCAAGAGAAAGTTCAATCAAGAGAACTACAATATATAATTAAGCAGTTGTACAATACAATAATAAGACTCAAATTACTCTCTTCCCCTAGTCTCTATTTAAATTCTCTTATCTTTATCGTTCTACTTTCGCACCTCCTCCTTAGTCTCTAACAGGTTATAAGCCTTGGAGATTGAAACCGCAATATACTTACGCTGTAAGAAAATCTTTGCGTACGCATTATTCTTTCTAAGTGTATATTAGATATAAAATGAACAGGGTGCAAGTTCTTTAGCCTAATATACTTGCCTAGCGTTTAAAACCTTTGTAGTTATAAAGTAATTTAGTAAGTAGTAGTTTGAATATACGTTGATTTAGGAGTAAGCTAATGCTAGTTTAGCCTACTACTTGCTAAACACTATAATATTAGCAAAAAGTCTCTTGTTATTAATCATTTCCTTTAGTTCTAACCTAAATAGAACTTTACTTAAAAACGCTACTAGACTGTATTTTCTGTTTAGTTGTTTTTAAGAAAGAACGCCTGCAATAATGCTATCTAATACATTAGTCTCTACCTTAGTATTATATTCTAAATAATAGTTATATCAGGTGGAGATTTCTATTAAGGTAGCTTTTAAACTTTTAAAGCCCTCTTAATAATCCAAATTCTACATAAATAGCTTTAAAAAGCTTTGGAGTACAAGGAGCAGTTGGGTAGTTTGTAAGTATTCTAGTATAAATAAGCTATAAAATCTTATAACCTTAATTTAATCTTACACTTGTAATAGTTGTAGGTTAGACCTAGTTGTTAAGTAGTTAGACTTTGTTAAGATCTATCTCCAACCCTTGATTTGATAGAATATAGCCTAGGTACTTAGTCTAAGTAATATAGAATTTGATTTTCTTAATATTAATTTAGAGGCCTACTTACTGTAGTCTCTCTAGGACGTTTTGTACATAAAAAATATGTCCTGCCTCTAACTTAGAGTAGATAAAGATGTCGTCTAGGTAGACTATACAAAAGTTATTAGAATACTTAATTAACATATTGTTTATGTAATGTTAATAGGTAGCAAAACTATTGCATAATCTAAATAGAAGCACTCTTGACTGATACATTTCGTAGCACGTCTAAAACGTAGTGTACTTTTTAAATTTAGAATTTATCTTGATCTTGTTTAAAGCTGCGCGCATGTTTAACTTAGAAAAGAACTCAGCTCTATGCGTACAAGCTAGTAGCTTATTAATACGCAAAATTAAATATAACTTCTTTTAAGTAACTGCGTCTAGCTTATAAAGATTAACACAGATCTAAATGACTCTATAAAGCTTTTAAACATAGAAGATTTGAAAGGTAAAAAGGTAATTGCTTAGACTAATATATATTTTCTTGAGGTTATCTATTATAAATATTTTAGTTGTTTTTAAGTTCTTTAGTGCTCTACTAATACAAAGAACTAAACTAATTTAGTAGTAGTCTAGTTAAAACAATCTTATAGTTGTATAGGTGGTATTTAGGTAGTAAGTCTACTATAGTTTTGCTAAACACGTCTTAATTTAAGTAGTAGATAGAGGAAAGTAAATTCTAAATTAGTTTAGCGTTATTAAGGTTTTTGAATTCTATACAATCTTTTAACAGACAATTGATGTGTATTAGTACTTATTATGAAGGACTTGTTTTATTTTGCGTTTTATAGAATAACAGAAGGTATTAGCTAAAATAATTATAATATAAGAGGAACAGTTAGTAGAGATTAAGTTTGAGGTAGAGTTAGGTGCTTTAGAGGTAGAAAAAACTTTTGAGAGCTAAAAAAATCTATACTTTTTTTATGTTAAAGCTGTTGTAAAGCTTTACTGTACAGGTGATGTAGTGTATGAAGATATAATGCTATAAGGGCAGGAGATTACTAGTAGCTAGATCTTGCAAGAATAAGTTTAGTAAGATGATAATCTTATTGTAAGTTAGTATAGAAGCTATTAGTAGAAGGAGACGGCTGTTATAAGTAACAAAAAGGATTCTCTCCTTGATGTACGGATAGGGGTTGAGGGTCAACTGGCTACTACGCTAGAAGGTAGTGATCCGCGCGGGGCGCAGGTCACGTAATTACTATCCCGCTAAGAAAGACTATCCCGCTAAGGGAGAAATGTTATAAGGACAAGAGATAGCCGCTATTACAACTATCTTACAAAAGGCAGTACTTAAGAGATAGTAATAATAGCACAAGATAAGGGTAATAAGTATAAAATATGTTAGAATTTATTATTATACTTATTATAGTTAACTTAGATAGTTTATTTATAATTTAAAGTGTTAACTCGTTATCTTATTACTTATATAATTGGTATTAATTACTCTTAGGTATATATTAATAAGTCTTTTCTACTTAGATATTTATTTAAATACTTTATAAGCTACTAACTTACTGTACTCTGCCTTCGTACAAACTAAGCGTAAAAAAGTATAGCTTAACTATATTTACACATTAATTACCTAGACTTTTAGCAAGTAATTCAACTATTAAGTTGCTCAATTAAGATTTAGCACAGTATTCTAAAGAATTGCTTAAAATAATGTAGCTTAGGGTTTAGGATTCTCTATACTAATCTTACCTATATTAAAAAATAACAAGATGCTTTATATATTTAACTCTAACAATAAAAATGATCTTAATACCTAATAGAGTAGAAACTTTAGTTAACAGGCCTATGTCTAGGCATAGCAAGTAGCCATAATAATAAACAAAATTTTTTAGCTTTTATGTTAGCTAAAAGCTACTGTAAGTAAACAACTTGTTGCTGTATTAAACTCTAAAATAGTGCTACCTAAAAAGTGCAAAAAGAACTAAAAGAATTAATTATTATAAAGTAGTAGAGAAATACGAGATACTGTACTAAGTGAAGAGAGAACTAACTCTAATACTACTAGCTAATAGGAAACTTATGAAATATAGGGAGAGCACAAGATAGTTTAATATCTTTTACTACTGATAATAAAACTTATAAATTAACTCTAAAGAGCTAAGTTGTTTACAAAATTTAATGTTTATAAAAGATTTACTATATAAAAATTAAAGAAGGTTATAAATATTTAACAGCTTTTAAGATAAAGTATAAACTATTTAAATATAAAGTTATGCTTTTGAAATTAATAAACGCACTATGAGCTTTTTAGTTAGTTGGTTATTAACAACGCACTTTATAAATACTTTAAGATTTTTATTACAGCGTACTTAGAAATAGTACTAGTATACTTTAGTGTAACGCTTAGAGAACATGTAGAGCATATTGAGAAAGTACTTAGGAATCTCAAGAATGATTAGCTATACTTATAGCTTAGAAAGTGCAAAATCTATATTAAGTAGATAAAATTTATAGGCTTTATAATATATATGAAGAAGTTGAAATAAATTTCAAAACGATGATAGCGGTATAGAAATAGCTAACACCTAGAATAGTTAAAAAGGTGTAATTCTTCTTAAAATTTACTGACTACTATTACAACTTTATAAAGCATAAATTTAAAATTTCAACACTATTCTTAAAAATTAAAAAAAAATTAAAAAACATATTAAGACTAAAAAATTATGAAAACTGTTTAACTTAATTTAATTAATATTCTTTAAAGTACTTATACTAGAGATATACAACCTAAAAAAGGAAATGTAAATTAGGAATAACACGTTAGACTATGCATTTAGAGCTGTATTATTATAGTAGTATATAGATAAGAAATAGAGAATTGTGTTCTACTATGTAAGAAAGCTTTCTAGAGTGGAACTTAACTATAATATTTAATATAAAAGTTTACTTAAAGTAGTTAATGTCTTTAAATAGTACGAAGTCTATTGATTAAAACTACTACATTAGATTTAAGTTTTTACTAATTACTAGAACTTAGTAGAGTTTATAACAATAAGGAAACATAACTAATAATAAGTTTAATAGGCTAGGATATTAGCTTAGTTGAGCTTTAAAATAATACATTGCGCTAGAATACTTGATAAAGTAGTAAATGCTCTAAGTACAAGATTTAACTTACACAAAGAAAGCTACAAAGAACTTTATAATACTATATTTAAAAAGACGCTAGACGGCAGTCTATATTATAACTACCTAGAACTAGCTGAGGTAGCTAAAGTGGCTAAGCAGTTAGAGATACTACAATAGCAGTAGTAGCAGAGAGTAGCTAACTAGTAGTTTAAGCCTAAAGAAGACAGCTTTAATAAACTACTACAAGACAAGAAAGAGTACTAAGATATATTTTAAGAGAATTATATATATATATCTTTATATATTAAATAGAATCTTATTAAGGAACTACACAAATCTCTATAGTATAAATATACAGCAATTAAAAATAATTAAGTAACTAGCTAAGGTGTATATGATGCTATGGTTGTAAGTAAAGGTGTAGAATAAATTAAGCAACTATTTAGCATGTTATTAAAATAAGTTTAAAAGATATAAGCTTTATAGTCTATAATAACTCTTATAGCTACGAACAAAACTGTAAAGTAGTATAATAATAAACTTTGCAGTAAGCTCTTAAAAGTATTAAAACTAAGATTAGCTTAACTTTGCGACACTATCTTAGTAGTAATTAACTAATTAACTAAGACGGCAAAGTTTGTGCCTATAAAAGAGGCTATTATAGTAGAAAGCTGCGTGTACAAAGTTATAAAAGCACTAGTATTAAAGCATAAAATACTTAAAAAGTTTATTCCTAGTTATAATAAATTATTTACGTTTAAGTAATAGAACAAATTTCTAGTACAATTAGGTGTAAAGAAAAAGCTATTTACTAGCTTTTACTTTAAAACAGATAGCTAGACAGAATAGACAAACTAGACATTACAACAGTATCTAAGAATTTTATGTTAACAAGCTGTTAGATAACTAGGTTAAAATTTTGCTAACGGCATAATTAGCTTATAATAGTATAAAGTTAGTAACTACTAAGCACTTAATACACTACGCAAACTATAGATATAAGCTAGCTACTTATTAAGATTTGGAAAATATTAAGAGTATTATAGTAGGTATAAATAACAAAGCCTACTTAATATTAAAGCTATTGGCTTTGACCTTTTAAGACAACCTTTTGATGTAACCACACATTTCGTAGACACCTTTTTAGAAAAAAAATATTTATTGCTAATAATAGGTATCTTAGCTTATGCTCTCTTGTTTAGTATTGCTAGCACGCAATTAGTGTGTTGCTCTAGCATATTTAGTTAGAATTGAAGAAAAGCAAGATAAAGACGCAAATTGCCTCCTAACTTAACGTGCCTTATCTTGCTCCTATCGCGCCTATGCTGCCTATGCTACCTATGCTACCTACTTATATTAAGGCTTTACTTCTAGATACTTTTAGACGAATTAAAGAAGCAGCATTATTATTACCTTGCTTTCTAACTTATACATTTAACAATAAAACGCCTACTTCTTTTTTCTTACTTTTTTCTTCTTTATTGCTATTTCTACGTTATATAATAGCTAGTCTGTCTAGTTAATAGTTTCTTTACGTAGTCCATATATAATAAACAAAAAAAGAAGAAAACAGAAGCAAAGTATCTTAAGTATTTTGCTAATATTAGTATATACTTTATATCTCTTATATTCCTTTCACAACTAGCTTTGTGAATGCTTAAAATTTTTTTTATATATATAAAGATATTGTACATTCTAGAGTTGTTTATAAAAAACATAATTCTTAAGTCCTAGAGAGGCTAGGTTTGTAGATACTAAATAAACTTAAGAGTTTATAAAATTAGTTTAAGCTAGACTAGTTTAAAGGCTAGGCGTATAATAGAAAAGCTTCCTATCTTGAGACAAAAGTTAAGGTTAAGACGATACTTATTACAAAGGTTACACGCTATTACAGTGTATAATATATAAATTATTAATATATAGTGCTGTTTAAAAAGTAAAAAGTGATAAGTAAGAAGCAGTAGCTTTATAAAGTATTGTAAAAAGATTTATTGCTAACAACAGGTATCTAGGCTTATGCCCCCTTGTTTGGCATTGCTAGCACGCAATTAGTGTGTCGCATGTTTAAACAAAAACGAAGATACGCGATATTTTTCTAACTAACCCTCTTAACTAATAACTATTTACTGCTAACTATTTACTGCTAACCGCAACTTCTATTGTCTTGTTGCTATCTTAGCAGTATTGCAGTTGCGGCGTTTAGTGCCTATTCTTAGATATAAATAAACAACAACAGCATTACTATCTATACACAGCTCTCTTATTTCTAGAGGCAACTTACAAAATTCTCTTACTTATTAGTTTGTCTTAGCTACTTAATAGCTGTTTTAACACGCCTTTACTCCTTGCAAAGCTACTTCTAAGTCTCTTTACTAAAGTTGTATTTATGTAGGCTAAAGTAATATACTTTTACTATACTTAGACTATTAACATGCGTAGTATATATAGTGTACTAGCTAAACTAGCCTTTTACAGTCCTTGTTGTAACTTTAACATTTATAATACTAGACACATTAAAAATGTCTTAACTATAGTTATATTCTAACTTCTACACTAACTTAACTACTATAAAGACTATTGCTACTAGCTCCTTTTTAACTAATAGAAGTAGCTACTTAATAATAGTAAACGCTAGCTTCGTAATCTACTACTATAGCTTTTAGTATAGTAACTTAGTAAGGTTTAACTTTACTTAATATAAGCTATTAGTCTTTGTGTTAAAGAGAGAGAAGAATAGTCTAAGCATTATTATATTTGTATGCAAGTTGTTTATATACAGTACTATATAGTGTAAGAAATCTTAAAGGTAAAAAGCAGCAGGCAGAGAGCTTTTATAAAGAAGTATTATAGGCTCCTGCTGCGGTAACGTATGTGTTTTTACCTTCCTCTTCTATCTCTATTACAATTTTGTTGCTAGCTATAGGCTAGCAATTGCTATTAAACATGTTTTAATTAGTGTTATTTTTTAGTACCTTTAGTAAATAACTAATTAGTAGAGGGTAGCTGCTTTTCACTTTTTTTAGAAACCCTATTTTGACTACAACAACAACTACCACCTTTGACACCTTAAATATAAATAAAGTATTGTAGGCTTTTACTGCAGTATGTATATATTCTTTCCCTTCTCTATTACATTATTTTGCAATTCTATTGCAATACTACTGTAATCTTATTGTTAGCTATAGGCTGGCAATTGCTGATAGACACATTTTAACTAGTATTATTTTTTAGTACTTTAGCAAATCTTTTAACCTTAGTTTTTGCTTAGTAGTCTAAGTTTTCCTTTTAGAACTTATATACTAACTGTTTGAATCCTGTTAACTACACATATATTTTGTTTGACTTTTACGAGTATTTAGTAGAAGGTAGCTGTTTTTTACTTTTTTAGGCCCCTGTTTTAACTACAACTACAAAGACTATCTTTAACACCTTAGGAAATAAATTAATTAAAGCTATACAAAGAATTAAGTAAGAATATAGTTCATAAGAAATTCATAATAGCTAAGGCGGCTAATAAGCAGAAGATTGAAGAACTAACTTTAAAAAAGAAGGATAAAGTTTTCTTGTAATAATAAATTTTAACCACTAAGCAACTAAGCAAGAAACTATATGACCTCTAAGAAGAACTATTAAAAATTCTAGAAGAAATAGGTATACTAAACTATAAATTTTAACTACTACTAGGTATGCGTGTCTACTCTATCTTTAACAAGAAACTTCTAGAAAGAGTACTTTTTGATACTAAGCTAGCTACTAATATAGAGCTTAAAGATAACAAGTATAAAGTTAAAGAAATTATAAACTTACTAAAAATTAGTTGTTAGTAGAAATACTTAGTTGAGTAGCAAGAATAGCAAGAAAATTCGAGAACTTTAGAACTAAAAGAAAATTTAATAAACTGCAAGTTATAGGTACTTAAGTACTATGAAATCTACTTATAGAAAAAAGGACGTGGTCCTTAAAAGAGAGAAGTAATGAAAAAAAGATCAAGAGAAGCTTTAGCTTATAACTAGCTTAAGTTAGTGAGTAGTCTAGGTAGCAATAGTTTAGTTGTTAGGAAGTCTATATTAGAGATAAAGCTCTTTTTAACTTGCTGCTTTATATAATTCTAAAAATATAGAATTAAAAGATTTTAATTAGCATGTAAGTGCTCCTACGCCCTAGTCTCTAAAAGCTTATAGTAAAGATAAGCAGTCTTTATTACTATAAGAACTTAATGCTTTTTTATGTATATAATTCTTATCTTATTTTTGCCCTTATTAGCCTAACCCTTTTTCTCTTTTTTTTAGAAATAAATAGACTAGATTTTACTTTTATAAAAATATAACTAGCGCAACAGCTAGTTGTAGTGTCTGCAAAATAGTAAAGGCTTTTCTGCTTATAGTACTTATAGCATAATATTCTTTCAAAACTCTACTTCTTTACATAATTAGTATAAGTACAGCACTTAGCAGTTAATTTCTGCAGATGGTTATAATAAGATAATTATACCTTAAGCATAGTTAGAAAAGCATAAAGAGAAATAAGCGTGTAGTATAAGAGGTATATTAAGACTTTATATACAGCTAGCAATTAAACACGCAGTATAGGAAAACATTATTTCAGAGTATTAAAATAATACGCCTAAGAGATAAGATAATATTACAAGTAATAAGAAGGATTCTCTTCTTGAAATATAAATAGAGGTTAATAGTTAACTAGTTACTACGCTAGAAGATAGTAATCTGTGTAGGGCGCAGGTTAGGTAATACCTATCCTGCTAAAAAGGACTATCCTGCTAAGGGAGAGATGTTGTAAGGACAAGGGATAGCTGCTATTACAACTATTCTATAGAAGGCAGTACCTAAAAGATAGTAGTAATAGCATAGGGCAAGAGCAATAAGTATAAAAAACTATAAGATCTTATTATTATACATGTTATAGTTAACCTAAATAGTTTATTTTTTAGATAGATAATTAACTAGTTATTCTATTAGTTATAAAAATAGTATTACTTACTTTTAGTTAATATTAAGAACTCTTTTCTACCTAAACATTTTCTACAATACCTTATAGGCTACTGCTTTGGTCTACCTCGCCTTAGTATAGACTAAGCCTAGAGAAGTATAGCCTAACCTTGTGTAAAAATGCCCTTTTAAAAGTTCAGTACAAGGAGATAAAGGAGAGGAAATAATTAATTCTTTTTTTTTGTAATACACGAAAGAGTTTATATACCTTAAAGGTAAGTGGTTAAGCACTAACTTAGTGTGCAGTAGGGTATTACCTTGTAGACTAACACAAACTTCCCCTTCCTGCAAGCTTAGCCTTATTAACCTCCACGTTTTGTAGGAAAAAAAAGAAAAACAGTGAATTAAAGAAAAGAAAATAAAGATAATATTTATTTTTAAGGTTTTAAAGGTGGTGGTTGTTGTTGTAGTCAAAATGGGGTTTATAAAAAAGTGAAAAGCAGCTGTCTTCTAATAATTAGACGCAAAAATTAAAAAAAAAGATTGTGTGTAGTTAACGAGATTTGAACAGTGAGTGGATAAGGTCTACGCGCTAAGCGCTTAGAGCAGAAAAGCTTAGACTACTAAGTAAAACTAAGGTTTAAAAATTTGCTAAAGGTACTAAAAAACAACATTAATTAAAAGGTGTTTAGCAGCGATTACTAGCTTATAGCTAGCAGCAAGATTGCGATAGAGATAAAGGAGAAAGGTAAAAACACGTACGTTACTGTAGCAGAAGCCTGCAATACTTTTTTATAAAAGCTTCTTGCCTACTACTTCTTACTTTTAAGACCTTTTATACTACATAGTACTATATATAAACAATTTATATACAAATAATACAATACTTAGACTATTCTTCTCCTTATTTAACACAAAGACTAATAGCTTATATTAAGTAAAGTTGACCTTACTAAGTTACTATACTAGAAGTTTTAGTACAGAGGGGTGACAAAAAGTAAAACGAATGAAAAAAGTAATATTTTCAATTGCTAATTACTAATTAACAAGATAAGCTAGTCTGAAAAGAGTAAGTGATTTGAAAAGCTAAGAACTTCCTTATGAGGTTAAGCTACTTAGTAAGCATATTAGTCAGCACTAGTACGCATGCTAATTAACTTGAAAACAGAGAAAGAAAAATAATTAAATAGAACTTATTGTTTCTAATTAGTGAGCGTATTAAAGTTTCTGAAAAATAGATTAAGTTTGATTAGATGATGGGAGTATCATATAAGCTAGTGTTAAGCTATATTTTCTCAATCTGTTAAAGTTTAATAAGCAATTTAAAAAAAAGGAGGTTGCTTAGGTAAACAATTAGTCTAAAATAGATTATTGATTCTTTTCTATATATTTTTTCTTTCTATTCCTTATTTTTATATTTTAAATTATTACTACAATGTCTCCTCAACTTTTAAAGTTAGAAGAGAATATTAATATCTTAATTACACAAAACTAATCACTCTCCACTATTAGTACTATACTAGAAAAGCCTTCTAGTAGTATTTATAATGCTATTAAACGTATTAAATAGAAAAGCAACAATCTTATACTTAATTTTACGCCTACTAAGGTCCGCTCTATAAAGATTACAAAAAGAGTAACATGAGCTGTTAATAGAGACTTAACTAGAAGTCCTAAAAAAACCAAATGAGCGTATATTAGACGTAAATAGTTTGAATCTTTTTACTAGAAGCCTACAACGCTTACTAAGAGAGGAGAATTACTCTATTAATACTTTTAAGAAAAAACAGCTTTAAGAGAGAAAAAAGCTTAAAATTGTCTAATATACGCTGAGGAGAGGCTTACCAATATTAAAAATATAAGCTTAAATAAAATTATATTTTCTAATAAGTTAGCTATTGAGCGTGGGCGTGGTGCTAAGACAGAATATTTCCAAAAACGTCAAAACAAGCGTCTTGGCAAGGAATGTGTCTCTACAACTAATAAAAGTAAGTTTAAAAATTATTTAAATTACTTTAAAAAATTTTTACAATATAAAGTATAATTCTAGTATTTTAGATAAATTTTAGAAAGCTTACTAATCAATCTTTACGCCGAGATATTTCTATCCAAGTTTGGGGTGCAATTTGGATAGGAGGAAGATCAAAATTAGTAGTTATTAGGACGCCTAAAACTACTACATCTTTTAGAAATACATCCTATATTAGTACGATTCTAATACTACTAGTAAGACCTACTATTAAAAAAGGTAAGTTAACCATACTGTTTTTCTTATTCTTAGTGCTATAACTTTATAGTTCAGTAATATGTTTAATATCTTTTTTGATACTTTTAAAAGCTTTGCTAACTATTGAATAGGGTAGAAGTTTCAGCAAGATAATACTAAGATTAATTAAACTCTAGAGGTTTTATCTTAGTTTTCAAGAAATAAGGTAGCTCTTTTTAAGTATCCTCCTTATAGTCCGGATTTAAGTCCTATTAAAAACGTTTAGGCCTTAATAAAAATTGTTCTAATTAAAAGGCCTGCATCCTTATTAGGCGTAGGTAATAACAAAAGCGTATAGCAAAGTTTATAGAGTCTATATTTGAAGAGGGGGATCTAATACCTTAACAAGCAATAGATAACTGCATTTTATCTTTACTTAGGCGTTATTAAGATGTAAAAGCAGCTAAAGGCTGGTACACTAAGTATTAATAATCAATATTAGCTTTTATATCAAAAAAAAAACTAGAAAAAACGCTTTCCTTTATATCTTTTTATTTAATAATTTTAAAAATACTAAACTTATACATATTAATAATTTGAACTACCTTTTAAAAAGTAGAAACTTGTAGCTATCTTAATACTGTTAATAAAGTAATATTATTAATCATAATTGTCGTTTTTTGAGTACTTAGTCGCACTGCAATAAATCGCAAGTAAGATACTAGCTAATCTGCTTACTTAGTAGCCTAACTCTAAGAGGAGGTTCCTAGCTTTTCAAATTACTAATTTTTTTCAGACTAGCTTATCTTTATAATTAGTTATTAGCAATTGAAAACTATTACTTTTTTATTTGTTTTTCTTCTTGTTATCCCTCTGTAGTAGATTACAAAACTAGCGTTAACTATTATTAGGAAGCTACTGTTGTAAGTAACAAGAAGGATTCTCTCCTTAACGTACAAGCGAGGGTTAAAGGTTAACTAGCTACGATGCTAGAAGGTAATGATCCGCGCGGGGCGCTGATCACGTAATTGCTATCCTGCTAAGGCTAGCTATTTAGGATGGCCGTGCATAAAGGGATGGCAGTGCTATCACAAACCTCCCTCTTAGGAGAGATGTATAGGATAGCAGGACAAAAGCAACAGGTATAAGAATACAATTAATTTTATTATTACACTTATTATAGTTAACTTAAATAGTTTATCTCTTATACAGATTGTTAACCAGTTATATTATTTTTTATTCAATTAGTATTTCTTACTTTTAGTTAATATTAATAAATCTTTTCTACTTAAACTACTCTTATAATACCTTATAGACTACTACATACGTTAGCCTTACTCTAATATAAACTAAGTCTAGATAAGTGTAAACTAACTTTATATAACACTTTAACTACTAGGAATTTAAGTAGACAACTTAACTAATAAGTTGCTAAATTAAAATTTATAATAGTATCCTAGGGAATTACTTAAAACAATATAGCCTAAAGTCTAAAACTCTCTACGCTAATTTAACTAATATTAAGAAACAATAAAATGCTTACCGCATCTAACTTTAATACTAAAAACAACCTTAGTGCATAAGAGATTAGGAATCTTAAGTAACAAGCTTATATCGAAGTATAGTAAGTAGCTTTAATAATAAATATAATTAATTAAGTTTTAAGTTAGCTAATAGCTACTCTAAATAAACAACTTATTGCTATAAGAAAACTTAAAATAGCACTACTTAAGAAGTGTAGAGAGAAGCAGGAGAAATTATAAACGTTTTTTACTTACACTAATTTATACTATAAGTATAATAAGGTCTCTACTAATTAAGAAAAGATTTTTATAGTAAGCATATATATAAAAGATAAAGCCTGTAACTAAATGCAACTTTATAAAAACAACTACTTACTTAATATAAAGTTTAAAAAGATTAAAACTAAAACATATACTTTATTTACAAGTAAAATAAAGTTTTAATAAAAAATAAAACGCATTTTTAAAGAAGTAGACGCTAAGAACTAGGCTTAAATAAAATTACTTGCCTAAGGCAAACTACGTCAGTATTAGTATACACAGCGGAATTTAAGTAACTATAAGCACAAATTAATTAAGATAATAAAGCACTTTAAATAGTATTTAAAGTAAGCTTAAAAAAGAATATTAAGGACAGCTTTATACACTATAATAAGCCTAACACACTACACGCGCTAGTTAAGCTAGCTACGCGTATTAACAATAGGCTTTAAGAACAATATAATTGAAAAAAATACTTTTAACCTAGTCTAGCTAACATAAGAAAGCAACGCGGCAGGTATAATAAGGATAGCAACGCTATTATAACTAGCAAGGTACAAGAAAAGGCTAAAGGTAGAAATACTTAAGAAAGAAGGCAAGATAGCCTTTTTAAAAAAGAACGCTAGAAGCGTTATAATAATAAGGCATGTCTCTAATATAGTAAAGTTAAACACTTTGCCTAAGACTGCAAAGAAGAATAAGTGAAACAGGTAGCTGTTAAGATTAGGATAATTAGACAAGGAACGATATACCTAGTTTAGTCTTTACTCTAAGCAAACTTAGGCTAATAAATTAAAAAGTTAAAGACAAAGTTATGCTAGAGCAATTAGCTAACAACTCATGTTAGGTATGCAGAATAATAACGCACTACCCTAACGAGTGTTTAATTTAAAAAAGAATTATAATTACTAGCAAGAACGCTAAGGAGGTTAGTTATTAAGTAATATACTAACAGCCCTACTTTAATAATTTGGTAGCCAAAGTTAAGGACTAAGAAACTAAAAAAGTAGAAGGTACTAGAGAGCACAAAAAGTTGTATTAGTACAACTATAAGCTTAATTACAAGTTTTATAAAAGAGATAAAGAAGAGTGTATAGCGGACTAAGACTAGTGCTACTACCTAAACTTGTTAGTAGATAAATACCTAGCAGACAAGTATTACTTCTATAAACTGGCTTCGGCCTTTTAAGACAACCTTTTAATGTAACTACACATTTTGTAGACACCTTTTTGGTAAAAAAAGATTTATTACTAACAACAGGTATCTAGGCTTATGCCCCCTTGTTTAGTATTGCTAGCACGCAATTAGTGTGTCGCATGTTTAAACAAAAATGAAGATACGTAATATCCTTCTAACTAACCCTCTTAACTAATAACTATTTACTGCTAACTATTTACTGCTAACCGCAACTTCTGTTGTCCTGTTGCTATCCTAGCAGTGTTGTAACCCGCCTTTGCTCCTTATAAAGCTGCTTTTAAGTCTTTTTACTAAAGTTGTATTTGCGCAAGAAAAGATTACTAAAGTAATATACCTTTACTATAGTTAGACTATTAACATGCGCAGTATATATAGTGTACTAGCTAAACTAGCCTTTTACAGTCTTTATTATAACTTTAATATTTATAATACTAGACGCATTAAAGATATTTTAACTATAGTTATATTTTAACTTCTATACTAACTTAACTACTCTAGAGACTATTACTACTAGCTTCTTTTTAACTAATAGAGGTGGCTGCTTAATAACAGTAAACGCTAGCTTAATAATCTACTACTATAGCTTCTAGTATAGTAACTTAGTAAGGTCTAACTTTACTTAATATAAGCTATTAGTCTTTATGTTAAAGAGGGAGAAAAATAGTTTAAGTATTATATTATTTGTATATAAGTTATCTGTATACAGTACTATATAGTATAAAAAATTCTAAAAGTAAAAAGTAGTAGGCAAAAAGCTTTTATAAAGAAGTATTGTAGGCTCCTGCTGTAGTAACATATATATCTTTACCCTCCTCCTCTAGCTATAAGCTAGCAATTGCTGTTAAACACGTTTTAATTAGTATTGTTTTTTAGTACTTTTAGCAAATTTTTTTAACTCTAATTTTCGCTTAGTAGTTTAAGCTTTTCTGCTCTAAGCGCATAGCGCGTAGACTTTATCCACCCACCGTTTTAATCTTATTAACTACACACAATCTTTTTTTTAACTTTGGCGACTAATTAGTAAAGGGTAGCTGCTTTTCACTTTTTTTTAGAAACCCCATTTTGACTACAACAACAACCACCACCTTTAACACCTTAAAAATAAATTACTTCTATAAACTTAGAAAAGTAGAGATCTACTACTAACTCCTGTAGACGCAATACAGAAATAAATATAAATTTTATTAGTAGCAACTTAAAAAAGCACAACAAGTAAACAACTATTACGATTCTACTCTATTATTAAGTATCTGTAAGGCAGCAGAATGCCTAATTTATAAAGCTAAGAAGCTAGAGCTAAGAAGATAAGCCCTAAGGCGAGAGATACCTTACTAAAATCTTTATTAGAGCTTCTATTATAATAATAGTTACTTAATACACTATAGTACTAAGTACAGTATAGGCTACTTTTCTAAGAAAAGGAAGAGTAAGTAGGTAAAAAACTAAGATACTGCTAGAGATAAGGTTACACTAGTAAGGGCATACTTAAAACAACTCTAAGAAAGGTATAAGATACTAATAGTTAGGTAAAGCAGTTACTTACAACTATATTTATATATAGTTAGAACATGCAGGCGCTTATAGACAGCAAGGCTACCCAAACAATAATCTCCCTATAAGTAGTAAAAAAACACAATATACTGTACCAGGTTAAGAAAAAACTAATTTCAATAGTACTAGCTGACGAGAAACCTATAGAATATAGAGAAAGCATAATACAGTTAGAGACTAAATTAATAAAGCTATAAATAGCAGACATAAAGTGATAAAAAATATTAACATTATAAAGTTACGAGAATTAGATATCTTAATTAGTTATAACTAGCTAAATGGTTATAACCCCGCTATTAATTAATAGATAAAAATAATAGTTAAAAAAGAACTTATGTAGAAAGTTGCTAGAGTACGCAAAGAGATACGCCTAACAAATTAAAGCTTAACTTAAAATAAGAAATCTAGTAAGATCCTGCTATATAAAATTAAAAAAATCTACATAAAAAACCTTTAGAATATAAGAGTTATTTAGATAAGGCAAGTTGTAACTAGAAAGAAAAGACTTTTACTACTAGAAATACTAAAAGAGTATTATACTAACAAGTTTAGAGAACTCTTTAAAGAAAACAAAGCTATAGAGCTAGCAGACTATTAGGATTAGAATTATAAAATTATTCTAAATAATAGAGCTAAGCTAAGCTTAGGACTAATATACTTAATATTACTTAAGCATAATGCTAAGCTAAGGGCTTACATCTAGAAGAATTTAAAGAAAGGATTTATTAAACTAGAATTAGGCCTAATAGCCTTATTTATTTTATTTATAAAGAAGCTTAATAGAAAGTAGCAACTATGTGTTAACTTTAAAAAGTTAAACAGCATAATACAGAGAAATTAATATTTCTTACTACTAATAATAAAGCTTATAAATTAATAATAGGGAGCTAAACAGTTTACAAAATTTAACATTTAAAGAATATTTTACTAAATTAGAATTAAAAAATGTTATAAGTAAATAATAGCGTTTAAAACAAAATATAAACTATTTAAATATCTAGTTATGCCTTTTAAATTAATAAACGCACTAGTAACCTTTTCATTGTTATTAATAATACTCTCTTCAAATACCTTAAAATCTATGTTACAGCCTACTTAAATGATATACTAGTATACTCTAGAGAAATACTTAAAGAACATATAAAGCATATTAAGAAAGTGCTAAGAAAGCTTAAAATTTATAAGCTATACTTACAGCTAAGAAAGTGCGAATTCTATATTAAAAGAAAAGAATTTCTAGGCTTTATAATATCTATATAAGGAGTAAAAATAAATCTAAAGAAAATTATAGCTATACAAAAATAGCTAACACATAAAATAGTTAAAAACTTGTAATTCTTTTTAAAATCTACTAACTACTATTAGTAGTTTATTAAAGAGTACTTAATAATTACTATACTCCTTTTAAAAATTACAAAAAAAGAAATAAATTTACTTAGAATAAGAAGTAATAAAAAGCGTTTATTAGAATTAAATAGGTATTCTTTAAGGCACTTATACTAGAGATATACAACCTAAAATAAAAGACGCAAGTTAAGACTAACACGTTAGATTATATACTTAGAGCTATATTATTACAGCAGTGCCTAAGTAAGAAATAGAGACTAGTGTTCTACTATTTAAGAAAGTTTTTTAGAGCAGAACTTAATTATAACGTTTATAATAAGAAGCAACTAGGTAAAGTTAATTTCTTTAATAGTAAGAAGTCTATTTATTAGGACTACTATACTAGATAAAAGTTTTTACTAATTACTAGAACTTAGCAGAGTTTATAATAATAAAAAAACTTAACTAATAATAAATCTAGTAAGCTAAGATATAAGCTTAGTTTAACTTTAAAATAATATACTATGCTAGAACACTAAATAAAGTAGTAAATACTCTAAGTAGGAGATTTAACTTACGCAAGAAAAGTTACAAGGAACTATATAATACTATATTTAAAAAGATACTAGATAGTAGTCTATGTTATAACTAGCTAGAACTAGCTAAAGTAGCTAAGGTAGCTAAGCAGGTAGAAACACTATAATAGCAGTAGTAGTAAAGAGCAGCTAACTAGCAGTTTAAGCTAAAAAAAACAGCTCTAATAAACTACTACAAGACAAAAGAGAGTACTAAGATATAGTTTAAGAAAATTAAATATACATACTTTTATATATAAAATTAAGCATAATTAAAAAACAATATTAGTTTTTAAAATATAAACATACAGCAATTAAAAAAATAGTTAAGTAACTAGCTAAAATGTTTACAACACTACACTTGCAAGTAAAAGTATAAAATATCTTAAGTAACTATTTAGCTTATTACTAGAATTAGCCTAAAGAATATAAGCTTTATAGTTTATTATAACTCTTACAGCTACTAAAAAAACTATAAAGTAGTATAACAATAAACTTTATAGTAAAGCTTTTAAAATTATTAAAACTAGAATTAGCTTAACTTTATAATACTATTTTAGTAATTATTAATTTATTAACTAAGGCAGCAAAGTTTATACTTATAAAAGAAACTATTATAGCAGAAAGCTACGTGTATAAAGTTACTAAAGCACTAATGTTAAAGTATAGAATATCTAAAGAGTTTATTACTGATTATAATAAACTATTAACGTCTAAGTATTAGAATATATTTCTAGTTAGATTAGGTGTAAAGAAGAGGCTATTAACTAGCTTTTAACTTAAGATAGATAGCTAGATAGAAAAAACAAACTAGATACTAAAATAGTATCTAAAAGTGTACGCTAACAAGCTGTAAGACAACTAAGTTAAACTTTTGCTAATAGCATAATTAGCTTACAATAGTATAAGGTTAGCAACTATAAAGTACTTACTATACTATACAAACTATAAATATTAGCTAGCTACTTATTAGAATTTAAAGGATATTAAGAGTATTATAGTAGGCGCAGATAATAAAGCCTACTTAATGCAAAAGCTATACAAAAAATTAAGCCAAAATATAGCTTATAAAAACTTTATAAAAGCTAAAGTAGCTAATAAGTTAAAAATTAAAAGACGAACTTTTAAAAAAAGAAATAAAGTCTTCTTATTACAATCTAACTTAAAAGCTAAGTAACTAAGCAGAAAACTAAATTACTTTTAAGTAAAACTATTTAAAATTTTAGAAGAAATAAGTAATATAAACTATAAACTCTAATTGCTACTAGGTATACGCGTTTCCTTTATCTTTTATAAAAAAACTCTTAAAAAAAGCACTTCTAGATGTTAAGCTAGCTACTAATATAGAGCTTAAAAATAATAAGTATAAAGTTAAGGAAATTAAAGACTTGCAGAAAATTAGTTATTAGTAAAAATACTTAGTTAAGTAGCAAAGATAGCTAAAGAGCTAAAATACTAAAAAACTAAAAGAAAATTTAATAAACTACAAGTTATAAGTACTTAAGTTGGCTTCATAACAACAGGTATCCAGGCTCATGCCCCCTTGTTCGGCATTGCCGGCACGCAATTGGTGTGTCGCTCCAGCATGTTCGAACGGAAACAAAGATGCGCAATATCCCTCCAACTAACCCTCTTAACTGATGACTATTTACCGCTAACTATTTACCGCTGACCGCAACTTCTGTCGTCCTGTCGCTATCCCGGCGGTGTTGCAGTTGCGGCGTTTGGTGCCTATTCTTAGATGTGAATAAACGACAACAGCATTACTATCCATGCACGGCTCTCTTATCCCTAGAGGCAACTTACAAAATCTTCCTGCTCGTCAGTTTGTCCTAGCTGCTTAATAGCTGTTTTGACACGCCTTTGCTCCTTGCGAAGCTACTCCTAAGTTTTTTTGCTAAGGTTGCATTTGCGCAGGAGGAGATTGCTGAAGTGATACACCTTTACTGCACCTAGACTATTAACATGCGCAGTGTATATAGTGTACTAGCTAAACTAGCCTTTTACAGTCCTTATTGTGACTTTAACATCTATAACACTAGACGCATTAAAGATGTCTTAACTATAGTTACATTCTGACCTCTGCACCAACTTAACTACTACAGGGACTATCACCACTAGCTCCTTTTTAACCAACGGAGGTGGCTGCTTAACAACAGTAAACGCCGGCTTCGTAATCTACTACTATAGCTTCCAGTATAGTAACTTAGTAAAGTCTAACTTTACTTAATGTAAGCTATTAGTCTTTATGTTAAAGGGGGAGAAGAACAGTCTAAACATTGTATTGTTTATATGCAAGTTGTTTGTATGCGGTACTGTGTAGTGTAGGAAATCCTGAAGGTAAGAAGCAGCAGGCAGGGAGCTTTTATAAAGAAGTATTACAGGCTCCTGCTGCAGTAACGTATGTGTCCTTACCCTCCTCCTCTATCTCTATCGCAATCTTGTTGCCAGCCATAGGCTGGCAATTGCCGTTAAACACGTTTTAATTAGTGTTGTTTTTTAGTACCTTTAGCAAATTTTTTTAACCCTGATTTTCGCTTAGAGGGTAGCTGCTTTTCACTTTTTTTGGAAACCCCATTTTGACTACAACAACAACCACCACCTTTGACACCTTAAAAATAAATAAGTACTTAAGTAATATTAGAAATAGTTAAAGAAAAAAAGACTAGGTCCTTAAAAAAAAAAGTAATAAGAAGAAATATTACAAAAAGCCTTAGCTTATAACTAGCTTAAGTTAGTTAATAATTTAAGTAGTAATAGTTTAGTTATTAAAAAGTCTATACTAAAAGTAAAGTTTTTCTTAGCTTGCTCTTTTATATAATCCTAAAAGCTTAAAATTACAAAATTATAATAAGCAAATAATTACTCTTACGCTTTAGTCTTTAAAAGCTCTAGCTTGCTTTAAGCTAATTAAGCCTCTAGATATGCAACTTTAAAGCGCTTCTTTTACTTCTTATACTAAACCTTTTTTTTCTTTTTTTAAAATAAACAAACTACACTCTACTTTTATAGAAATATAACTTGCGTAATTACTAGTTGTAGTATCTATAAAGTAGTAAAAGTTTTTATTTTATACTACTTATAATAAAAAGCTATTTTAAGACCTAGCTTTTTTATATAATTAGTACAAGCACAACGCTTAAAAGTAGAATTTTATAAGTAAAAATAGCAGGAAGATAGAACTTTAGGCATAGTAAAAAGGGCGTAGAGAAAAACAAGCGTATAATATAATAGGTATACTAAAACTTTATATACAGCTAGTAATTTAACACGCAGTATAAGAAAATAATATTCTAAGGTATAAAAATAATACGTCTAAAAGGGGGAATAATATTACAAGTAATAAGAAGAATTCTCTTCTTAACGTACAAGCAAAGGTTAAAGGTTAACTAGCTACAACGCTAGAAGGTAACAATCTGCGTAGGGCGCTAATTACGTAATTGCTATCTTGCTTAGGCTAGCTATCTAGGATAGCTGTGCATAAAGAGATAGCAGCGCTATTACAAACCTCCTTCTTAGAAGAGATGTACAGGATAGCAGAACAAAGGCAATAAGTATAAGAATGCAATAGATCTTATTATTATACTTATTATAGTTAACTTAAACAGTTTATCTTTTACATAGATTATTAACTAGTTATTCTATTTTTTATAGAATGAGTATTGCTTACCTTTAGTTAATATTAATAACTCTTCTCTATTTAAACTACTACTACAATACCTTACAGACTACTGTATACGTTAGCCTTACCCTAACACAGACTAAGTCTAGATAAGTATAGACTAACCCTGTGTAACAGCTACTTCTGTTAGTTAAAAAAAGCTAGTAGCAATAGTTTTTATAGTAATTAAGTTAGTGTGAAAGTTAAAATATAACTATAGTTAAGATATTTTTACGTCTAATGTTATAGATGTTAAGGTTACAAAAAAGACTGGAAAAGGCTAGTTTAGCTAGTACACTATATATACTGCGCATATTAATAGTTTCAGTATAGTAAAGGTATACTACTTTAGTAATCTTTTCCTGCGCAAATACAACTTTAGTTAAGAAACTTAAAAGTAGCTTTATAAAGAGCAAAGACATATTAAAATAGCTATTAAGCAGATAAAATAAACTAATAAGTCAAAAGATTTAGTAAAATACTTTTAAAGATAGAAAAGCTGTGTATAAATAGTAATGCTGTTGTTGTTTATTTGTATTTAAGAATACATACTAAACGCCGTAACTTCAATACTGCTAGGATAGCGATAAGATAATAGAAAGTGCGGTTAGCAGTAAATAGTTAGCAGTAAATAGTTATTAGTTAAGAAGGTTAGTTAGAAGGATATCGCGCATCTTTATTTCTGTCTAAACATGCTAAAGCGACACACTAATTGCGTGCCGGCAATGCCAAACAAGGGGGCATAAGCCTGGAAACTTATTGTTAGCATTAAATCTTTTTTTACTAAAAAGGTGTCTATAAAATGTGTGGTCACATTAAAAGGTTGTCTTAAAAGGCCGAAGCTAATAATAATAATATAATTTAGTTACTTAAGTTACTGCTTAGTATTAATAAATTGCATGCCTATGTAGTAACTATAAAATTTAGGTGTCTAGAAAGCACCTAGATTTTGTAAGCAAGGTAATTTTCTTACTATATGCTCTTTCTAAGCACATCTTTATTATAGACTTATTATTTACTTTTTTAAACACTTACTTTGGCAAGGTTTTTAAATAGTAGTAGGTAATGCACTTAGTCTAAGTGCAGGTATAGTAGTAGAATTAGAAGCTTATTTTCTTATAATAAACTAAAGACAACTATAGCGCGGCTGCTTAGTTTAGTTGGTTAGCACTCAAATGTTATTTAAAATAACTATACTAAGTAAATAGTAGGTACAAGGAAACCATTATGTAGAAGAGAGTATAATTGAATTTTTACTTTTTTGGAAAACTTAGCGCTTATTAGCCTTTAAGCTAAGCTTTTTTTTAAGGCTCTGGAAAGAATTAGCTTAGAAAAAATTAGTGTTTTACTCACTTTTATTCTTTGTTGTGTGTAGAAAGTTTTTTTATATTAATAAAGAAGTATAATCAGTTAGTAATACTGTAAGCAGAATCTATGTGAAGTGTATTTTTTTCTAATTTAAATACTATAAGCTATAAGTTAATAAACTGTCGTAAAACGTAATTATAATGTTTCTTAGTTTATTTATCAACTTATTATAATTAAAGTTTTTAAGTATGTTGTATAGTTCTTGTAGATAAAAGAATTGTCCTTCTAAACTTATTTAACAAGGGCCTTGTCGATCTAAGACTTGTACTTAACATAAGTGTTAGTAGAAAATAGCTAGTTGATTCCTTTATATTTATCAGGATGCCTAAAGAAAGTATAAATAGTAGTAGTAAGATTATAGTACACTTTGTAAATCTTTTCATAAGTTGTTCTAGTAAATGATTTTATTACACTGTCTCTAACTATAATAAACAAAAGAATAATAGTACTATAGCTATAGGTAGTTAGTATATCAGATCTATAAAGTAGAAAAAGTTATAAAATTTTAACTTATCTTTTTTTCAGATTTATTTGTCTATTAAGAATTAAAAACTACTTTTTAAGCGTTTTCTGTCTAGTTAATCATTTCTTCTTATCTTTTAATAAGACTATTTAACAATTTGATGCTTGCGTTTTGCACTAGCGTAAGTACTCTAGCATATATCTGTAGAATTATAGTAGCATCTTATTATAGTTGTTCTTATCTTTATTATTGAACAAGATGCCGCCTAAGATTATAATAGCACTAAGGCTATCTTTTATTATATATTTAAAGTTAAAGCTAATGTGCTTAAAGTAGGTTTAGTTACCCTCCCTAGCGTATTTAGCATAGTAGAAGTAAAAAATTAAAGTATGCTCTTTGCAGAGTATTACGTATTGTGATTAGTATTCTAGATTAGTGCGTATAGCCTATCAAGTAAGCAAGTAATATATATTACTTAACTACTTAAGGTTTAGCTTTCTATTAATATATTGCAAATAAAAGACAAATATCTTAAAAGTGTTTATAAGAATGTCCTCTATTTGTTTATATCTAAAAAGCTATCTATAGCTATTAGTAACAATGCGTTTTATGCGTTACAATTTTATTGCCTATACTTAAAATTTTAAAGTCTTAATTATATTGTTCTAAGTTAGGAGAGAGTAAAGATTAAGTTAAGAAGCTTAATATTAGCAGTTTAACAGATCTTTATCTTCCTTAGCTAGGTAAAACTTGCTAGTAAAAAGCTTAGAGTTAACAGAATTAGATTAGAATTCTTACTAGTAGCTCTGTCCCTTGTATAGTAAGAGTAAAGACTTATTAAGTATATTAGATAGTATAGCACTCTTAAATAGACTTATTACTCCTGTAGCAGTGCGCTTCTAGATAAAGTATACTTTATTATATAGTAAGTTATTAGAATTAGGTTGTTGTCTAATGTTAATTTTTTAATACTATTCTATAACAACCTTAACCTAATTAAGGCTAGTAATTGGTTAGCTTGCGTAGGCACGCTTATGTAGCTTAAAAAACACTAAAGTAGAATTTTTAATATAACATCCCGTCTTAAAGATCTCAGTCTTTTAGTTTCTAGTATTTGGCTTTTTATTTTACATAAAAAGTATAGTTAAGCTTAGTATCTAGCTGTGTAGCTACTTATTAGTAGGCTAGTGTTGCCTTTAGAGCAAAAGAGCTTAGTAAAGGCAGTAGAGTAGAAGCTAGATAGTTACTAGTCCTAGCTAGGCTAGTAAATGGGTTGTGGGTACCTATAAGTGGGTATAGGTTAGGTTAGGGTTGCACAGACTAGTAGTTGTAGTTAGGTTAAAGTTGCACAGACTAGTAGTTAAGACTCTAGCTAAGTTACAAAAACTAGTAATTGTAGTTATAGTTAAGTTATATAAACTAGTAGTTGTAGTTGTAGTTAGGTTGCACAAACTAGTAGTTGTAGTTAGGTTAAAGTTAAAACTAACATAGTGCTTACTTAGCTTACTTCTCTTAATCTTACTTAATCTTACCTTAATTATTACAGCTATTTATTACTATAAATAGCACGTAACTACAACTTGACTACTTCCTTTTATAACCGAACTACAATTTAACTTATATCTATACTCTATGCGTATTACTACAACTACAACTACTAGACTATATAACTTAACTATAACTACAACTACTAGTCTGTGTGACCTTAACTTAAACTATACCTACGTTTAGCGTAAATAGCGTAGGTATAGGTTAGGTTAGAGTTAGGTTAGCTTACGTTAGACCCTAACTACAACCTAACCTATACCTATTTACTAGCCTAGTCCTAGCCCTTACACGTCTTGCCTAGATATTAGTAGCATTACGCCTTTATTATATAACAGTCCTTCTGCTTGTAGGTTTAAATGCCTTAAATATTACATATTAATTAGCTCTGCTTTCTACTAATATTCCTAAGAATCGCCTAAATTGCTTGGTTTTAACTAATAGACTACAACTCTCTAGAGTGTAAGTCCTAGATGCTAAAAAGTTATAATAGTAATTAATAGATTATGCTACAAATAAACTTCTTCCTAGCTTTGCAGTTATTAGAACAAGCACTTTATATACTAAATGCACCTGCACTTTCTTTACTTTCTAGTGCTCTATGTTCTTAAGAGATTACGTAAAGTAGATTTAATCTTTTTTAGAGTTTTTGAATCTAGCTATATATGTAAAGTTCTTTTGCTAGAAAGTATAATATAATTTGTCTTTTTCTTTATTATTTTTAGCCTTAGCATTAGAGCGTAGCTTCTATGCGCTGTATTTTAGGTTACCTCTCTAATCTTTACTTTAGTAGCAATATTAAGCAGTTTCTTTGCTTCTTGTATAACAATATCTAGAGGCAGTTTCTTATTATAAGGGCTATTTTGTGCTGTAAATGTACAAACATCTTTGTACAGCAGTATAATAGTTGCCTAGTGTATAAGTAATATATAGCGTTTTTTACTTTAATCTTTTAGTTTAGACAGCGCAATACTACTACATTAGAGTAGTAGGCAGCGTTCTTGAGATCCATTTGTTATAGAAAAAAAAGCTATATCTATTAATCTCTAGTAGTTAAGTAGTGTGCAAGGTATATAAATACAAATATATCTTTAATAAATCTTGTTGCTAGCAATTTACTACTGCAATAGCGTTAACTAGTTTGCTAGCCTTTTCATCCTTTAACAAAGATGCTGTTCTTATAATAAAGTAGTGTTTTTAAAAACTTTTTAAACTACTAAACTTATTTATAAGTCCTAGGAGTTTAGTATAAAGATTGCATATTTTTAAGTTAACTTCAAGAATTAGGTTAAATTAGTAGGAGGCAGTATTAAACTACTAGTCTACAATAACATATGATTGCTGCAGGACGTTTAAAAAAATCTTTTTTACTAAAGTTTAGATATTAGTAACTTTAATGCTATTGCTGAGTTTTGTGAGCTCTAGCACCTAATCTTAATAATAGATAACGTTAATGTTATAGTCTCTAATATAGTTTTCTTTACCTACACTAACCTCTAGGTTCATAAAGACCTTTAATAGTCTTAGTATTTAAAGTAGTTACTACTGTAGCTACTTACTTTAAGCCTTGTCTAACAGAGGCTAAGATATTGCTTAAACAGGTTAGTTAGTAGTATATATAGTGCTGCGACAGCTAATATAAGTTGTGTATTATCCTAAGCCTTTATTAAATTCATAGAAAGAAAATATTACCTTAATTGTTGTCTTTAAAGGTAAATAGTCAGATAAAGGGTAGTAGTGTTAGTGTAGAAGGAGAGTTAAGGAGTTAGTAGAGTTGTAGTTTAACTTTATATGTAGTAGCAGTATTCTACTAGCAGGCTAGTAAATGTAAAGGTAGATAAACTCTATATTGCGCTAAAAAAAAGCAAGTTTTAAAATAAAAATAAGTATGGTAAGTAGCTTTTTTCCTTTAGATGCAAGAAATTAGATGTAGTGTTAGTGTATTAGTAACGTATTATAGGTTTATAGTGTCTAAGTGCTTATTATATACTTAGAATTTGTAAGATAGGCGGCTTGTACTTGAATTTTACAAGGGAAATTAGTAAATAAGCAGCTAAAGGTAAAAGCAGGCACTAATAGTATAGTATCTTCTCCTCCTTTTAAGAATTTAGGTTGTTGTATAGCTTATTAGCTACTAGTTGTAGTTAAGTTAGAGTTAAAATCTAAGCGTCTAAAGTCTTGTCTATATGCACAACGCTCTTCCTCTATAAAACGCTTAGTAATAACAACTTAAAGATAAAATTATTACTTACTATAAAAGAGAAAGGTAATTGTAGTTTAGAAAGTAGTTTAAGTAAATCTAGTAAGACTAGAGTATTTACTTTAAGGCTAGTTCGCCCTGTAATAATTAAGATCTTATTACTTTATATTTTTTAATTCTCTTTAATAATATCTTACAAAAATCTTTGCTAGAAAAGCTTTAATTAGCGTTTTGTGTAGGAAGCGTGTACTATTAAGATCTTTAAGGCAGTAGAACCTTTTAGGCTAGCAAATAGGTTAGGGCAACTTATACTTAGGTTAGGGTTAGGTTAGGGTTGTACGGACTAGTAGTTGTAGTTAGGTTAGGGTCGCATTAACTAGGTGGTAAAGTTAGGTTGTGGTTACATTAACTAGGTAGTAGAGTTAGGTTAGGGTTGCATAGACGTCTAGTTGTAGTTAAGTTAGAGTAGTTAAAGCTTATAGTAGGTTAGGTTAGAGTTAAGTTATAGTATTTATTACTAGTTGTCTAAAAGTTATTAGAAAAAGACTTATAATAAAGAGAAATGTTCTAAGAATAATTTGTTATTACTATACTAAATTATAATAGCTTATTATTATAGTTGCGCTTAATGCGCTGCTACTTTTATGGCTAAGGCTTATTATTACAGTTAAGCTTAATGCGCTACTGCTTTGATAGCTAAGGTAGAAAGTCCTTATAAATAAGATTGTTGTCTTCTACTGTTTCCTTTTCTAGACTTAGTAGATTGTCTTAAGGCGCTAGGAGATTAAGTAGATTATTAATTTTGTAGCATAGTGCTTTAGCGCCGTCTATATTCTATATAGAAATTGTCTACCTCTCTAGATCTACAGGGATTTCATTCTTAAAAACCATAATCTGCTATATAGGAAAAGCTAAAAGTTAATATTTTTTATTACTAATAACATGTTTTGTGGTGTTAGAGGCGCGCTTAACACTAATACTAGTGTGCGGGTGCACAGGGTGGTACCCTACTGCACACTAAGTTAGTGTTTAATTACGTGATTTTAAGGTATATAGCCTTTTTTGTGTTACACGGAAAGGGGGCACTATTTATTATTAAGTTACTCCACAGCTGAGCTCCTGTACTATACTATTAAAAAGGCGTCTTCTTCTGCTAATAGTCTTTATACCTAACCTATAATAACATTATTATCTTACTAACTTTATTATTGTAAAATTTAGTCTCTAGTAACCTCTTGCCCTTGTAGCAGTATGTCTCTATACACTCTAACACCTATACAAATAGCAGAGCCTATTTATATTTTTAAGGTGTTAAAGGTGGTGGTTGTTGTTGTATTTAAAATGGGGTTTCTAAAAAAGTGAAAAGTAGCTACCCTCTACTAATTAGACGCAAAAGTCAAAAAAAAAAAGATTGTGTGTAGTTAATAAGATTTGAACAGTAAGTAAATAAGGTTTATACGCTAAGCGTTTAGTGTAGAAAAGCTTAGACTACTAAGCGAAAATTAAGGTTAAAAAAATTTGCTTAAATTACTAAAAAACAACACTAATTAAAACGTATTTAACAGCAATTGCTAGCCTATAGCTAGCAACAAGATTGCGATAAAGGTAGAGAAGAAGAGTAAGAACACGTATGTTACTGCAGCAGGAGCCTGTAATACTTTTTTATAAAAGCTTTCTACCTACTACTTTTTACCTTTAGGATTTCCTACACTACACAGTACTATATACAAACAACTTATATACAAATAATATAATACCTAAACTATTTTTCTTTTTATTTAATATAAAAACTAATAGCTTATATTAAGTAAAGTTAGACCTTACAAAGTTACTATACTAGAAGCTGTAGTAGTAAATTACAAAGCTAGCGTTTACTATTATTAAGCAGCTACCTCTGTTAGTTAAAAAAGAGCTAGTAGCAATCGTTCTTGTAGTAATTAAATTAGTGTAGAAGTTAGAATATAACTATAGTTAAGATATCTTTATATTTAGTATTATAAATGTTAAGGTTATAATAAGAGCTATAAAAGGCTAGTTTAGCTAGTACACTATATACACTGCGTATGTTAATAGTCTAAGTGTAGTAAAAGTGTATTACTTTAGTAATCTTCTTTTACGTAAATGCAACTTTAGTAAAAAAACTTAGAAGTAGCTTTACAAAGAGTAAAGGCGTGTTAAGATAGCTATTAAGTAGCTAAGATAAACTAAAAAGTAAGAGAATTTTATAAGACGCCTCTAGAAATAAAAGAGCTGTGCATAAATAGTAATGCTATTATTGTTTATTTATATTTAAGATTAGGCACTAAACGCCGCAACAGCAACACTACTAAGATAGTAATAAGATAACAGAAGTTGCAGTTAGCAGTAAATAGTTATTAGTTAAGAGGGTCAGTTAGAGAGATATCGCGTATTTTTGTTTCTATTTAAACATGCGACACACTAATTGCGGTTAGCAATAAATCTTTTTTTACTAAAAAGGTGTCTACAAAATGTGTGGTTACATTAAAAGGTTGTCTTAAAAGGCCGAAGCTAATAGCAAAACTTATAAAGACATACTCTACTACTTAGTATATAAAGAAACTAGTACATAATTATTGTAGGAACCTTATAATCTTACTAATTGCTAAATTTCTTAGAATTACTATTAGATATACTTTTAGGGGGTTAGCACTATCCTCTACTATAGACTACATTAAGAACTATGTACTTAAGTTAGCACTAACAACAACAACAAAAAACAAAAATCTACTAATTAATAGCATGCGTAAATAAATGTAAACTTAAAGTCTATTTAGCAAAATAGAGGCAGCAAACTATTAAGTAAAATTAAGGTAGTTTTACAAATATTTAAACGCTAACTTAACATTAGTATTACACGGGCCAACGTCGACTTTCCTGGAAACTGCTTAGAAACAACTAGATATAAAGAAAACGACTACAAGAGATTAATTGCAACACTTTTTAAAGCCTGCAGCGAAGGCGCTAAGGCGCTAGAGAGGGTGAAAGAGTCGCTCTACTTCTTCTGCTAAGAGAAAAATTTCTTAAAAAAGCTTAGACTATAAGGTGTCTGTGCGCGCAATAAAACAGGTTGCGTAATAATACACTCTACTAAAAAAGCCTATTGTAAAGATGAGGCTATACAACAATAACTAAAAGCTATTATTGCAAGATTTTATAAAGTTGCAGTAATTATATGTATGTGATTAATTTAGGCTATCTAAATTTGTAGGGTACCTTAGTAGTGCGGCCGTAGCAGGTGGTCTAAGTTAGGATTGCTAGTTTTGCCACCTAAGCTTGTATATAAGATAAATTAACAATAATACGATTCTAATACTTCTACTTTTAATAGGAGCCTTATAAGGCTTTGCGCTTACCCTTTAAGATAATTTTATAGCTTTTTTCGCCTCCCAGGCTGACTTTTAAGCCTCCTTTTAAGCTACCTTAGCAGCTCTCTTCTTCTCTCTTACTTCCTTAAGCCTCTCTCTCTTAACACGCTTCTCCTAGGCTATTTCAAGCTTATATAATCAAGCTTGCCTTTTTAACTTAGATCTTTTAGCTTTCTAGAGTTATAATTGCTGTTGTTCTTGTTGTTATTTTATCTTATCTTTTTTAGCTTAGCAAACATTCTTAAGAGACTAAAAGACAGCTCTTTTATAGTACTCCTTAGGCCTATTAAGTTAAAGTGTAACGTGGTTCACCAGCGAGCGCCGCACCCCACCGAGCGCCGCAGTTTCTCTCACCAACACGCGTATGTAGCAACAACACGTAATGTCTTAACAACTATAACCTCTTAAGGCTTATACTAAAGCTGACGTGCAGCTTGCCCTCTCTAACATTAAATGCGACTAGATTACAAGCTTGTAACGCGCTAAGGCGATCTACAAAGTGCCTGAGCGTATAATATAACGGCAACGCGATAGGAAGCCTTCTAGACGCAACTGCGAGCCAAACTTAAAGAGCCTAACAAAGCTAGAAGAGGAAGTAATTATACAGCGTACACTTAATAAAAATCTATATAAAGTACCGCCCTTAAAGCTACACGTACAAGATATAGCTAATAAATTGCTATATAATTACAGTAGCAAGTCTATTAGCAAGAACTAGATTAATAGGTTTATTAATCATACGCCTAAGCTGCGCACACAATAGAGCTATTTATATAATTACTAGTAAGCTGTCTGCAAAGACGCAGTAACTATTAGGCCTTAGTTTACGCTTGTTTAGAACATAAAGGTAAAGTATAGTATTGCAGATAAAGATACTTAGAACTTTAACAAGTTTAGCTTTATAATAGGCAAGATATTCTCTTAGCTTATTGTTACAGGCGTAGAGAAACCTAGAAAATAGAAGAAACTACAGCCTAGCAATTGCAAGTAGGTAACTTTAGTACAAGGTGTCTCTACAATAGGGCGTATTATTCTACTTTTTTTTATCTTTGCAGGTAAAGTTTTTATTACTTTCTAGTTTACTAATCTACCTTGTAATTAGATTATTACTGTTTCTTCTACTAGCTAGATCAACAACAACCTTACGCTAGCGTAGCTTAAGTACTTTAACGCCTATATAAAGGCGTCTTCTACTAGGGCGTATAGGCTGCTTATTATTAACAGTTATAAAAGCTACTGCTTAATAGAATTCTAAAACTACTATAAAGAAAACAAGATTATTGCTTTTTGCATGCTACTTTACTTATTACACTTTCTATAGCCTCTTAACGTAGTCCCCTACTTACTATTAAAGCGCTACTATAGCAATAGAATTTTGTTCTTAGCACGCAGCCGTATCTACTATATTAACAAGAAAACCTTCTTACCTACCTTTAAAGCAGCTTTTAAGAAGACGTTCACACTAGAGAATGTTTATATAGAGTTTTAAGGTGCTAGACTAGTCTTATACAACCTAAAGGCTGTATTATAAAAGCTAAATATATAGCTGCGTACGCTAACACTACCTACACTAGGCACTGTTGCCTAGGAGGCGTAAACACTATGCAACGCCTGTAAGATAAAGGCGCAATCTACGCTAATTTAAAATTGCATTTAAAACTACTAAAAGTTACTAGCAAGCTTATTAGATAAGTAGGTAAAGCAGCTAAGTAAAAGCGCTTAGTAGATAGCTTATAATATAGTGTTAGTATAGAAGGAAATAAGCTGCTTTTAAGACGCTGTTAATATGCTTATAAAGCGCAAGACTTGCAAAAAGCAGTACGTACGCGCAAAGAAGACTCTAACAGTTAGTAAGGTATCTAACTTAATTACTAAAATAGAGGGTAGGGGGCGTAAGAACGGCAAGACGCCTGCAAAAAGGGTGCGCGCAGAGAGGCGCTGCAGCTGTTGTAGTAAGATTAGGCATAACTCTTGCACTTGCAAGGTAGAAATTAAGGATGCAAACAATAGCAACGCTTCTAAATAATACTATACTATTGCAAGAGTACAAGATTTGTGTTGTGCAACTAAGCTACGTTGCTGCGCGTACGCCTCGCTGGTTTTCGTGCGGCGCTCGGTAGGGTGCGGCGCTCGCTGGTGAACCACGTTATAGCCTTTCTTTTAGTGTCTCTTTTTAACCTTTAGAGCCTCTTTTAAGCTCTTGTTTTCTTCTTTAAGTATACTATTTTAAGCTAAGAGGTAGTAGAGGCTTTAGCAAAGCTTTTTTACCTCTTTATTATTAAAATCTTTTACTTCTCGGCGTATAAAAGACTTAATTTTAAGCTAGTTATCTTAACTAAGGACAAAAAAAGAGCTTTTATGTAAACTAAAGGCCTCTTGCTAGAACTTTTAGAAAATAACTTTAGCATTAAGTAGGTTAATGCTAGTTGCCTTAAAAAAGCTTAAAATAGTCTTCTTTCTAAAAGCTGTACGCTAAGCTTTCTAAAAAAGCTTAAAAAAGTCTTTTTTTGCTAGAAGAAGAATTCTTTAGCTCTAATAAAGAGAGTTTAACAACTCTTTAAGTAGGCTAACGCTAGAAGCCTAAATATCCTAACGTTAAGTAGCTAAAGCCTATAAGTTAAATAAAGAGAATATATAGTAACTAGAATTCTATAGTTATTATAATAATCTAAAAGATTTATAGTTATATTAAATAAATAGCTATTAACAATAAGTAATTAGTACTTAGTTTAAGTGTAGCGTATAGTCTTTCTTTTAAACACCTTTTTAAGCTAAGCTAGGCCTATATTGTTGTTAGTCTATCTAGAAAGTAATAAAGTAATATAAACTAAGTGCTTGTTTAGATTAATTGCCTCTATCTAGCTTAATTAGAGAGCTCTAGTAGTTAACTAAAAGATAAGAGATAGATAAAGAGGTGTACTATTTGAATACATACAGGCTAGGACTGTAATCTACTCTTTTAAGCTATCTAATAGGCCTAAAATAACTTTTTCTTTTTTATATTGCCTTTTACTAAAGATCCTTTTAGACCTGCTAAAAATTCTAAGTAAGAAGCCTTTTATATCTATATTAAAAATGTAAAAAGGCTATATATTATATTCTTTTATCTTATTGTGCAATAAGTTAAAGTATAAGCTATACTTAGTTGCTAAATTAGCCTTGTAACAATTGTAATTTATAGAGGCCAGCTATTATAAGATAAGATAGGACGCGTTCCTACAGAGGAATTGAGAAACCTAGCTTTCTAAAACTTCTCTACTAAGTAGAGATAACGCAAGATAGCATATTATTATATACAAAAGTAGTGTACGCTTGTTAGTAAGTAATTTAATATATTGTATAAGCTTCTTTCCGCGTTAAGGGTAAAGGGAAAGGTAGGCAATTACGCGCGGCTAGCTTTTAGCTTAGTGCCTTTAAATAAGCGTACAGTAGCTTATACTAAGCCTTTTTGCAACTTGGCGATAGTTAAAAGATGCGCCTAGTTTACGCGATTTGATTTCTTTAATTGCTTTCTAGATTGGGTCTATATTGGTGGAGTTATGACGCGTTTTGTGTAGGTGGTTGTTGTGGTGGGGTGTATCGTTACGCGACCTGTTTTATTGCGCGCACAGACACCTTATGCTAAGGCATCTAGAGCTAATAAAAGTTAAGGAGCTTATTAAAGCTTAAATTTACTAAGAAATAACAACAATATTGAAAAACAATAAAAAACAAATTGCCTCTAGAGACTTAGGAGGAACAAAAAGAAAATAGAGATGGAGGACGACAATATAATAGTAGAGAACTAAGCTACTACGCCGCGCCTAGAAAGGCAAACCTTAGAGGAGGAACTACAAAGGCCTACCCACAATCAAACTAGGAGCAATTTCTCTCCTTTTATTAGAGCTATACCTTAATTCCTAATTGGGAACAAAACACTAATAGCCTCCTTAGTTGAAGAGGCGTTTAAAATTGCTAAAAACTTAGTAATTTAAGCTGCTAACTTAGCTAAAAACGACTCTACCAAGCAAACAAGCCTACTACACCTAGTAGAGGTCTATAGAGACTATACAGAAAATGGCAGAGTAAATAAAAAAATACTACTATCTTAGCAGACTAAATATTAAGACTCTCTAACGCCTTAAGAGAGCTTAGAGAGAAAATTAAACGAGTTGGTATAGAGAAACTAACAACAAACTCGCCTACCTAGAACACGCCTATACAGAACACGCCTATATAGAACACGCCTATCTAAGCCTCCTACGCTACTATAGCAGGCAACAACAAAGATTAACTATAAACAAATATATAAAAGACTTAAAAACTAAGGGCTACTTGTGAAGATCGTCCGTAGATAATCTGTGTTGGTACTTTTAGAATAAATAAGTGCGATAGACGAGGGTTGTACTAGCACGATTAGTAGATTATTGTAATAGCACAGGGGTGTGTTAGCACGTTTAGTAGAACAATGTAATAACACAATGGGGTTAAGAATTAAGTAATCTTTAAATTACACTTAAAGTTAAATATACTAAGCTATAAGGGCTTAATGCTTACTACTATATACTAAGAGAGTATTATGCTGTTCTATAGAATTCTATGCTGTCCTATGCATAGGACGTTGTAGGATTTTGTAGTATATTGTAAAACGCATGTAACTTGTTTTATAAAGAATTTCTACTAAGGCACATAGGATCACGTGCCTAGTCTAGGGTAGCATTATCTATTAGTACATAAAAGCTTGCCCTTTATTTAAGTAATCTAGGATCTCTTTCTGCCTCTATCCTTTGTATATAGTCTGTACCTTCTCTCTTCTTAAGTTTATAACACTATCCTCCCTTTCTACGTTCTTGTCTTTATAAACTAGCCTAATAGTTTCCTATAGTACTGCTTATTGTTACGTACTAAGTAATTGCATAAATACTATTAGTTAACTTGCTATAGTTGCCTAGTAATATTATGTTAAAAAAAGCTTACCATATAAAATATCTTTGTTAAAAAAAACGTATAGAAATTATAATAAAAAAAAATTAAAAAATATATTTTAGTAAAGATGCTGATGCTAAATCTTTTGCAGTTAAACTAAAAGTTAGTTTAATTAAAGTAGTAGAAGTTTAAAGATAACATAGTAAAGTCTATTATACTTAAATTGTTATTAGCAGCGCGTATAAAAAGAAATTGCTTTAAAAACAGTATAAAGTGCTAGCGCGTTATAAAGAGTAGTTAATAAATAAGTTAAAAAAATTTATTAAGAAGATAGAAGTCTTAGAAGCTGCAGAATATATTTACTATAAAATTAGTATCCTAGAGAGTAGCCTAATACCTAGCACGCTGTTTTTAGATTAAAGCGTGTTCTGTTCTATCTATTTAGAAGGTAATTCTACTTTTAACAGCTTTTTAGGTAAGTTGCATAGTACTATATTAGTAGTTAGTAATAATTTGTAAAGACTATATTTAGTTCTTATATATTTTTGCTACTTAGGTATTTTAACTTTTTAACTAAGTAATTTTTTACTATTGTTTTATACTTAGTGTGCAAGGATCTTCTTAACTTTAAATATATTAATTTTTTTCTATTTTAAAGTAGAAAGTTTTTTGTAATAGCATTTCTAAGTCTACTAGTTCTAATATATTAAAATAAAATTTTAAGTAGATTTTTGTATTAAGTAGAAGGTTAAGTGTATACGTAACTAGTCTCTTCTAGTCTAGAATTAAAAATAGTCTAATATTAACATTATTAAGTTCTTTGTTAGATTGTTTAGTGCGAAAATTTTAATAACTAAATATACTTTATCATCTTTCTTCAGCTAAAATGCTATTTTTTGTTTTTAGTTAATACATAAAAGAATTTAGTATTAAGCTTTTTTAAGTGTTGCTTATAGTAACTTATATACTGTCTTTAGCTTATTAGCTGTAGCAATAGCTACTTCTATTTTTTTAGCTTAAAAATATCTATATAAATAGATTTAGGTGTCTTTTATAGTTTGCGTAAAAAAGTGTTTATTATATAAATTTTAAAATCTTGTTGTTGTATACGACTTATGCTATATATAGTAGCAATACTTAGTTTTTTTGCTGTTAATTGATATATATTTTAAAATATGCTTTTATTATATAATTTGTTTATTTAGTCTATTTATTGGTTTATAGGTAGTAAGCTGTAAATAGCTTTTCTTTATTTTAATTATAGCGAATAGTATTATCTAGAAGTTAAACCTAAAAAGCTTATTTTTATTACTAATAACTTATTTTAGTATGCTGTAGTATCTAATAACTTAGTTATGAATAATATGTGCTAGCTATACTACTATAAGATCTTTTTTAAAAGCAATATATTCTGCTTATTTTGTAAATTTATTAACTTTTATAAAAATTGCGTTATAAGTTACTTTAGTAACAAGGTCTTTTAAGACTAGTAGTCTTGTAACAAAGTCTATAGAGATGTCTAACTATAGTGCGTTAGGTAGCTTTATTACTTATATTTATTTAGAAGGTGCGTAGGTACTATGCTTGTTCTTCTAACAGTCTGCGCACTTAGTAATAAAGAAAGTAACTTTGCACTTTATTTCTAGAAACTAATAATTTCTTTTAATAAAGTATATAGTCTAAGTTATGCTAAAGTGACTTTATGTAGAGATATTATAGTGTTATTTAATAATTACTTTTTATAACTCTTTTAGTATGCTGTGTGTTATTTGTAGAATTACGTTTAGCATTTTTGCTAGTTCTAATAATTAGTTTTTATTAATCTTAAATATTATAGTATTGACAATCTCTTTAGTTTCTGTAATATTGTGTTGTTAGCTAAAAGCGTCTACTCTGCTATTGTCTTTTTTTAGTATAACCTGGTTCACCATCGAGCGCCCCACCCTATCGAGCGCCCCAGTTTCCTCACCAAAACGCCAGCGCAGCAACAACGCGTAATGTCTCAATACCACAAAGCCCCTAGACTCTATAATAAAGCTAATTTACAGCTTGCTATTTCTAATATATAATGTAACTAAGTAAAAAGCCTGCAACATGCTAAGGCAATCTACAACATTCTCTAAAGGATAATACAGCAGCAACGCAATGCAACACATTCTTAACGCAGGTATAAGCTAAATTAGAAAAGCCTTATAAAACTAGAAAAGAAGGCAATTGTACAGCGTATACTTAATAAGTCTTTACGTAGCATACTGCCCTTAAAGGCACACGTATAAGATATAGCTAACAGACTACTATAAGAGCATAGCAGGAAGACTATAAGCAAGAACTAAGTAGATAAGTTTATTACGTGTATACTTAAGCTGCGCACTTAGTAAAGCTGTCTATATAATTACTAGCAAGCTGTCTACAAGAATCTAGTAGTTATTAGGCTCTAGTTTATACTTGTTTCATTAATAAAGGCAAAGTATAGTATTATAAATATAAATACCTAGAACTTTAATAAGTTTAGCTTTATAATAAGTAAGATATCCTCTTAGCTTATTATTACAGGCTTAAAGAAACTTAGCAAATAAAAAAAACTATAGCTTAGTAATTATAAGTAGGTAACTCTAGTACAAGGCGTCTTTGTAATAAAATGCATTATTTTGCCTTTCTTTATTTTTATAAGAAAAGTCCTTATCACTTCTTAGTTTACTAATTTACCTTATAATTAGATTATTACTATCTTTTCTACTAGCTAAATTAATAATAGCTACGCGCTTGTATAGCTTAAGCACTTTAATACTTATATAAAGGCGTCTTCTACTAGGACGTATAAGCTGTTTATTATTAATAGCTATAAAAGCTACTGCTTAACAAAATTCTAGAATTACTATAAAAAAAATAATATTATTACTTTCTATATACTATTTTACTTATTACACCTCTTGTAGCCTTTTAACGTTGTCTCCTACTTGCTATTAAAGCGCTACTATAGTAATAGAATCTTGCTTTTAGCACACAGCTGTATTTACTATATTAATAAAAAAACTTTTTTACTAGCTTTTAAAGTAGCTTATAAAAAGATGTTTACACTAAAGAACGTTTACGCAAAGTTTTAAGGTGCTAGGCTAGTCTTATATAACTTAAAGGCTGTGTTATTAAAGCTAAATATATAGCTATATATGCTAATACTACTTATACTAAGTATTATTGCCTAAAAGGCGTAAACACTGCGCAACACCTGCAAAATAAAAGTATAATTTATACTAATTTAAAATTGCATGTAAAACTACTAAGAGTTACTAGCAAGCTTAATAAATAAATAGGTTAAGTAGCTAAGTAAAAATGCTTAGTAGATAGCTTATAATATAGTATTAGTGTAGAAGGAAATAGGCTGCCTTTAAAATGCTATTAACACGCTTACAAAGTGCAAAACTTATAAAAGGCAGTATGTACGCGTAGAGGAGACTTTAATAGTTAGTAAGGTATCTAACTTAATTGCTAAAAAGAAGGTTAGTAAGTAGGAGAACAGCAAGACGCCTGCGAAGAAGGTGTGTGCAGAAAGGCGCTACGGCTGTTACAGTAAGACTAGGCACAACTCCTGCACCTATAAGGCAGAAATAGAGGATGTAAATAATAGCAACGCTTTTAAATAATTCTATAGTATTGCGTATAGTATAGTAATTTGTTGTGGTATTGCGCTGTGTTGCTGCGTGTGCGCTGCGCTAGTGTTTAGTGGGGCGCTCGATGGTGAACTAGGTTATATATAATCTTTACCTTATATTTTCTAAGTAATTCTAACTATCTTACTAATTATTAGTTATGTACTTTAGTAGTTATAAAGTTAACTAAGTTCTTGTAATTTATAAATATTATAAGTTTCAAGCAGCTTTCTGCGTATACTCTCTAATGCTATAAGTATACAACAATAGCTAATAGCTTCTTATCATAGACGTTATATTATTCTTCTAGTTGAGAGAACTTCTATAAATAGTACATTATTAGGTGCTATTTACCTTTATGCAGCTAGCTAGCGCAGCCTCCTAGAGCAAAGTTTAATACGTTAGTTTTAAAGCATAAGAGTTATTTTGCTTAAAATATGTAGTAGTATAGTAGTTTTATACTTACTTTCTTAAGCACTTAGAAGGTGTTTTATTTTTCTTTACTTTACTTAAAAAGTTTTTCTTTTCTTGTAAATCTTGTAAATAAAATAGCAATCTTTAAGTAGTCTTTAAGTAGTCTTTAACAAACTATTAGTTAAAGTTTAGAATTTTTAAAAATAATTATATTTCCTTACTATTATTAGTTGCAGATATTCCTTAACTACTTAAATTTTTTTTTTACTTATTTGTACTTCTTGTGCTCTTACTATGTATCTAAGAAAAGCAACTTTACTTTTGTAAAATTTGCATTTCTCTAGTTTAAGTTAAAAGTTAAACTAGTCTAAGCACTTTAGTACTGTATAGACGTGTTCTTTATAATCCCTTAAGCTCTTAAAGTAGATAAAGATATTATCTAAGTATATTATAACAAAAATGTTTAAATGTGCTTTTAATATATTATAAGTAAGTTCTTAAAATGTTGGTTGAGCGTTTGTAAGCCTAAACAGCCTAATATTATATTTCTAGTGTCTATATTATGTTTAGAACGCTGTCTTTTATTCATTACCTTTCTTTATTCTTATAAGGTAGTATTTATTTTAGAGGTCTTATGCTATAAAGACTAGAGCGCAAGAAAAATAACTCTAAAGCTTTATAATACTTAGTAATAAGTATTTATTCTTTACTATAATGTTGTTAAGTTTCTAGTAGTTAACGCACATCCTTAGTAGCCCGTTCTTCTTTAATATAAAGAGTATAAGAAATTCTGCTAGCAATATTAAAAGTTTAATACATCTTTTTCTTAAATCTCTATTTAGCTTAGTTCTTAGTTCCTTAAGTTCTATCTTTAATAATTAATAAATTAGCCTAAGGAGTAGAGTCTTCTCTTCTTCTAAGATAATCTTATAGTTCTAAAGTTAGTGTCTTAGTAAGGCTTTGCTATTTACTACTTCTATAAAGAAGTACTAAGATTCTTTACACATTTTTAACATATCTAAAGTTACGTATTGCTTTAACACTCTAACTTTGTAACTAAAAGGTGCTCTGCTAGTATATATTAAGTTAAACTTTTATTTTATAAAGCCGTTCTTAGTTAAGGCTTGCTGCCTCTTAGCAATATTGTAAATTTTCTTTTTATTTACTATTACAGTTGTTAGATGCGTATGCTAGCTTATTTATTTTTTAAGGTATTAAAGGTGGCGGTTGTTGTTGTTGTAGTGAAAATAGGTTTTCTAAAAAAGTGAAAGCAGCTACCCTCTACTAATTAGTCGCAAAGTTTAAAAAAAGATTATGTATAGATAACAAAATATAAATAGTAAGTAAATAAAGTCTACGCGCCAACCGCTTAGAGTAGAAAAGCTTAAACTCCTAAGCAATATTAGGGTTAAAAAATATACTAAAAGTACTACAAAAACAATACTAATTAAAACGTGTTTAATAGTAATTGCTAGCCTATAGCTAGCAACAAGATTGCGATAGAGGTAGAGGAGGTAGAGGAAGGTAAGGACACGTAATTTACTGCAGTAGGAGCCTGCAATACTTTATAAAAGCTCTCTACCTACTACTTTTTTCTTTTAGGATTTTTTATACTATACAGTACTGCATACAAACAACTTACATATAAATAATATAATACTTAGACTATTCATTTTTTTTATTTAACAAAAAGACTAATAGCTTATATTAAGTAAAGTTAGACCTTACTAGGTTACTATACAAGAAGCTATAGTAGTAGTTTACAAAGCCCGCGTTTACTTTTGTTAAGCGGCCTCCCTAGTTAGTTGAAGAGGAGCTGTTGGCAGTAGCTCCTATAGTAATCAGGTAGACGCAGAGGTCGAATTCTGTCATTTATTAACACCTTATCGATGCGTCTGGTATTATAGATGTCAAGGTTACAATAGAGGTTGTAAAAGGCTTGTTTAGCGGTGAGTCTAGTAAATACGTTAGTAGGCTAGCTTTTAGTTACATTTAATTTACAGTACTTAAATAAAAACTTCTTTAACTTTTAGTTACATTACGGATGATATTCTTATTACTAATAAATTTTTGATATAATATTATAGGTAGCTAATCTAAAGACGTCTAGGTCTAACTGTTTTTTATATTCCTAGATGCTAAGCGTTACATTATTAACCTGGTGTGTAACAGTTGTTTCGCCTAGCATAAGCTAACTATTAGCTATATATAGTAAGTGAAGTTTTTATTTTTTTAGCGTTTATAGGCCTACTATCTGCACTACCTGAGAGGAAACATATTTAGCTTAAGAGCTAAAGTTTACTAATGCTATTATTTAATATCTATTTAGCTTTACTAGTAGCTTAAGGAGACTTGGAGAATTTACTTTATTAATCTCTCTAGTAGTTCTAGGTGTCTTAGTCGTCTATCTAAAAAGGACTATATACTAAATTTAAAAAACCTTTTAGCAACTATATTTAGTTTGCATTTAATATTAAAGCACGTATGCTTTAAAGGCTAGTTGCACTTTTATACATAGATTCTGTTTTTATAATTCTTCTACTGCGTTACATACATTTGTAGAGTCTTTTCTAAATTATTATATTTATAAAAGTATAGGCTATGTTTTTATCTTATATATATACTACGCATTTATTGTTTAGGTAGTTGTACTATGCTTACTTGCATTAAGGCATTTCTTTTAGTGTTCTTAGACACTATTTTAATCTATACTTATTTAAATAGTGCATAGTATAGCTATTATAAATATATATAGTTTATATGTACTTTGCGTGTTCTAAGTTACGCAGACCTATCTAATAGTATTTGATCTACAGCAACTACGCAATCTATTACGTGAGATTACATAAGATTGCGAGATATTGCATCATCTACTACGCAAGCTATTGCGTAGGTACAGATATTTCTAGAATGCAAGTAACAGGTATATATTACTTTCTATTAAATAGTTTAGAGAGTTAATAGCTTTCTTAAAACTTAGCTATCTTGCCATGCTTAGTTTAGTCTTCAAAGGTTGCTTTTTTTTAAGCATTATTTCAAAGACGTCTTTATTAAAAGTTTCTTCTATTGCAATTATAGTTAAGTCTTTTAACTCTTTAATAGTTACCTTATCTTGTCCTTAGACTTTAATAGTAGGTAGAGTAATAACGTTCCATTCTTCTTTTACATTATTCTTAGGTGCTACACAGTAAGTAATGTTTATTTATTTATTACTTTACTTTAGCTTTAGCAGTCTTATTTTATATAACTTTCTTTACTACATGTATAGCAAGTAATCCTTTTCTTGCTGCTTTTATTTTTTTAAAACTTGGTCTTTCTAGGTTCTTTATTAAAGTTATTAAGGTATATGTTACACGGGGTTAGTATACACTTATCTAGACTCAGTCCGTGTTAGGGTGAGGCTGATGTATGCGGTAGTCCGTGAGGTATTGTAGGAGTAATTTTAAGTGGAAAAGAGTTATTAACATTCACTAAAAAGTTAGCAATACTAATTCTATATAAAAGATAGAATAACTAGTTAACAATCTATGTAAAAGATAAACTATTTAAGTTAACTACAACAAGTGTAATAATAAAATCTAACACATTCTTATAGTTATTGCCTTTGTCCTGCTATCCTGTACATGTCTTCTAAGAGGGAGGTATATAATAGCGCTGCTATCTCTTTATACATAGCTATCCTAGATAGCTAGCCTTAGCAGAATAGTAATTACGTAATTAGCGCCCTGCGCAGATTATTGCCTTCTATTATAAAGGCTAGTTGTCCTTTAACTATTATTTGTATGTTAAGGAGAGAATTCTTCCTATTACTTATAATATTATCTTTCCTCTTAGGCGTATTATCCTAATACTCTAAATTATTGTTTTTCTATATTACGTGTTAAATTACTAGCTGCATATAAAGTCCTAGTATGCTTATTATATTATACGCTTATTTCCCTTAACGCCTTTTTAACTATACCTAAAGTTTTGTCTTCCTGCTATTCTTATTTATAGAATTCTACTTCTAAGCGTTATGCTTGTGCTTATTATATAAAAGAGCTTAGTCTAAAGATAGCTTTTTATTATAAGTAGTGTAAAGTAAAGAACTTTTACTATTTTGTAAATACTATAACTAGTTATTATATTAGTTACATTTTTATAAAAGCAGAGTGTAGTTTGTTTATTTTTAAAGAAGAGTAGAAGACAGTTTAATTTAAAAAGTATAAGAGGCGCCTCAAAGTTGCGTGTCTAGAAGCTTAGTTAGCTTAAAGCAAGCTAAAGCTTCTAAAGACTAAGGTGTAAAAGTAATTATTTACTAATTAAGATCTTACTATTTTAAATTTTTTGAATTGTACAAAAGAGCAAGCTAAGAGGAACCTTGCCTCTAGTATAGACTTTCTAATAACTAAACTATTGCTACCTAGACTATTAACTAACTTAAGCTAATTATAAGCTAGCACTTCTTTTAATTTCTTTTCTAATTACTTTTTTTCTTTAAGAACTTAGTTTTTTCTTCTTTAAGTATTTCTAATAGTACTCTAGTACTTATAAATTATAGTTTATTAGATTGTCTTTAAGTTTCTAGGTGTTCTAGCTTTCTAGCTATTTTTACTACTTAACTAAGCATTTCTATTAATAATAAATTTTTTATAAGTTTTTTTTTTCTTTAACTATATACTTGTTATTTTTAAGCTTTATATTAGTAGCTAGCTTAGTATTTAGAGGTGCTCTTTTTAAAAGTATTTTGTAAAAGATAGAGTAATTATATATACTTAGTAGTATTTAGAGTTTATAGTATACATTGCTTATTTCTTCTAAAATTTTATAATTATCTTACTTAAAAGTTATTTAGTTTTCTACTTAGTTGCTTAGTTTTTAAGTTCTGTTATAATAAGAAAACTTTGTTTCTCTTATTAAAAGTTAGTTTTTTAATTTTTTACTTATTAGCTATCTTAGCTGTTATGAAGTTTTTATAAGCTATATTTTTAGTTAATTTTTTATATAGCTCTTATATTAAGCGGGCTTTGTTATTTACGCCTACTATAACACAATTAATGTTTTTTAGATTTATATAAGTAGCTAGCTTATATTTAAAGTTTATATAGTATAGTAAGTGCTTTGTAGTTACTAATTTTGTACTATTATTAGCTAATTATACTATTAGTAAAAGTTTAAATTAGTTGTCTTATAGCTTGTTAGAGTATGATTTTAGATACTATTCTAGTGTCCACTTTATTTATTCTGTCTAGCGGTCTGTTTTAAAGTAAAAGCTAGTTAATAGCTTTTTCTTTATACTTAACTTTACTAGAAATATGTCCTAATACTTAGACGTAAATAGTTTATTATAATTAGTAATAAACTTTTTAAGTATTTTATACTCTAATACTAGTGCTTTTATAACTATGTACGCGTAGCCTTCTACTATAATAGCTTTTTTTATAAACACAAACTTTGCTGCCTTAGTTACTTAATTAATAATTACTAAATTAGTGTTGCAAAGTTAAGCTAATCCTAGTTTTAATAATTTTAGAAGCTTTACTATAATATTTATTATTATACTACTTTATAGTTATATTTATAGCTATAATAGTTGTAATAAGCTGTAGAGCCTATGTCTTTTAGGCTTATTTTAGTAATATACTAAATAGTTACTTAATATATTTTATACTTTTGCTTATAAGCATAGTATTATAAATGCCTTAGCTAGTTACTGAACTATTTCTTTAATTACTATATGTCTATTTTCTAAAGACTTGTATAGTTTTTTAATAAGACTAAATCTTATATATAAAAGTACATATATTTAGATCCTTTAAACTATATCTTAGTACTCTTTTTTATCTTATAGTATTTTATTAAAGCTGCTTTCTTTAGGCTTAAACTACTAGCTAGTTACTTTTTGCTGCTACTATTATTGTAGTATTTCTACCTACTTAGCTACCTTAGCTAGTTCTAGCTAGTTGTAATATTAACTACTATCTAGCATCTTTTTAAATATAGTATTATATAGTTCCTTGTAACTTTTCTTGCGTAAGTTAAATGTCCTACTTAGAGTATTTACTACTTTATTTAGTGTTCTAGCATAGTATGTTATTTTAAAGTTAAACTAAGCTAATATCTTAGCTTATTAGATTTATTATTAGTTAAGTTTTATTATTATTATAAACTTTGCTAAGTTCTAGTAATTAGTAAGAACTTTAATCTAGTGTAGTAGTTTTAACAAATAGACTTCCTACTATTTAAAGAAACTAACTACTTCTAGTAGCTTTTTATTATAAATGTTGTAATTAAGTTCTAGTCCAGAAAACTTCTTTAAATAGTAGAATACTAGTCTCTATTTTTAATTTAGACACCACTATAATAGTACAGCTCTAAGTGTATAATTTAACGCGTTAGTTTTAATTTACGTTTCTTATTTTAAGTTGTATATCTCTAGTACAGGTGCTTTAAAAAATACCTTTTAAATTCTATTTAATCTTTATTATTTTTTTTATTCTTAGTAAATCTTATTTTTTTTTATAATATTTAAAAGAGGTATGGTAATTTTTAAGTAATTTTTAATAAACTTGTAATAGTAATTAACAAGTTCTAAAAAAGATTGTATATTTTTAACTCTTTGAGGTCTTAGTTATTTTTATATAGGTATAATCTTATTTAGATTTATTTTTACTCTTTTTAAAGATATTATAAAGCCTAAGAATTCTGTCTCCTTAACATACAATTCGCACTTCGCTAGCTATAAGTATAGCTTATAATCTTTAAGCTTCTTTAGCACTTTTTAATATACTCTACATATTTTTTAAGCGTTCTACTAAAGTATACTAGTATAGCGTCTAAGTACGCTATAATAAAAGTTTTAAAGTATTTATAAAGTGCGTTATTAATAATAAATTAAAAGGTTTCTAGTGTGTTTGTTAATCTAAAAAGTATAACCATATATTTTAATAGTCTATACTTTGTCTTTAATGCTATTATTTACTTAAAACTTTGTTTAATCTTAGTTTAGTTAAATTTTACTCAAATATTAAGTTTTATAAACTGCTTAGCTTTTTAAAGTTAATTTATAAGCTTTATTATTAATAGCAAAACATATTAGTTGTTCTACGTTATACTATTTGACCTTTTAAAGTTAATATACAGTTACTGCTTCCTATAAAGCTTTTTTATAAACAAGATAGGTAAGGCTATTAGGCTTAATTCTAGTTAAATAAATCCCTTCTTTAGATTTTTCTAAATGTAATCCCTTAGCTTAGTATTATGCTTAGGTAATATTAGGTACATTAGTTTTAGGCTTAGCTTAGCTAAATTTAAAGATAATTTTGTAATCTTGATCCTAATAGTGTACTAGCTCTATAGCCTTGTTTTCTTTAAAGAGTTTCCTAAACTTGTTAGTATAATACTTTATTAGTATTTCTAGTAGTAAAGGTCCTTCTTTTGTAGTTTCAACTTACTTTATTTGAATTATTTTTTTTTCTAAAAGCTCTTTATATAAATTTTTTTAATATTATATAGTAAGATTTTACTAAATCTCTTATTCTAAGTTAAGCTTTAATTTGTTAGGCGTATCTTCTTGTATACTCTAGCAACCTTATGCATAAATTCTCTTCTAAGTATTGTTTTATTTGCTAGTAAATAGCGAGGTTATAAGCATTTAGCTAGTTATAACTAATTAACTTATTTAATTTTCTTAAATCTATAATATTAATGTTTATCTAGTACTCTGTGCCTGCTATCTGTAGCCTTGTTAATTTAGTCTTTAACTATATTATACTGTCTTTATATTTTATATGTTTCTTGTTAGCTAGTACTATTAGAATTAGTTCTCTCTTAACTTAATATAGTATTTTATATTTTTTTACTACTTATAGGGAGATTATTATTTACGCAGCCCTACTATCTATAAGCGCCTACATGTTCCAACTATATAATAATATAATTATAATAACTACTTTACTTAACTATTAGTATTCTATACTTTTTTTCAGCTTGTTTTAAGTATGCTCTTACTAGTATAAATATGATTCTAATAGCATTTTAGTTTTTTGCCTGCTTACTTTTCTTCTTCTAAAGAAAGTAGCCTGTACTGTACTTAGTGCTATAGTATATTAAGCAACTTTTATTATAATAAAAGCTCTAATAAAGGTTTTAGTAAATTATCTATTACTTTAAAGCTTATTTTTTTACCTTCAGCTTTTTTAATTTGTCAATTAGGCAGTCTACTGCCTTATAAATATTAAATAATAAAGTAGTATAGTAGTAGTTATCTAATTATTATGCTTTTTTAAGTTACTATTAATAAAAGTTACATCTATCCCTACATTACGTTTAAAAGAGTTAGTAGTAAATCTTTACTTTTTTAGGTTTATAAAAGTAATACTTGTCTACTAGGCACTTGTCTGCCTATAAGTTTAAGTAGCAGCACTAGTCTTAGTCTACTCTACACTTCTTCTTATTCTTTTTATAAAACTTGCAATTAAGCTTACAGTTGTACTAACACAACTTTTTATACTTCTTAGTATTTTTTACTTTTTTAGCTTCTTAGTTCTTATCCTTAGCTACTAGATTATTAAAGTAGAATAGTTAGTGTATTATCTAATACTTAATCTCTTTAGCGTTCTTACTAGTAATTATAATTTTTTTTTAAATAGTATATTTATTAGTATAGTGCGTTGTTATTTTATATACTTAACATTAGTTGTTAGCAAATTATTTTAGCATAACTTTATTCTTAACTTTTTAATCTGTTAGCTTAAGTTTGCTTAAAGTAAGAACCTTGTTATCTAGTTTTTATTATAGCACAATTTTATAGCTATTTATTAAGCGTGCTTCTTTATTAAAGCTTAAGTTACTTAAGTTGTTATTTAGTTCTATTTAAACTAAGTATAGTATTCCTTATTTAATTATCCTAATCTTAACAGCTGCCTATTTAACTTATTTTTCTTTACAGTTTTAGGCGAAGTGTTTAACTTTGCTATATTAAAAATATACTTTATTATTATAACGCTTTTAGCGTTTTTTTTAAGGAGGCTATTTTACTTTTTTCTTTAAGTATTTTTGTCTTTAGCTTTCTTCTACACTTTGCTAGTTGTAATAGCGTCACTATCTTTATTATACTTGCTGTATTGCCTTTTTATATTAGCTAAGCTAAGTTAAAAGTGTTTCTTTTAATTGTGTTGTTCCTAGTGCCTATTGTTAATACGCGTAGCGAGCTTAACTAGCGCGTGTAGTGTATTAGGCTTATTATAGTGTATAAAGCTATATTTAACATTTTCTTTTAGGCCTGCTTTAAATACTATTTAAAGTACCTTATTAATATAATTATTTTTGTGCTTATAGTTACTAAAATTCTACTGTGTATACTAATACTAACGTAGTCTGCCTTAAGTAAATAATTTTCTTATTAGCCTAGTTCTTAGCGTCTACTTTTTTAAAAATATGTTTTTTTTTATTTAAACTTTGTCTAATTTATAAATAAGGCTTATATCTTTACCTTAACTTCTTTATATTTTATATCTAGTAGGTAGTTATTTATATTAAGTTGTATTTAGTTAGAAGCTTTTTTTTTATATATGTGCTTGCTATTAAAATCTTTCTTTAGTTAGTAAAGATCTTATTATACTTATAGTATAAATTAGTATAAGTAAGAAATGCTTATAGTTTTTTTTTTCTTTTATACTTCTTAGGTAGTGCTATTTTTAGTTTCTTTATAGCAACAAGTTATTTGTTTAAAGTAGCTATTAGCTAACTTAAGAACTAATTGATTATATTTATTATTAAAGCTACTTACTATGCCTAGACATAAGCTTATTACTTAAGATTCTTAATCTTTTATGTTTTTAAGTTATTTTTAATAATAAGGTTAAATGTGTTAAGTATCTTATTTTTTTTTAACGTTATTTAGTTTACCGTAGAAAGTCTTAAACTTTAAGCTATATTATTATAAGTAATTCTTTAAAATGCTATTATAAATTTTACTTAGGTAACTTGTTAGTTAAATTATTTACTAAGATTCTTAGTAGTTAAAGTGTTACATAGGGTTAGACTACACTTATCTAGACTTAGTCTATATTAATGTGAGGCTAATATATATAGTAGTCTATAAGGTATTATAGGAGTAATTTTAAGTAAAAAAAAGTTATCAATGTTTACTAGAAGGTAAGTAATACTAATTCTATATTAGAAATAAAATAACTAGTAAATAATTTACATAAAAGATAAACTATTTAAGTTAACTATAATAAGTATAATAATAAGATTTAACACATTTTTATACTTATTGCTTTTATTCTACTATCCTGTACATCCCTTCTAAGAGAGAGGTATGTAATAGCGCTGCTATCCCTTTATGCATGGCCATCCTAGATGGCTAGCCTTGGCGGGATGGCAATCATGTGATTGGCGCCCCGCGCGGATTATTGCCTTCTGACGTAGAGGCTGGTTGTCCTTCAACCGTCGTTCGTACGTCAAGGAGAGAATTCTTCCTGTTACTTGTAACAGTATATAAGCTTATAGCTATTAGTTATATAATGTTTTAAGATCCTAAAAGTGTTACTTCGTTATTAACCTTAGTTAGGGTATAGACGTTAGAATGCTTAACAGAGTTAAGCGTCTATGTTCCTTAGTGTACAATTTCTCTCTATAAATCGTTGTTTTTTTAACTTTAGCTTATAGAGATTATGATCTACCTAAATAGCTTTAGCTATAAGTTCGTTACGCGTGTTAAAGGTAGCTCTACTTAACATAAATTTTATTTGTACAGCTAATTTAAAACCTTTTAAGTACATCTAGAATAAATCATTATTATCCTATTTAATAACTATTTAGTAATGCTAAAACCTTGTTGTATAGTTAGCTGCAGAGCAAGTTTGTTGTAATTTTTAAATATTTTGTTCTACTACTATAAATTTCTTAAAAAGTAAGAATACCTTTCTTATTTCTATTTTAAAGTTGTCCAAGTTTTTAACAAGTACATTATTAACATTATTGTTAATAGTAGTATCTATGTATTAACAAGGAATAGAATTAGCCTAGTTTTTAGTAACTCTTTATAAAAACGTTAAAGCTTATATAACTGCGTTTTTGTTATTAATCTTATTACTTTTAATATAAAAGTATTTATTAACTTAAAGTAGCTATTCCTTAAGCTTATTACAATTACTATAGTAGGTATTAAGCTTATTAGCTTGCGTAGTTGTTTCTGTAGTTAGGATGTTAGCAGAGGTTTTTATTGCAGTATTTCTTATTTTAAAAGTGTTAAAATTTTAAAATAATTTGTAAAAAATTTATATTAGTTCTCTTAAAATAATTAAGTGCAATGAATGAAAGTTATACTAGCATAATTAGTATATTAATGTAATAGTACAAGAGTGTGTTCGCACGTTTAGTAGAACAATGTAATAATAGAGAGGAGTAAAAATTAGATAATTCTTATATTGCACTTAAAGTTAAACACACTAAGCTATAAGAGCTTAATGCCTACTACTATATACTAAGAGAGTATTATACTGTCTTACAGAATCCTATGCTGTCCTATGCGTAGGACGTTGTAAGATTTTGTAGTACATTGTAGGACGCATGTGACTTGTCCTATAAAGGATTTCCGCCAAGGCTCGTAGGATCACGTGCCTAGTGCAGGGTGGCGTTATCTATTAGCACACAAAGGCTTGCCCTTTGTTCAGGTAGTCTAGGATCTCTTCCTGCCTCTATTCTTTGTACATAGTCTGTACCTTCTCTCTTCTTAGGTTCGTAACACTACTAGCCTAAAAGATTACTAGCTAGTCCTAGTTAGTAAAACCCTAGAAGACTTTAACGCCTAAAAACTTAGAAACGCCTTTAACAATTCAATTACAACAAAAGAAAGAGCATAATTACCTATAGTTGCCTTAATTATAACATCTTTAAAAGAAAACAAGATTATTACAACTACACTAGCATTTAAGGCAAAATACTTTCTTAAAAATTAGGCAATATAGCAGAATATAAAAACTTTTAAGGCTGTCTAGCTTATCACGCCTTAGTTTAAAACTTATATTTATAAGGTGCCTATAAATCACAGCCTTAAGATTATTAAAAAGAGATTAAAACTTTTAACAAAGGTCTTAAAGTAATAGAAAATCCTTACTAGCTTACATCTAAGGATAAAAGAAGATCTAAAAACTTTAGCTTAGCCAACGTAGCCTTTACTACAGAGGACAAGACCTAGAGGGCTATTAGAAGGAAAATCTCTATTCTAGGGGAAAGCCTTAGAGTAGAAGAAACTACAAGTAGTTAATGTTTTAAGGCAATGCACTAATTGCTAGGGATATAGCTACTTAGAAAATAAATACTTAAAAATAGCCTACTAAATTTACAGCAAGCCTTACTACACTAACTAGCATAAGTGCAAATCCTGCACTAGTAAAAAGAAAACCTATGTTTACATTATATTTAAGTGTACTAACTACAACAATCCTTTCGCGGCTAATAGCCCTAAATGCAATATTCTAAAAGCTAGGACAACTAGAACTAATTAAACTAATTAGTATAATTAAAATCCTATAATTAAATGTTAATATAAGTAGCCCTGCTACAGGAGGCGCAATCAACTTAGCTGTTACAACAAATACTAAGATTATTGCAATATAAGAGCTGTAGTTATTAAGAGGGCTATACAAGGATACTAGGTTAATTGCCTACTTAAACTTTACTTAAATCTTACTAACTTATAGAGCACTACAATCATAAACTCTATTCTATGTTTTAAAAGATATAGATGTAGAAGTTAATCTATACATTAGTAATAACAACAACTTTTAAGCAATTATATTGCTCCTTAACTTAAGGAAAACTTACACCTACAACATTTATAATAGAAAAAGCCTAAAATAAGGCTTTAATACAACAAAAATGTAAAAATGCCTTTAAGAAGAATTTAGAAAATCTTATTTAATTTTTCTAAGAGATTTTAATTGCTACTACTTTAAATAAAGCATATAAGAGTGCAACTTGAATTAACAAGCAGAAGATTTAGTAGAGTAAATAGACAATTAGAACCTTATTTATTAAATACTATAGGAGTAAGAACCTTCTTTACAGGCTAAATCGCAAAAAGAAAGCGTACTTAACCTTACTATCTTAACAAATAATAGAGCATCTACTACAATAGACTAGCAAGCTATCCTAGATACATAGTTAGACTATTACGCTATTCTCTTTAGCATTACTATTTAAAGTCAGCTACCAAGCTAACTAAAGAAATATAACATAAAAAGAAAACTAGAACTTTTGTAAGACTACTTTATAAGAGGAGATACTGCAAGTAGAGCTAGAAGATTAATCACTAGCTTTACTATAAGCGTATAACAACCTCTTAAGGCAACTTTTTATAGGACTTTATAATTCTTTAGAAGAAAGCTTAGACAAAATTGTAGAAAATCTTACAACAGCTATTTAAAAATTACTTGTAAAATCTATTCTGCTTGTAAACTAAAAGCTAAAATCAAAGCTTTAGTACTCTAGTAATTTAGATATCTTTAAGACTAGCTTACATAAAGCTTATTAAGACTACAAATAAAAAATAAGTAGAAAATATAATATATTATATTTATAAAAAAAAACTACTTGCTTGCTAAAATCAATCACCTTAAAGCTATTTATAAGGCTATACATAACTATTAGAAATTATTCCTTTAAAATAAATTCCTGAAAGAGATATTTAAAGCTATAGCCTATATAAAAAACAACCTTTTTACAAAAATCTTAGCTATTAAAAGTAAAAAATCTTTTTAACAGAAATGCTAAATCTTTAAGAAGAAACTATTTTTATTATCTTCTACTACACTAGCACTAAGGCTTAACAACTACTGAAAAATTAATAAATAAGAGTAGCTAATGGTAACTAGAAAAAAGCTTTACACTGCCTAAAAAAAACTACTTTACTAGGACTTAATAGAATTAGCTAAAAATTTATCTTAATAGCGTACAAATACTAACTAAACCCCTTCTATAAAGTCTATTGAATACTTTTTAACTTATAATACTAACTAAGGTGCTAGAGAAAGGATAGAGGAATTATCTTAAGAAAACGAGATAAACCTAATTACTTGATTTTAAAAGTATATAGAGTTATCTCTCTTTTATGCTGCCTAAGGAAAGCACTAGAGGGGCTCTACACAAAGAGACTAGGTGTACTAGCAGAGTTAATAGAATTATTTTACTTTTTTTTAAATAAAAGACAGGCTTAAAAAATTAGCTATTGACACTGCACTGCTTTTCTACAACAATATTTACTTGCAAAGGCAAAAAGAAAAGTTACTTTCATAGTTTCTCTAGATATTAAAGGCGCTATTAACTATTTATCTAAAAAGAAGCTGCTAAAGAATATATACAACTAATAACTACTAACCTGCCTTATATTATAGAATAAGTTATTACTTACTAAAAGGCTACTAGAGCTATCCTTTAGTAGGCAAACAAAGAAACTATAGGAAGTTAATCCTAGTACGCTATAAGGAAGCCTAGTATTACTTATTTTATTTTTTATTTATACGAAACTGCTATTCTTATTCATAATTAGAAACAACAATATATACTTCTTATCCTATATAAACGACTTGCAAATCTTAATATTAACAACATCTATTGGGAAGAATATTAAACTAATAAAAAGAGAACTAGCAAATCTCTTTAGCAAAGTAAAAATGCTAGCTATCAAGGTTAATAGCTTAAAAATAGAATTAGCTAATTAGACAATATTAAAAAAGAATACTAGTAGATTCCTTACGCTACTTATAAAGAAGACCTTCTAACTAAGAAGACTAGTTAGATAGCTAGGCATCTTTTTAAAAAATACACTAAAGTTTAAGGACTATTGCGACATAATAATATAATAAGTAATTTAGGCCTCTGCTTACCTAAGCAGGCTAACTAACATAAATAAAGGCCTCTTACTTAAAATATCAAGGTAATTATATCTAGCTTGTCTTATAGATATAGTTGATTACGGATACTAACTATTTTAGGAAAAATAACAGCACGTTCTTAATAGTAAGCAGAAACTTTAAAACTAGGCCTATAAAAAGATCTTAGGGACTTTTAAGTTATTTCTAGCAATACTAAGCAAACTAGAAGCTACTTGTTACCTACTTAGAGTTAGGCTTACCAACTCTATTAAACAGTACACGTTTAGATCTACATTACTAGATATAAACAACTTTATAAAGAATGTTATAACTAGCAATAGAGGCAACTAACTTGACCTAATAAGTTAGTTTATCTTTTTAGCTATTTCTAATATAGAGAAACTGCAACAGTACGCCTATACGCTATAGAACACTAGAATCTTGTACAAAGTTTAAATATTAAACAAGCCAAAAAGGTAAAAGTAGAATTCTATAACAAGCTATTAGTTAATAACAGTCTCTTTTTAATATATTCAAACGCTATAGCAACAAATATAAGCAAAGAAATTAGTACAAGCGTTGCTTTTTATTAAGAAACTACGCTTATAAAAGAACTACAAGACAATATAGGAAATTATTAGCTAATTTATAATAGTAAACTAGAAGGTATTACTTTAAAGCTAGAAAAAGCAGTTAGCCTTATAGACAGCTACTAGAGCGTTACAATATATATAGACTACTAGGCAGCTCTACTATTATTAAAAAGCACTTTAAACACCTCTAGCTTAGAGTATTAAATTAAGTGTATTAAAGTAGTATATTAACTTAAAAAGAAAGGCGTTTCCCCTACACTATAATAGGTCTTAGGCTACTAAAATATACTAGAAAACAAAAAAGCTGACTTCTTTGCAAAAGGGGCTACAAAAAAAACCTTTTTATTTAATAAAACTAGCTTAGCAGTTACTAGCACGTAAATTAAACAACTAGTTAGTGCTAATAAGTTAAGCTTATATAACAGGTATAAAAGAAAAGCAATAAGGAAGAATCAAAATACCTACTTAGCAACATTTAAGTAGAAAATAAGAAAGTAAATACCTCCTTTTATAACAAGAAGACATATATTTAACGCCTTCTTTGAACTTAATCTAGGTTACTGCTACCTAAGAAGCTATCTTTTTAAGAAAAATTTAGTAGACTTTAAAGTTTACAAATATAACTATAGAGCTACACAAGAAACAGCTTACATACTCTTTAGATACTAACTATATAAGAATAACAAGACAATGCTTTAAGACTCTTGCACAGAGATAGTTTCTCTGCAACATGTATTCTAAACAGACCTATGTATTAAGACTACTTTAGCCTTTATTTAAGAAACTAAAGTTAGTACACAGGCTTAGTACAAAGAAACTACAAAAAACTAGATGCAATTGCCTGTTAAGGCGACTGAGCTCTATAAATAGCCTCCTCCTTCTCCTCATCCTCCTCTACTAATAGGCTAATAGCCTTACCTATATTTAGATAACCCCCTCTATTTATAGAACTTAGAAGACAAACCTACGTAGATAACTGCAGGCCTCCGCCTGCAGCTCTTATATAGCCTTAGGCTGAAATAAGACGTTAAACTGCAATGAAAAAAAATTGAAAAAAAAATAAAAATAAATAAAACTCTAACTTAAAGTCTACCTAGCAAAATAGAGGTAGCACCCTGTCTAGTAAGATAGAGAGAGGCTAACATATATTAAGAATAAAGAGCAAAGATTTTATCTAGCAAAAATTTCAATATAACTACAAGCTTATAAGTAAAATATCTAAAACGCTAATTTAAAATACCTGTCTAGTAAAATAGAGACGTTACTAATAATTAAGATAGCACAAGTATATATTAGAGCCTGTCTAGCAAAATAAGGGGCACAGAAGAGGCGAGGATATATACAACAATCTCTAATTAATGACACACTATAAAGACTTTAAGAACAAATATTTTATTTCTCTTAAGAACTAAACTTTGTCTATTATATTGCTGACTACTACTAACAACTATCTCAACAAAGGATTCCTATAAGTTCTACCATATTATATATTAAAGAAGGATTAGAAGTTAGGTTAAGAATAAGAAGGCGAAACGCTTACTTCTACTAGGCTTACAGCTGCTAGTCCTAAGTTACTATTAACATTATTAAGCTTAGTTATTAATACTATAACTATATCTATGCACAACTTAGTGTTGTCTATAGTTCAACTAAGACACAGTATATTAGTCTTTAACTAAGACACAGTATATTAGTCTTTACCAAGAAAGATATCACTACATTCCTAAAAAACTTTAATGGACAAGTTAATAATAGAGGTACTTGTAATACTATAAGAGTTTCTATCTTACTAGACTATTTCTTTAACAAAGATTAATTACTTTTTTATATTTTAAAACGTGTGCCTAGATATGCAAAAAGAAATTAGTATAAGTTATAAGCAAATATAAAAAAACAGTAGAAAGATAAAGATACTGCCATTAAAATAGGCAAACGCTTTTACTTTTGAGCTTATATCTAAGGATACGTATAAAAATAGCTAGGGCTAGTAAAGTACTATACTTATCTTACTCCTGTTGCTAATGTATGTGTTAAGAATAAGTAAATCCTTTAAAAAAAAAGGCATTCTTTTTTTTTAGATTTGCTAGAAAAAGATAAAAAGGTAGTTATATACTACATAGTTGCTGCTTTAAACAGTAATAATTAAAATATGTATAAACTAAATTTAATTTACTTATTTCTTAAATACTAATGCAGGAAAATAACTAGCCTAGAAAAAATTTATAAACTAGAATAAGAAGGCGCAGATGCTAAGATTCGCTAAATTATACTATCTAACTAGCGCGCAACTTTTACTGCTAAGAAAGTAAAAGAAGTAGTAGTTAAAATTAGCAAATTGTGTAAAAGATAAGCACGCTAGTGGACGTTAACCTAGAAGTAGAGGACCAGATTAAGTCTCTAGGCAATCTAAAGCTTTGACTATTTACTATTAACATGCTTATAGCTTACTTCTTAACTACAAGACTATTAAAAAACTTACTAACTACGCGTACTTTATTGCACGAGCGACTAATACAAAACTTTCTAGTAAAAGAAACAACAATTTCCTTATTACTAATACTAAATAGGAATTATTTACTAAGATAAGTTTTACATATTAAAATAATGTAAAAATGATTTTTTTTACTGTTTGTGTAAAATTGTAGATTACATACTTAAGACATATAAGCTCTACTACGCCCTAAAGCGGATAGAATAAGTTAGTTCTAACTAAGATATTGCGGCTAAGAAAGGAACTTACTACTTTAGGCTACTATATAAACGTCTAAAGAAAATCCTAAAATAGCTACTATTAAACTAAGTCTTGCTATAGTTAACGGCGAAGATATTAAAGTTTTACAACATTAGTAACAACGTACTAAATTCACTAGCCTTTAGTGTAATACCTAAGAAGTTTGCTAGTAAAGACTCTTGAATAGGCTTAAAGTTTAAAGGAAAAGTCTCTAGTGCTATAAACTTAGTAACTAGTTTAATAAACTAAGGTTACTACAATAATGTTTTTTAGCAGTCCTAATAGTTCTAGAAACAATTATATTACTATGCTATAGACAAATTCGTTAATAAGCTTAATAATATTAATGCTGCTAACTTTATATTTGAAGGTAGAGAAAACGATTTATACAGCATTTCCAAGTTAAATCCTACTACGCGCTTAAAAAGATAGGTTCTTTTCCTCTACTAGAAGATGAATTATGTCTAGAATAAAAGAAAAGAAATAAAAAAGGTTGAGCAAGAATATAAGCACCTAAAGAAGTAATTAAACAATTTAAAGTAATGCTACAATTCTTAACTTTTAGCTTATAGCTATATAGTTTCTATAAAAAGAAATACAAAGTAAAATACTTTCTGTAAGTAAGCCTTATAATATACTAATTCTTATTATTAGGCTGTTACAGTTATCTTAGCAAGATAATAATATGTTAGCTAGTTTAATGCGCTAAGAGTAAGGATAAAGAAAGAATGTTATACAGGTTATAAATGCGCTTTCTAATTTTAAGTTAAAAGAAATAATAATAGGCTAGCTAAACTGTGTTATAACTGCTTTGCTTAAATAAGAAGTATAAGAGGGTACTATATTTAACTTTATAAAATAAAACAACATTTCAATACAACTACGCAACATTCTAAATAATAAAATTAGCATTGTAGATAGTTTAGAAACGCTTAGAGTTAAGAAAGTAGAGAAATTATAGAATCTAGGTGTCATTTAGCGCACTAAAAATCTATTCTAACTACTTATTAGCTCAACTAGCGCACGGACTTAGAACCGCCTACTAATAAAACTTTACTAATCACACTAACTTTTGTTAGCTTGTAATACAATATAAGAAGTAGGTATTAATTAAATACTTAAACTTAATGTAAGGTGCATAGAAAAGGCAATTCCTGAATTAATAAGTTAGACAACATACTACATAAGGGAGTTAAGAAAGTCTAGCAAAGAAATAGATAAGTCTATGCTAAAATAGACCTACTAGAATGCTAAGTTATTATTTATACTAACTTTCCAAAGTGCTTAATCAACACTAGAGCATGAATAAATATCTTAAGTCCTAGTGCTATAGAGGCGTTAAAGGTAATATATATAAAAAAAAGAACACAGACTAGGACACCTATATCCTAGCGTTACTTTAGCTAATAGAACTTATAATCTATTTGTTAGAACATCATTTTATATACTTATATTAATAGAGATACTTACTATTAAAACTACATTTAGAATTGTTACTAATGTTACTAGATCTAAAATTCTAGAAGGACCTTAGTACGCATGTGGAAGGATAGAAATACAGTATAATGCGTTTAGATAAACTACATGCTAGGTCCTCTCTAAGAATAGCACTGGGAACACAGTTTTTGTTACATTTACTTTATTACTAAGTTACTCTACGCAAATAATTAGGAATAAAGCCTCTAACAACAATTAAAATAGAAAGATAGCAGGTAATATACAAGTACACGTAATTACTAATATAATAAATAATAGGCTACAAGCAGCTGTAGTAACATTTATATAAGAAGCTGCATAGTTATATACAATAGCTAGATTTAGCAATTTTAATATGCTGTACACGAACAATAGTAAGCATAAGTAAATAGTTAAAATAAGCTGAGTATTTACGCACGTGGTTAGATAAATAGAAGACTTTATAAAAAACTAGTAATTTAGTAAATTTTTAATTATATGTAAGCTTAACTAGCAACAATTGTAAGAGAGACTGCTTAACGGCTTCTAGCAGCACTATAATCTCTTTACTATATATAAAACTATAAATAAGAAAGTTTAGCTTGTTAATATTCTTTAGCAAGCAATACTAATAGAATTTAGATAAGACGACTAGAAAGAAAATGCTAAAGATTATTAGTTCTTTTAAAAAAGCATTTCTAACTCTAATACTAGACTATATAATTATCTATTTAAACCAAAATCTGCTGCTTTCTTATAAGAGATAAGGCTTACTAAAAAATAAATCAGCAAACGGCATGTTAGGGATTATCTCTAGCCTATAGAAAAGAAATCTCTTATATATATACTTTTTAATAGAGGAAGAGCTTCCTTATAGTAATTTAAAAAGATAGAAAAAGTCTATCCTAATATATGCCTGCTATGTAAAATATAGACAATACTATACAGACCCTAGCAGATGTAAAGCTTTGCTATTTTAAAGGCAAAAAACTATAAGTAGTAGATATAGTTAAAACCTGCTTAAATGAAGGAGCATATGAACAATGTAATAATTAGTATTATAATCTATAGTACCTAGAGCTAAAGAAAGACAAAGACGTTTAATAGATTAGCAATGCGTAAAAATAAAGTGCAGTTACTATACAAGATGCAAACCTACTATTAATAGTAATAAAATTCTTTAACAGATTTGTAGAATAAAAAATAATTATATATCTAAATTTGTTTTCGCTTCGGCCTTTTAAGACAACTTTTTGATGTGACTACACATTTTATAGACACATTTTTGGTAAAAAAAGATTTATTGCTAACAACAAGTATCTAGGCTTACGCCCCCTTATTTGGCATTGCTAGCACGTAGATAGTGTGTCGCATGTTTAGACAGAAACAAAAATGCACAATATTCTTCTAACTAACTGTCTTAACTAATAACTATTTACTAATAACTATAACTCTGTTGTCTTTGTTGCTATCCTAGCAGTGTTGCAGTCGCAGCGTTTCTAGCACCTATACTTAAATATAAACATATAACAACAGCATTACTATCTAAGTATAGCTCTCCTATCTCTAGAGGCAACTTACAAGATTCTCCTACTTATTAGTTTGTCTTAGCTACTTTATAGCTGTTTTAACACGCTCTTACTTCTTATAAAGCTACTTAAAGGTTTTCCTACTAAAGTTTTATTTGCGCAAAAAAAGATTAATAAAATAACATACTATTACTATACCTAGACTATTAATATACGCAACGTATTTAATAGACTTGCTACTAAATAAGCTTTTTATAATTTTTATTATAACCTTAATATTTATAATACTAGACTTATTAATAAAGTATTAATAAATAACAAAGTTTAACCTTAACGTCTACCTAATTACTATAAGAGCTACTACTAACAGCTTTTTTTTTACTATTTCAAGTAGCTGCTTAATAAAAGTAAACGCAGGCTTTGTAATCTAATACTCTAGCTTCTTATATAGTAACTTAGTAAGGTTTAACTATACTTATTATTAGCTTTTAGTCTTTATATTAATTAAAGATAAGAATAGTCTAAGTATTATATTATTTATATATAAGTTATTTATATGTAGTATAATGTGGTATAAGAAATTCTAAAAGTAAGAAGTAGTAGGTACAGAGCTTTTATAAAGTATTAGAAGCTTCTGCTGAAGTAACGTACGTGTTCTTACTCTCTTCTATCTCCTCTACCTCTATTATAATCTTGTTGCTATTTATAGGCTAGCAATTGCTGTTAAACACGTTTTAATTAATGTTGTTATTTAGTACCTTTAGCAATTTTTTGACTCTAATTTTGCTTAGTAGTCTAAGCTTTTCTACTTTAAGCGCTTAGTGCGTAGATCTTATCTACTTACTATTTAAATTTTAGTAACTACTCATAATCTTTTTTTAACTTTTGCAACTAGTTAGTAAAGGGCAGCTGCTTTTTACTTTTTTAAAAAACCTATTTTAACTACAACAACAACCACCACCTTTAATACCTTAAAAATAAATGTAAGTTTGTTTTTAAAATATAATAAGATTAGAGTATATCAAGAAAGCATAGATATAACAGCGTTCTAAATACTAGTAGGACTTATATAATAATACATAATAGTTATAGGTGCTACAAACTCTGTAGCAGCATTTTAAAAAGTAATATAAAGAGTTCTAAGAGACTACTAGCCTAATACTATGCCCTTTATGAACAACATTAGGTGTGGAGGACTGAAGACTAACTATAGTAGAGAAGAATTAATACTAGGGATACAACGCTATATCCTTAAGCATATTGCGCAATTAGATAGAGTGCTAGCTCATATAGAACAAGCTAAAGGGTCTATGTTAAGAAAGATTTATTACTTTTTTATCAAAATAAATAAAAATATAGACTATAGAGTTAGTTCTTAAAGTTGCTATCCTAACTAAAAGAAAGTTAAGAAGATTATAAACTAGCTACTATACAAGAAGAAGAAAGAAGTACAATTAATAATAAGTATATGCGTTTATTATTATATGCAGGTAAAGGACTTTACTAAAATTACTAAACTTCTGTTTAAACTCCTGCAAGATAATACTCTTTCATTAAATAGGAAATTATACAGGACACAGCAATGTACATACTAAAATATGCTATATGTAATACACCTATACTTGTAAACTTCAACTACGCTAACACGAAAGACTATAAAATATTCTTAATAATTATTGCTAGTTAAAACAGTGCAGAAGATTATATAAAGCAACTTAAAAAAGAATATAAATAATCCCTACTACAGTTTAAAAGCACACAATAGTTAGCATAAGAGAGATACTAGTACTTTACTAAGTCAGAATACTAAGCTATACTATAGGCCTATAATAGATTTTGTACATGTTTTTATAGTATTTATGTTACTATAAAAACTAATGCTGCAACTTGTGTTACTTAAATAAATTGTTTATAAACTAATAATCTAAAATTAGTAGTTAATAAGTAGATATTAACGATTCTTTTCTAAGACTTTAACATTAAGTATATACTAAGAAAGAAGAATGTTGTTACAGATGCATTATCTAGGTATCTAAAAACTAATAATTAAGAACTACCTCGAGAACGTAAGGAGGACCTAGAGGAGTTTATTAACTATATAAATAGAAATATAAATACACTAGTACTAGTAAGACAAGCTAAGATATTTCAGTAGGAGTTCTTTAAGGAATTAGAGTAATATGCTTAGTTTTTAGTTAACTCTAAGACTTCTTAAAGAAAATAAACTACAAGAACTATAAGTATAGAAAAAGCAGATAATAAACTTCTTTGTATAGAATAGTAGACTTTTTAAGAAAATACTAAGAAACATTATAATCTAACAAGTTATAGATAATACATATTTATAAACAGCTGCAGTACAAAACGTGTAAACCTAGATTAGACACTAAGGAGTTAATGCAGTATACTCTATACTTATACAGCAATACTAGTAGAAAGGAATATATAAGTAGGTGTAAAAGAGACTAGCAATCTGTTTAAATTATTAACTGCAATCTTTAAAGAGGAAGGTTAATATACTTCCTAATACTTATAGTCTTGCTATTCAGGAAACTATTGCTATTAATATAGTATACATGCCCTACTATTTAGAAAAAAGTTTCTAGTAATGGCAAGGAACTACCTTAGCAGCTAGCCTAAAGTAAAAGCGCTATTAAACAACTAGTTTAAGATAATTGTAGAATTTATATATAAGGATATTATATATAAGTAGAGCACAGCACGTAGACTTATAGTTAATAAAGAACTTAACTTTGCTAAGGTAGTCTTGTATTTATTAAAAATGTACAAAATTAACTAAGTTTAATTATTAGACGCAATCCTTAAGCTATAAAAAAGAATTAAAAATAATATAAACTATGTATAAATACCTTTTTAAAGCTACTAAGACCTTAAGTTAAGAACTTGCTTATAGTTCTTCTTGCAGACAGGATCTCTATATAGAAGCAGATAGGTTACTTGTTATACTAACTAGTTATAAGACAGAACTTAGTGCTTCTTATTAAGCTTACACTACCTACATAGCAAATGCTTTCTTTTAAAGAAGTAAAGAACTATATATAATTACTTGCCATAAATGCAATACAGTAAGATTTTAGAATTTAGTTAACTAAAAATACTATTGCTTTTGCTAATTATATTAGAGCCGCTAAGAAAGAATAATAAAATAATACTAAAGAGATACAATACAAGAGTATAAAGCTAGACAACTTTGTTCTTCTTTATAACTTAGTTTAAGAATTTAATTTGTCTTAAAACTATATGCTAGACATAAAGTAGTTAGGACTATACTATATTTATAACGCTAAACTTAACAGAGAAACCTACCGCCTTAAAAACCTTAATAGTACACGCTTTTTACACACAACACTAAAATATCAGTTTAAGTTTTTTTAGCAACAACACGTGCAGGATACTATAAGAAAAGACTAAAGAAATATAAAGCTATAGGATTTTAGGTATTAAGAATAAATTAGCCTAATAGTAAATGTTCTTATCTCTCTAAATATACCCAAGCTGCCTATTAAACAATAAACGCCTTTACCTCCTATAATAGAAGATAACCTACATATCTAAGTTGTTATTACTAAGCGTTTAATAAAGAAAGAGCGCCGTGTATTTGAATAAGACTTTAGAAGCAAGGCTCTAACTCTTACACTACTACAGCTAGTAACTAATAAGCTACTAAACAGCCTATATTCTTAAGAAAGGGAGAAGCTACTATGCTATTAGTGTTTAGTTTTATCTTTAGCTACTTATTTACACATTTCTTATGTTAAATGCAGGTATTAGCTATTTATTTTATTAATTCTAAGTGTGCTAAAAGCAACTAAATTTTGTAAATCTGTTACACCACAATACGCGACATTACATTTATGTTATAATAAACGCTCTCTTACAAGCTTTCTTAGTAATTAAACGCAATCGTAATAGTCTTTGGCGTCTTAAGCTAGTTGCTCTAAAGATAAAAGCTCTTTAGGTAAGCTATTGCTTTCTCTCTTCTAACCTTAGCTAATTTTAAGCCTTATATATTGTAATTAAACAAGCTAGCTTACTTAATTAATTACAACTAACAACCCTTAAAGCAGTAACTTTTTATAGTTCTATAATAGTAAGATACATATAGAAGGTAGCAAGTACTAGCATTATACGCTAAGAACTAGCAATAGAAACTATAACTACTATAGCACTACAAGAGGCGTATAATTTAGTAGAAGCTAAGATATAAGTATTCTTAGCTAGTAGAAGAAATAGTAATAACAATAGTAAGCAAGAATAGGTGCACTCTTTAAGAAAAGGCATTTTTAGACTAAGAATTTAAGAATAAGCTAGAAGGCAATATTAACTTAGTTACTTTTTTAGCTACCTTTACATTTCGCACCTAAAAGCACACTACTATAATTAAATTTTTGCTAATCTTTTATAAAGTAGCCTGTAACTACTAGTCTTCTTAATGTTAGAACAGCAAGCCATCCCTCTAGTACAGATAAAACGCTACCTAGGTTGTAAGTACAAAGAACCCTAAATTTTAGCATAGTAACCCTCTGCAATATAGATAACGTTGTACTACAACGTACCAAGCTTAGCAATTTTAGACTATTAGCAGCACTAAAAAAACTTATATACGGTCTACCACACTAGTAGAATAAAGATAAGCAAGAGCTGCTAATAATAATTTATTATTAGTGCTATACTATAGACAGTAAAACGCGTTCTATAGTTCTTAACACTATTACTAGCTTTAACCTTAAGCTTAGTGTTGCGCAAAACTAGCTTAAAAAACACATAATCCTACATAGTAGCTAGTAGAGGTCTACTATTATAAGTTCTTTTACTAGAAAAAGTAGCGCTAGTTAGCCTAGCTAAATTACTACAAGTATACAGTATTAGCTTTTAAGCCTAAAGGCTATATGAACTAAACACTAGCTAATTCTCTAATAAAAAAAAGCTTTACAAGCTCTAGCTTCTACTATTAGTAGTAGAGGATACAGAGAGCATACAGAACGGATTACCTAAGACGTAAAACTAAAAATGTGCTATTAACTTATATTTTCTAATATTAGACCTTTAGCACCTTGCAAACAGCAATTATATTAGCGCTAACTTCTTAGCTCTTAAAGAGTTAAAATAAAGTTGTACAACAAGACACGTCTTAATAGCATAGTGCTAAGGCGTAATATAGCATATAATGCAGCCGCTGTTGCTAAAACGTTACTAGAATAACATAAACAATACTTTTTAAAATAAGTATAACTTCTTTAGTTTAAATTTTTATTTTGCTAAAACAGACAGCCTACAGAACCTTAAACAAATTGTTACTTACACATAAATAGCTACTATTAGCCTACTTATTAATACCTAACTAGCAACAAATATTGCTAGTTCTAGCACTTGTAGCACTGCTTATATTAAGAAAGCTACTAACTAATACATTAGTGTACTTACTAAACTCAACTGTCTACTAAAAGAATAACAATACAACAAATTTATTAAAGTAGTTAATTAAGAATAATTCGCGTTAGGCTAGAAATATTTTGTTATTAGAAATCTAAAGCAGAACAAGATTAACTAAAATGTTCCTTAGTCTACTACGCCTAAAGACCATGCATACTACTTTAAAACACTTAATTATTAGCGTTTTTTCTAATAAGCTTGCTATTTTAAATGACTAAAAAGCTTCTTATAATTAATTAAAAGACTAATGCTAGACTAAAGCAGGCCCTTGCTAATTTAAAGCAGTTTCTAATGCTACTACAACTAGCAACTTATAGGATATAGAACAGCCTATAATTTTAAGAATAGAAGAAAATGCTATACTGTGTTTACTTTTAGCTTTAGTCGCTTATTTACTAATTTCCTATATAGAATTTAGGTAAAGGCCGCCTCTTCTATAAATTCTAAGTATGCAGTAAGCAATTTAAATCTTTAGACTTATAATACCTTACTACTACACTAATACTACACCTAATTTCTCGCATTTATCAAGTAGCAGCTAATTATAGTAACTGCTTCTATTGCAAAACCTACTTATTATAGCGTAGTATAGACCCTGTTTACTTTTACTTTTACTTGCCTACTAACAGGATACTGCTACTACACATAATGTTAAACTCTAACACTACTAACTAACTAACATTCTTTTTATACTAACTTTACAACCTTTCTACTTAAGTATTAACCTTTAAGACAATAATTACAGCAAAATTCTCTCACTTAGTCTAATAGAGGCTAAGAATAATACACATACTACTAACTAACCTACTGAAATAATATCTTAGCCTCTATCAGATAAAGCTTAAGGCAAGCAGCTTTAGTAGCAAATACCTTAAATACTAAGTTTATTAAAGGTTTTTAAGGACATAGAAGTAGGTATAAGAAAAAAACCGTATTATAATAAATACTTTTAAAATTATTTAGTATTAAAAAAAGTACTAGAGCTTGTAAAACTTAGCAACAGTACTGAAGTTACTAATATCTATTTTTTAGTAAATAAGATTCTCCCAAACGCTCTATAGTAATAGTATATTACTATAGACTACTAGTTTAACAGTGCCTTTTACTAATTTATCTAATTTTTAAAGTTGTCCTAGAAGTAGGCGAATTCCGTGCTTAAGTTCTAGAACTTATAAACAAATATAGTAGTGTTAAAAGATCTCTAAGAACCCTGTTCTATTATTAGTGCAGCATCCTTGTTGCAAGACATAAAAGCTTAAAAATTAGCTAATACAGTTTTAATAGTAAAGAAGCTAGTAGCAGAACTTGTTAAAAAATGTTTTAGTATTTATATGCCCTGTACACTACTTAACTACTAAGAATTAACAGACATAGCTTTTGTACTACAACATATAGATCTCAAAATTGCTACTTACTTCTTTAATCTAGTAGCACCACACTATATTAATTTATAGAACTAAAGTAAAAAACGCTACGTATAACTAGTAGACTAGGCGACTATTAAGCTGCTATAGAAGGACATTTATGCTTTTGTTATATAAAATAGCTTTTATAGCAAAGAACTACTTTTATATATAAATAAATAGCAAAAAAAGAACTTGCATAAAATTGCCGCAGCAGCAAAGGTTAAAAATAATAATATAACTTATAGCGCACAGAAGCTACCCCTAACGCTAAGGCTAAAAATAACAAAGAAAAAATTAACACTTACTATTCCTTTTAATACAAGATTTTTAATTACATAGCTATATTTAAGAACATTAAAACTAGTTAAATTTACTTTACGCAATTTCTTAAGGACATAGATTTTACAAGGTAAAAGAAGTGCAGGTGTATCTAATATATAGAGTACTTATTCTAATAGCTGCTAAACTTAAAAGGACTCTGTTTACAACTTAATTTATTAATTGCTATAGTAACTTTATAGCATCTAAGACCTATACTCTGAGAAGTTGTAGTTTATTAATTATAACTAAGCAACTAAGGTGATTTTTAAGAAGTTAGCAGGAAGCAGAGTTATTAAACATGTAATAGTTAAGGTATTTAAACTTATAAGTAGAAAGACTGTTACATATTAAAGGTGTAATGCTGCTAATGTCTAGGCAAAATATGTAAAAACTAGAACTAGTAACTAACTGGTTCCTGCTCTACTGCCTCTACTAAGCTCCTGTGCTCTAAATGCAACACTAATATACTAACAGGCAGCTACGCAACTAGATACTAAGCTTAAAAATACTACCTACATAGATAAAGAGCCTAATATAATAAATTAAAAAACTAAGTTCTTTAAGACAAGATACTACTACATAAATTGTACTTTAGTGTTCCTTAAGCTACTTAAGCGTGCCTGTTTAAAAAAGCTAATTACTAATCTTAATTGTGTTAAAGTTATGAAGAAATAGTATTACAAGATCAACATTAGACAACTACTTTACTTTAATAACTTATTATATAATTAAGTATACTTTATCTACAAGCGCACTACTGCAAGTGTTATAAGATTATTTAAACAGGCTATGCCTTCTAATATACTTAATAACTGTCAACTCTTACTATACATAGAATAGAGCTGTTAGTGTACGGGTGTTAGAGTGTATGAAGACATACTGCTACGAGGGCAAGAGATCACTAGTAGCTAGATTATACAAGAACAAGGTTGGCAAGATAATAATCTTATTATAGGTTAGGTGTAAAGACTATTAGTAAAAGAAGATGCCTATTCTATAGTATATTGCAGGAGCTAAGTTGTGGAGTAAACGAATGCTAAATAGCGCCCCTTTCTATAGGATACTAAATAAGTTATATACTTTAAGATTAGGTAGTTAAGCACTAACCTAGTGTACAGTTAGGTATTACCCTATGTACTAGCACAAACTTCTCCTTTCTATAAGCTTAGCCTTATTAAGCTCTAAACTCTGCAGAAAGAATAGAAGAAAACACAGTAAAAATAAAATAAATAAATAAAGAAAACATAATTTAATTACTTAGAACGCTGCCTAGTATTAATAGATTACATATCTATGTAGTGGCTACAGAATCTAGGTGTCTAGAGAGCACTTAGATTTTATAGATTTAGCAGTTTTCTCTCTACACACCTAATAGAGACATATCTCTACTATTTTTTTATCTTTTACTTCTTTAAGCGTTTACTTTAACAAGGTTCTTAAGCAGTAGCTAAAGTACTTAAACTAGGCACAGGTGTAGTAGTAGTAGTAGCAGGAGCTTAAGTCTTAGATATTAATTAAAGGCGGCTATAGCGGGGCTGCCTAGTTAGAGTAGAGAGTACTAAGACGTTATCTAAAATTACTATTTTTAATTAAGAATAAACACGTAGAAGACGCTATATAAAGAAAAGTATAATAAGTTTCTTACTCTTTTAGAAGACTTAACACTTATCTACTTCTAAGCTAAGTTTTTTTTAAAGGCGCTAGAAGGAATTAGCTTAAGAAAAATTAGTATTTTATTTATTCTAGTCCTTTATTATGTGTAAAGAGTTCTTTTTATTGTTACAAAAGTATAATTAGTTAAAGAAACCTTAAATTAGATTAGCATAAAAGGCACTCTTTTCTAACTTTTATACTATAGGCTATAAGTTAAGAATTTGTTGTGTAATATAGTTATAATCTTCTTTAATATATTTATTAATTTATTCTTAAGTAGAGTTTTATAGCATGTTATTTAGCTCTTTATAGATAAGAAAATTGTCTTATTTAGCCTGCCTTATAAAAGCTTTCTAAATTTAGAATTTATACTTAATATGTATATTTATAGAGAATAGCTTGTTAATTTCTTTAAACTTATTAAAGTAACTAAAAAAAGTATAAAAGGTAGTAGTAAGGTTATAGTATGCCTTGCAAATCTCTTTATAAGTTTTTATAGTAGGCACCTCTATTACACTATTTTAGACTATAATAAACTAGGGAAGCACAGTATAATAGTTATAAGTAGTTAGCCTAGTAGATTTATAAAGTAGAAAAGGTAATAAAATTTAAGCTTATTCTTTCTTGTAAATTTGCTTTATTTATTTAGTATTAGGAACTACCTTCTACGCATTTTCTAGCTAGTTAGTTTTATTTTTTTATCCTTTAATAAGACTATTTAATAATTTAATACTTATATTTTTACGCTACTATAAGTACGCTAGTATATACTTATAAAACCTTAGTAGCATTTTTGTGTAGTTATTTATATTATTATTATTAAATAAAACACTGCCTTAAATTATTTCTACACTAAGGCCTTTTATTATTACACGCTTAAAGTTAAAGTGAATATACTTAAAGTATATCTAATTACCTTTTTTAGCAAACTTAGCGTAGTAAAAGTAAAAAATTAAAGTATATTTCTTATAAAGTATTACATATTATAACTGGTATTTTAGGTCTGTGCGTACAGCCTATTAAATAAGTAAGTAGTATATATTGCATAACGACTTAAGGTTTAGCTTTCTATTTATGCATTATAAATAGAACTCATATATTTTAAAGGTTTTTATAATAATATCTTTTAGATTGCTACGCTATTATAGCTACGTATAGGTATTAGTAACAATGCTTTTTATGCATTAAAATTCTTCTACTTGTAGTTAAAACTCTATAGTGTTAATAATCTTATCTTAAGTAGAGATAAGGTAGAAGATAAGTTAAGTTAGTTAATATTAGTAGCTTAGTAGATTCTTATCTTGCTTAGTTAAGCAATATTTGCTAGTAAAAAGCTTAGAGATAATAAAATTAGATTAGAATTTTTACTAATAGCTTTGTCTTATATATAGTAAGAGCAGACACTTATTAAGTATATTAGAAGGCATAGCTTTCTTAAACAAACTTATAACACTTATAGTAGTATACTTTTCTCGTATGGTGACCTGGTGAGGTCTAATTTCACTCGATGTGAGCCATCGGTCTTCGTGTCGAACGGGGAGAAGAACAGTCCGAGCATTGTATCGTTCGTATGCGAGTTGTTAGTATGCGGTACCGTGTGGTATGGGAAATCCTGAAGGTGAGAAGCAGCAGGCAGGGAGCTTTTATAAAGTATTGCAGGCTCCTGCTGCGGTAACGTACGTGTCCTTACCCTCCTCTACCTCCTCCACCTCCATCGCAATCTTGTTGCTAGCTATAGGCTAGCAATTACCGTTGAACACGTTTTAATTAGTGTCGTTTTTTAGTACCTTCAGCAAATCTTTTGACCCTAATTTTGCTTGGTGGTCTGAGCTTTTCTGCTCTGAGCGCTTAGCGCGTGGACCTTATCCACTCAGTAGAGGGCAGCTGCTTTTCACTTTTTTGGAAAACCCATTTTGACTACAACAACAACCACCACCTTTGATACCTTAAAAAATAAATTAATAGTAGTATACTTATAGATAAAGTGTACTTAATTATATAACAAGTTGTTAAAGTTATACAGTTATTTAATATTAACTTCTTAATACTATTTTTTAATAACTTTAATATAATTAGAATTTATAATTAGTTTCTTTGTATAGGCACGCTTAAGTAGCTTAAAGAACGCTAAAGTAAAATTTATATAGTAGCATTCTACTCTAAGAATCTTAGTCTCTTAGTCTATTATATTAGGCTTTTTATTTACGTAGGTAGTATTATTAAGCTTAGTGTCTAGTTATATAGCTGCTTATTAGTATGCTAGTATTACCTTTAGAGCACAAGAGCTTAGTAAAAAAGGTAAAGCAAGAACTAGTTAGTTACTAGTCCTAGCCTTTACACGCCCTGCCTAGATATTAGTAGCATTATGCTTTTATTATATAATAGTTTTTCTACTTGTAAGTTTAAATGCCTTAATTATTATATAATTATTAGTTCTGCTTTTTGCTAACATTTTTAAGGATTGCCTTAGTTGCTTAGTTATAATTAATAAACTACAACTCCTTAGAGTACAGGTTTTAAATGCTATAAAGTTACTATAGTAATTAATAAATTAAGCTTTAAATAAAGTTCTTCTAAGTTCTGTAGCTATTAAGATAAGTATGCTATATATTAAATGCACCTGCACTTTAATTACTTTATAGTAATTTATGTCTCTCAAAGATTACGTTAAGTAGAGCTAATTAGTTTCTAGGTCTTTAAATATAGCTATGTACTTAAAGATTTTTTGCTAGAAAGTATAGTAGAGGTTGCTATTCTCTTTGTTGTCCTTAACCCTAGCGTTAGGGCGTAGTTTCTGCGCGCTATAAGTTATATTATCTTTTTTAACTTTTATAGTTGTAATAATCTTGCGTAAGTTCTTTTTTTACTACTTACTAATATTTAAGAGTAGCTGTTTGCTGTAAAAGCTATTTTATACTACAAAAGCATAAATATCCTTATATAGTAGCTTAATAGTTACCTAGTCTGCTAGTAATACGTAGCATTCTTTTCTTTAGTTTTTTGTATTAAGATAGTGTAGTGCTACTATGTTAAAGATGTAGGCAGTATTCTTAAGCTTTATGCATTGTAGTACAAAAGCTATATTTATAAATTCTTAGTAGTTAAGTATTATACAGAGTATATAGATACTAACATATTCTTTAATAAATCTTATTACTAGCTTCTTTACTATTAAAACTATATTACCTAGTTCTTTAGCCTTTCTATTTTGCGACAAAGATGCTGCACTAATTATTAAATAGTATTCTTAAAAACCTTTAACACTACTATATTTGTTTATAAGTCCTAGAAGTTAGGCATAAAAATTACCTATTCCTAGAATAACCTTAAGGATAAGATTAAATTAGTATAAGGTATTATTAAACTATTAATTTATAATAATACGCTATTAATGCAGAGTGTTTAAAAGGATCTTATTTACTAAAGTTTAAATATTAGTAACTTTAATGCTGTTACTAAGTTTTATAAGCTCTAGTACCTTGTTTTAATACTAAACAACTCTAGTAGTTTAGTTTATAATGTAGTCTTCTTTTTTTAAACTTACCTCTAAGTTTTTAAAGACTTTTAATAGACTTAAAGTCTAAAGTAGTTACTGCTATAGCTGCTTACCTTAACCGTTATTTAATAGAGGCTAAAATATTATTTAAGTAGTTTTGTTAGTAGTGTATGTATTATTCTTAGCCTCTATTAAACTAAGAGAGAGGATATTGCCGTAATTATTATCTTTAAAAGAATATACCTAGGCGTAAAGGTAGTAAAATTAGTGTAGAAGAAGAGTTAGTTAGTTAGCAAGGTTGTAGTTTAACTTTATGTGCAGTAGCAGTATACTACTAGCAAGTAGGTAAAAGTAAAAGTAAATTAAGTCTATATTGCGCTAAAATAAGCAGGTTCTATAATAAAAATAGTTATTATTATTAGTTATTATTTTGCAAATGCGAGAAATTAGGTGTAGTATTAGTATAGTAGTAAGGTATTATAAGTTTATAGAATCTAGGTACACTTTATACACCTAGAATCTATAAAATAGGCGGCCTATACCTAAATTTTATATTAGAAATTAGTAAATAAGCGGCTGAAAATAAAAGTAGGTACTAATTATATAGCATCCTTTTTTTTTTAACAATTTAGGCTGTTCTATAGCTTAAATATTGCTAGATATAGTGTTGTTTAAAAAAGAAATGCTTACAATTAGTAAGAGCCTACTTTAGTCTAGTATTAATTTTTTAATTAATTAGAAAAATACTTATTAGCTAACTAATTAGCAATTTTATTAAGAAGAAAACGCTAAAGATTAAGTGTTCTAAAGTGGCGTATATAGTCCTTAAACGTAGTAAACTAAAGAATACTTTAGTTAATCTTGTCCTTTTCTAGATTTCTAACAACAAAGTATCTATAGCCTAGTATAAATTATTTTTAGTTAAAAACTTTTTCAAGTTTTTTATATTAAGATTCTTCTAGTAGATAGTTAGGTTTAGTAAGTATACTAATATCTTAATTAGTAATCTTTCTAATACAAGCAATGCTATAAGTACTAGAATTAGCAACATCTATTGCCTATAAATAAGTGTTAATAAGCAGGCTAATAGTAGCTAGTTATGTATAAGTAATACTCTTGTTTAAAGTTTGGTAAGTTGTCTATTTAAGTAAAAGAAAAGTAAATAAGTTAAAAAACTTATACTTATTCTTAAAAGCGTTATTTATATTATATTTGTAATAGCCGATACTTGTATTAAAACTTTCTAAGAGCTAAAAAGTTAGCGCTAATACTATTGCTATTTACAAGGTGCTAAAGGTCTAATATTAAAAGATATAAAATAATAGTAGCTTTTAGTATTAAGCTCTAAGTAATATGTTCTACCTACTTTCTATATTTTGTGCTGCTAACTACAAAAGTTAGAGCTTATAAAGCTCTTTGTCTTTAGTAAATCTGCTAGCGCTAAGTTAATATAGCTTTTAGGCTTAGACGCTAACACTATATACTTATAGTAACTTAGCTAAGCTAACTAGCGCTACTCCCTCTAGTAAAAGAACCTACAATAGTAGACCTTTGTTTAAGTTTTTGTAGTGCTACTAATAATTTAAAATTACTAAGCTTAGTACGTTGTAGTACGCCTCTCTTTGTGTTATAAAAGATTACTACGCTAGGTTCTTTGTACTCGCGGCCTAGGTAGCATTTAACAATGCGCTAGAAAGGTAGCTTAATATTTTACTAGCAAGAGAGCTAGTAGTTATAGGCTAATCTATAAAAGATAAGTAAAAATTTTATTATAGTAGTATGCTTCTAAATACGTAATCTTAAAGTAGCTAAAAAAGTTATTAAGCTAATATTACCTTTTAGCTTATTGTTGTTGCTGTTGCGCCTGCTAGCTAAAGATACTTACATCTTAGCTTTAACTAAATTATATAGCTTTTGTAGTGCTGTCGTAGTTGTAGTTTCTATTACTAGTTTTTAGCGCATTAAGCTAGCGCTTACTACCTTTTATATATATCTTATTATTATAAAACTGTAAAAAGTTGTTGCTTTAAAAGTTGTTAGTTATAGTTAACTAAGTAAGCTAGCTTACTTAATTGCAACATGCAAGGCTTGAAATTAGCTAAAGTTAAAAAAGAGAAAGTAATAATTTACTTTATAAGTAATTTATCTTTATAGTAACTAGCTTAAAACGCATAAGATAGTTTAGATTACATTTTAAGTACTAAAAAAGTTTGTAAAAGATTTTTTATTATAGCATAAATGCTAAGTTACGTATTAAAGTATAGAGAATTTATAGAATCTAAGTGCTTACTGCACACTTAGAATTTATAGGCTAGGTAACTAGTTTTTATATTTAATATAAGAAATTTGTAAATATGTAGCTAAAAGTAAAAGTAGATACTAATAGCAAAGTATCTTTTTCTCTTCTGAAGAGAATAGGCTATTTAGTAGCCTATTAGCTGCTAGTTATAATATTAAAATTAGAGTCTAAGCTTCTAAAGTCTTATATATATATACAGCACTTTCTATTTATAAGACACTTAGTAACAACAATTTGTAAATAAAGATTATTTCTTGTTATAAAAAGTAAAGATAATTATAACTTAGTAGGCAGCTTAGTTAAGTTTAAAGAGAAAGGAACGTTTACTGTTAAACTAGTTTATTATTAATACTTAGAATCTTATAACTTTATGTTTCCTTAATTTTTTTTTATAATATCTAGCACGTGCTATTACTAGAAAGGCTTTAATTACTAACTAGGTGTTGTGTGTAGAAAACGTGTGCTATTAAGGTCTTTAAGGCGGTAGGTCTCTCTATTAAGTTTAGCGTTATAGATATAATATAGTCCTAGCTACCTTATATCTAGCTTGTAGTCTTAAGATATATTAATTTCTTAAACTAAATTCTAAAGAAGAACTAAGTCTTCTAGCTTTATATCTTTATACTATATTTTCTTAGTATTATTCTAGTATTTCTTTTTAGCAGTTTTTATGCAATTAGTATAAGCAACAGCATTCTTAGTAAACTAATTTCTAAAATTTAGCTATGTTGCTTATATAATAAGTAATTATGTATAGTCTTATACTTCTCTAAATAGAAGAGTTTGCTATATAAGTAGTATAAGCTTAATAGGTAGCACTAAGTTCTACTTTGTAACTAGTTAGTATAGTAAGTAACCTATTTATTTTTATATAAAGATCGTGTCTATAAAAAGAACTATTAGCATGTTTTTAATTTAAGGTCCTAGCAGCTTTGTAAAAGTATTTATAATTAGTTTATATTCTTCTTTAATCTCTTTTATAGCTTAAGAATTGTATTTAAGTAATTAAATTTAATTAATTTTGTACATTTTTAATAGATAAAAGACTGCTTTAGTAAAGTTAAGTTTGTTATTAACTATAAGTTTGCGTATTGTGCTCTATCTATATATAATATCTTTATATATAAATTTTGTAATTGTCTTAGACTAGTTGTTTAACAGTACTTTTACTTTTAGCTAGCTACTAAGGTAGTCTTTTACAATTATAAGAAACTTCTTTTTAAAATACTAAAGCATGTATACTACATTAATAGCTACAGTTTTCTAAATAGCAAAACTACAGGTGTTAGTAAGCATATTAACTCTTCTTTTAAAGAATTATAGTTAATAGTTTAGGCAGGTTACTAGTTTCTTTTACACTTGCTTATATATTTCTTTCTACTAGTATTACTACGCAAGTATTAAGTAGACTCTATTAACTCCTTAGTGTCTAATCTAAGTGTGCATATTCTATACTGTAGCTGTTTTTGAATTTATATTATTTACAACTTGTTAGATTATAATATTCTTTAATATTTTCTTAAAGAGTATCCTATCTCGCACAAAGAAGTTTAATACTTACTTTTTTTATGCTTGTAGTTCTTGTAGTTCTATTTCTTTTAAAGTCTTAAAATTAACTAAAAACTAAGTATATTGCTCTAAGTTCTTAGAAAACTTCTAGCAAAGTATTTTAGTTTGCCTTGTTAGCACTAGTGCATTTACATTCCTAATTATATAGTTAATAAACTCTTCTAGGTCTTCTTTAAGTTTAAAAGGCAGCTCTTAATTATTAGCTTTTAGATACCTAGACAATGCATCTACAATAACATTCTTCTTTTCTAGTATATACTTAATGTTAAAATCCTATAAGAGGATAGTTAATATCTATCTATTTATAACTAATCCTAGATTGTTAGTTAATAAATAATTTAATTAAGCAATAAGAGTTGCAGCGTTAGTCTCTATAGTAAAGTAAATACTATAAAAATAAGTTTAAAACTTCTTAAAAGCCTATAGTACAGCTTTGCACTCTAACTTAGTTAAGTGCTATTACTTTTTTTAAGTAGACTATAGTGTGCTTTTAAACTATACTAGGTGTTATTTATTATTTTTCTTTAGTTACTTTATCTAAGCGCCTATACTGTTTTAACTAGTATTAGTTATAAAAAATATTTTGTAGTTTTTAGTATTAGTGTAGTCTAGGTTTGCAAGTGCAGGTATATTATAAATTGCTTATTTTAGCGTATATATTGCTATATCTTATATATCTCCTTATTTAAAAGAAGTGTTGTTTTGTAGGAGTATAAACAGAGGTTTTGCAATCTTAGTAAAGTCTTTTACCTATATATAATAGTAAACGCATATGCTTATAAATAATTGCACTTCCCTTTTATTTTTGCATAGTAGCTAGTTTATAATCTTTTTTACTTTTTTTTAGTTAGAATAATAACCTTAAGGACTAACTTTATAGCCTACTACCTTAAGCCTTTCTATAAGAAAGTAGCACTTCTTTCTTAACATAGTGCTTTTAGCCTATTTAATATTAGCTAGTACTTAATCTAGTTATATAATATACTTAAGAACATAACGTTGCACTTTTAGCATTAATTCTTTTCTACTATAGTTATTTCTAAAACTTCTATATGTAATGTTGTTAATAAAGAGCATTGTATTAGGCTAGTAGTCTCTTAGAATCTTTATTATAACTTGTTAAAATGCTGTTACTAAGTTAGTAGCACTTATAACTATTATGTATAATTGTATAAGTCTTATAAGTGTTTAGAATGCTGTTATATCTCTGCTTTCTAGATGTAGTATAATCTAGTTGTATTCTAAGAACAAGTCTATAAGTAAGATAATTTTATATTCTGTAAATTTCTTAGAAAACCTATCTACTATTAGTAGTTAGTTTATATTTTATATTATAACTACATTTATTTTTTGTGCATTGCTAATTTGTTAAACGCCTTTAATTTTCTTTAGTATTAAGTGCTATAAATTATAATACTAACTATTATATTATTCCTACGTTCCTTAGTTTAGGCGGGCATTAACTATATCTACTACCTATAATTTTAATACTTTTAGGATAGTAAAGCCTCGCACTTGCTAAGCTTTATATAGTATTATTTATATTTTGTATAGTAGGCATATATTAAGATAGATTCTTTCTAATTTCTTAAATTGCTATAAGAGAGCTCCTTCTCTGTTATAGAGTATATGCAGGAATATCTTCTTTTTCTTAAGGTAGAGATAATCTTCTACATGCAGTTTATTAATTTGTATTTTAGTAAGTCTTATCTCTTAGAAAAAAGTAGTATATCTTAGTTTAAATAGATAATTATATAGTTTAATATTAGAATTGCGGACGCTTTTTTAAAGAAGCTGTTATTTTTTTGCTTTTTTTTTTAGTTTTCTTGTCTAAATTCTATTAGTATTTCCTACTTAAGAATATTAATAAGTTAAACTTTCTTGTCTATAGTTTTGTATATAGTGTAGAGATTATATTATTATTAGAAGTTATTAAGTAATTTTTCTTGCAATTATTGTTAGTTAAGCTTATATATAATTAAAAATTTGCTAAAACTATAGTTTTTTATAAGGTCTTTTAATTGTCTAACTGCGTGTGTAAATACCTAGTTTATCTAAACTATTTAATTATGCTTTTTGTTGTTTGTGTATAGCATGTTAAAATTACTAAATCTAACTATAGGATTTAACTATGTAGCTTTCTATACGTACTTTACTACAGCTGCTTGCAGCTTATTATTTATTATATTAGTAACTACGTGTATTTATATATTACCTGCTGTTTCTCTGTCTAAATTATTGTTAGAAGCTTTTTTTCTAATTATCTGCGTAGGGTAACTTAGTAATAAATTAGATATAGAAATACTACGTTTCTAGTACTATTCTTAGAAAGAACTCTGCATGTAATTTGTTTAAACGTGTTGTACTATATTACTATTCTTGCGCACGCATACTAAGGTCCTCTTAAAATTATAAATTTAGTAATATTAGCAATAATCCTAAAAGTAGTTTTAATAGTAACTGTCTTTATTTATATAGGTATATTAAATACTATCCTAACAAATAGATTATAAGTTCTATTAGCTAAGGTAATACTAGAGGATAGCTGCCTAAGTCTCTGCTCTATTATTTTATATAGTATCTTTAATATCTGTGTAGTACTAAGTCTTAGGATATTTATTTGTGCTTTAGTGTTAATTAAGCACTTTAAAGAGTTACTGTTAATAATAACTTAGTATTTTAGTAAGTCTATTTAAGTAAAAACTTATTTATTTCTTTATTAAACTTTGCGTACTTCCTTAGTAGGTATGTTGTCTAACTTATTAATTTAAGAATTACCTTTCTTATATACTTTATATTAAGTTTAAGCGTTTACTTCATTACATTTATTATATTGTAATATAGGCTTACAATTGTTAGTGCAATTAGTAGAGTTTTATTAGTAAGGTATTCTTAGCCTATGTGCTAGTTTAGCTAATTAGTAGTTAGAATAAATTTTAGGTGCACTAAATTACACTTAAATTTTATAATTTCTCTACTAATTATAATGTTAAGCGTTTCTAAACTATCTGCAACGCTAATATTATTATTTAAAAAGTTATATAGTTATTTCTCAATATTGTCTTGTACTATAAGGTTGGATATAGTAACCTCTTGTACTTTCTACTTAAGTAAGGTAGTTGTAATACAGTTTAGCTAACTCTATATTATTTTTTTTAGCTTAAAATTAGAAAGCGCATTTATAAACTTTATAGCTTTTTTTTGCGTTCTTGCTATAAGTGCTTTAGATTAGCTAACATGTTGTCCTCCTGTTAAGACGGCTGCGGCGGCCTAATAATTAAAAATAGTGTATTATAAGGCTAACTTATAAAAAGTATTTTACTTTATATTTTTTTTATTAAAACTGTATATTTATAGGCTGCAAGTTAAGGATTAAAGTATTATCTTAAATTATTTAATTACTTTCTTAAGTACTTATATTTTTACTTAGCCTTTTTTGTTTCTTTATTTCTCTATCCTAGACACAGTTAATATTCTAGTAAAGAGAAAGACTTTTTCTTATTAAGCGCGTAGCAGTATTCGTTTTAGAAAAGTTATGTAAAGCGTTTTATCTACCCTCTATTATAATATTAGCAGCATTAATATTATTAAGCCTATTAATATATTTGTTTGTAGTAGAGTTGTATAGCTGTTCCTCGAACTATTAGAACTGCTAGAGAATATTATTATAGTAACTTTAGTTTATTAAACTAGTTGCTATGTTTGCAGTACTAGAGGCTTTACTTTTATACTTTAATTTTAGTTAAAAGTCTTTACTTGTAAACTTCTTTAGTATTACACTAAAGGTAGGTTAACTAAGTACATTGTTAGTAATGTTGTAGAATTTTTAGATTTTTGCCTTTAACTATAATAAAACTTAAGTTAATAAAGGCTGTTTTAAGATTTTGCCTAGACGTTTATGTAGTAGCCTAAAGTAGTAAGTTCTTTTTTTAGCTGCAGTATTCTAGTTAAAACTAACTTATCCTATTTATTTTAGGGCGTAGTATAGCTTATAATTCTTTAGCATGTATTTTACTATATTATATATATAATAGAGAGTATTTATTTTTATATTATTTAAGTATGTAGTACTTATTTTGTTTAATAGCTTTTATTTTGCATTAGTAATAAAGGAACTATTATTTTTTTTATTTAAGAGTTTAGTATTTATTACTTATGTAATAAAGTACGCGTAGTTAGTAGATTTCTCTAAAAGTTTTTTAGTTATAGAGTAAGCTATAAGCATATTAATAGTAAATAATTTAAGCTTTAAGTTGCTTAAAAACTTAATAAAGTCCTCTATTTTTAAGTTAACTTCTACTAGTGTACTTGTTTTTTTATATGCTTTGCTAATTTTAACTGCTACCTTTCTTACTTTCTCTAGAGTAAATGTCACACGCTAGTTAGATAATATAATTTAGTGTATTTTTGCATTTACGCCCCCTTGCTCTAACTAATAAATCTTATTTAGGCTAGTTATTTTCTTGTAGTAGGATTTAAGAAAAAATTAAATTAAATCTAGTTTGTATATATTCTAATTATTACTATTAAGAGTAGTAAGTATATAATACATAACTGCCTTTTTATCTAATTTTAGTAAACTTTAAAAAAAGAAATTGCTTTCCTCTTTTTAAAGAATTTGCTTGTTCTTAATGCATATATCTATAATAGAAGTAAAATAAATATAGTACTTTACTAGCCTTAGCTAGTTTTATACACATTTATAGATATAAGCTTAAAAGTAAAAGCGTTTACTTATTTTAATAGTAGTATTTTTATCTTTCTACTACTCTTTTATATTTATTTATAACTTAAACTAATCTCTCTCTATATATCTAGGTAAACGTTTTAAGATATAAGAAAGTAATTAATCTTTATTAAAGAAATAGTTTAGTAGAATAAAGACTTATATAGCATTAAAAATACTTTTATTATTAGCTTGTCTATTAAAGTCTTCTAGGAATTTAGTAACATCTTTTTTAGTAAAGACTAAGATACTATGTCTTAGTTAAACTATAGACAATACTAAGTTATGCATAGATATAGCTATAGTATTAATAACTAAGCTTAAGAGTGTTAATAGTAACTTAGAACTAGTAGTTATAAGCCTAGTAGAAGGAAGTGTTTTACCTTTCTATTCTTAACTTTACTTTTAATTTTTTTTTAACATCTATAGTACTGTAGAACTTTTAGGAGTTCTTTATTTAAATAGTTAATAGTAGTTAGTTATTAATATAGTAGACAAAATTTAGTTTTTAAAAAAAATAAGCTATTTGTTCTTAAAATTTTTATAGTAAGTACTTAATTAGAAGTAGTTAAATAAATCCTTGCCTCTTTAGTACCTTAAATTTTGCTTAGTAGGCTCTAATTTATACTTATGCTATCTCTATTATTAGTAAAGTCTTTATTTTGCTAGACAAATACTTTGAATTAGCGTTTTAGACATATTTAGTTACAAGCTTCTAGTCTTATTTTCATTTTTACTAAATAAAACCTTTACTTTTTATTATTAATATATATAAGCCTGTCTTTATTTTGCTAGATAAGTTACTACCTTTATTTTACTAAGTAGACTTTAGATTAGCGTTTTAATATATGTAAAACTACCTTTATTCTGCTAAATAGTTTACTACCTTTATTTTACTAAATAAACTTTAAATTAGTATTTAATAATGCATTTTATAGTTGTACTAGTAAAGTTTATTACTATTTTTTGTTGTTAAAGCTAGCTTAGGTAACAAAGTCTTTAACATAGTCTATAATAGGGGATAGTACTAACCCTCTAAAAGTATATCTAGTAGTAATTTTAAAGATTCTAGTTTCTTTAGAGTTTCTCTATATTTTAGTCTTATATAAGATTATCATTTTATTCTTGTAATAATTATGCACTAGTTTCTTTATATACTAAATAGTAAAGTATATTCCTATAGGCTTTGCTATTTATATAGGTGTTAGAGTGTATAAAAATATACTGCTACAAGGGCAAGAGATTACTAGTAGCTAGATTATACAAGAACAAGGTTAGCAAGATAATAATCTTATTATAAGTTAGGTGTAAAGACTATTAGTAGAAGAAGATGCCCATTCTATAGTACATTGCAGGAGCTGAGTTGTGGAGTAAACGAATGCTAAATGGTGCCCCTTTCCGTGGGATACTGAATAAGTCATATACCTTAGGATTAGGTGGTTGAGCACTGACCTAGTGTGCAGTCGGGTATCACCCTGTGCACCGGCACATTAGCAGGAATTCTAATCTAACTTTATTATTTCTAAGCTTTCTACTAGCAGGTATTACTTAGCAAAGCAAGATAAAGATTTACTAAGCTACTAATATTAACTCTCTAAACTTGATCTCTACTTTATCTTAACTTAGATAAAATTATTAGTATTATAAAGTTTTAACTATAGGCTAAGGAATTTTAGCATATAGAAAGTATTATTACTAACGCTTATGTATAGCTGTTTAAGAATCCTTAAGTTAAGAATATTATTATTAAAACTTTTAAGATGTATTGCTTCTGTCTATAATATATAGACAAAAAAATAAACTTTAAGTAGCTTTGCAATATATACTACTTAATTATTTAATAAGCTGTACATACTAACCTTATATATTAGCTATAATACGTAGTACTCTATAAAGAGTACACTGTAATCTTTTACTTTTACTAAGCTAAGTACACTATAAAGAGCAATTAAACTTACTTTAAGTATATTAACCTTAACCTTAAGCATGCTGCAGCAGAAGGCCTTAGTGCTAAAATAATTTAACGCAGTGTCTTGTTTAATAATAAAGATCAAAATAACTATATAAAGATACTACGATAATTTTATAAGTATATGCTAGAATATCTATAATAGCATAAAGACGCAGGTATTAAATTACTAAACAGCCTTATTAAAAAATAAAAAGATAAGACTAACTAGATAGAAGACGTAGAGAAGGTAGGTTTTGACTTTAAATAAGTAAAGTAAAGTTATATAGAAAGATAGATTTTAATTTTATTACTTTTTTTACTTAATCAATGTATTAGGCTAACTACTTATAATTGCTGTACTATTCTCCTCTAGTCTGTTCTAGTTCGCGATAGTATAGTAAAGGTGCCTGCTTTAAAAACTTCTAAAGAGGTTTACAAAGCATACTTAGTTCTTACTACTATCTTTTCTAAATCTTCTAGTTATCTTAAAAAGTTTAAAGGGATTAACTAGCTGTTTTTTATAGATATTTATTTTAATTATAAGTCCTAGATCTAAAAGGCTCTTGTAAAATAGGCTAAGTATGAGAATTTTCTAGTCTGCAAGAAACATAATAACATGCTATAAAACACTTATAAGGAATAAACTAAAAACTATATTAAAAATTATCGCGACTACGGCCTACACTAAATTATTAATTTATAGCCTATAGTACAATTGTTAGAGAAGAACGCTTTCTGTATGAACTGAGTTTAGGGTTTTCTTTACTAATTCTACTTTACTTACTATAGATAAAACTATTCTTATATAATAAAGGACTACAATAAGTAGAATGCTAATTTCTTTTAAGCTAATTCTTTCTAATACTTCTAAAAAGAGCTTAGCCTAAAGGCTAATAAGCGCTAAGTCTTCTAAGAAAGCAAGAAACCTGTTATATACTTTTTTACTTAGCGCTTTTCTTATAATTATTCCTACTTAATTATAGTCATTTTAGATAACCTCTAAGTACTTTTAACTTTTACTAGGCAGCTATATTAAAGCGGTCTTTAATTAATATTTAAGACCTAAGCTCTTACTACTACTACTACTACTGCATCTGTACCTAGACTAAGCACTTTAACTACTACTACTTAAAAACCTTATTAAAGTAGACGTTTAAAGAAGTAAAGAATAGTAATAAAGTAAAGATGTGCCCCTGTTAAGTGTGTGGTAGCTAAGCCGCTAAGCTTACAGAATCTAGGTTCTCTCTAGACACCGAGATTCTGTAGCTACTACATAGATATAAGATCTATTAACACTAGGCGGTGACCTAGGTAATTACATTATGTTTCCTCTATTTTATTTCCTTTGTTCTACTAGTTTTCTTCCCTTTTGCTATCCGCAGAGTATAGAGCTTAATAAGGCTAAGCTTATAAAAAGGGGAGATTTATGCTAGTGCATAGGGTAGTACCCTACTACACACTAAGTTAGAGTTTAACTACGTAATTTTAAGGTATATAGCCTCTTCTGTGTAATACAAAAAGAGGGCATTATTTATTATTAGTTCACTCCACAGCTGAGCTCCTGTACTGTACTATTAAATCGGTATCTTCCTCTACTAATACTCTTTTATACTTAACTTACAATAAGATTATTATCTTACTAACCTTGTTCTTGAATAATCTAGTCTCTAGTGACCTCTTGCCCTTGTAGCAGTATGTCTTCATACACTCTAATACCTTTACACTAGTAATTAAAATTACTAATATATTCTTTGCAACTTAGGCTAGTTAAAAATAAGTAGTTTTGTGCTCTTACTACTACAATAAGATATTTAATAATTTTCCTAGTTTAACATAAGAAGTGCTAAGGTAGAACTTAATCTTTTATTAAGTAAGTCTATATATCTGTTCTTTTTCTCTTATGTTAAATCTCTAACTTAAATTTAGAAAAGCTCCTAAAAGGCGACAGAGGAGCAGGCCTTTAAAACTATTTAAAACTTTTTATTTTTTTGGAAAAACAATTTAAGGCTAGTAAGTTATATGCCTCTTTAGCGCTGTTATGTCAATTAAAAAGTTAGAAAACTATTAGTAATATGTATACTTGTCTTAGAGATCTAATGTAGTATCTTAATTAGCTATTTAGCACTCTTTTATTATAAATAATAATAACAACTATACCTTATAAACTATAAGCATTTAAGTTAAATTAAAAATAGCTACAAGGTTTAATAGAAACTCTTACTTAGCTAATATTTTTAATTAGTACTTGCTTAGTTTTGCCTTACTCTTGTCTACAGTGTTACACAGGGTGGGTCTACACTTATTTAGGCTTAGTCTGTACTAAGGCGAGGCTAATATATGCGGTAGTCTGTAAGGTATTATAAGAGTAATTTTAAGTAGAAAAGAGTTATTAATATTAACTAAAGCTAAGCAATACTAATTCTATAAAGAATAAAATTACTAGTTAACAATCTATGTAAAAGATATCCTATTTAAGTTAACTATAATAAGTATAATAATAAGATCTAACACATTTTTATACCTATTGCCTTTGTCTTGTGCTATTACTGCTATCTCTTAGGTATTGCCTTCTGTAGGATAGTTGTAATAGCGGCCATCCCTTATCCTTATAACATCTCTCCCTTGGCGGGATAGTCCTTTTTGGCGGGATAGTTGTCACGTGATTAGCGCCTTGCGCGGATTATTGCTTCCTGGCGTAGTGGCTGGTTAACCTTCAACCCTCGCCCGTACGTTAAGGAGAGAATCCTTCTTGTTACTTATAACATACAGCAGCTTATACTATTACAGGCTACTTTATAGTACAACTTTCTACGTCCTTATTATAATTGTTAGACATTAACTCTAAGAAATTAAAAAGACAGTTATATTTAAGCTAGATATATTGGACTTGCAGCTTCTAGTTTTTATTTAAAAAGCCTTTAGCGTCCTTAAACTGCTTTAGCATCTCTATAATAACCTTAAAATAGTGCTACTTGATAGAAGAGCTTTACAGACGCTTAAGGTCGCAATAGTTAATCTCTTAACTATTATTGTAAGAAACAACAATAATAGCATAAGTACTTCTTTTTATTATGATTTTTTGTACTAGCTACTTATTAATATATTTAAGAGCTTAAGCGTGCGCTTGTATATGTTATATATTAATTGCTTATACTGCTGTAAGAACACGTTAATAGCAATGCAAATAGCTTAGATCTAGAAAGTAGTTAGAAAATAATAACTTAATATTGTAAGAGTACTAATACCTTGCAAAGTAAGTTTAAAAAGAATATCTCCTATTTAATTTTTTCAATATGTTGCCTCTATAAGACATCCTTAGGCCTAATCTCAACATTATTACCTAGCTAGAGATATTAAATAATAGCTTAAACTACTAAGTAGATAATTTAAAGTAGGCATAAGATAGCATTTTCTAAGTTGCTCTAGCTATTATCTTTGTCTGCTAGTGTTAATTAAATTGTCCAACTAAGTACTATATAATTGCTAGCATAGTCTAAAATAATAGCTAGAAAGCAAGACCTAGTATTAGTTTCTAAAAGTATAAGTAGTACCTCTGCAGCTATAGAAATTCTAGTGTGTCGTCCTTATATTAGTATAAAATTTAGGAGTTTCTCTTAAGATTACTATTTTTATGTTATATAGTACTCCTTAACTGCAAGATAGCTAAGATTATTTACTATAGACTATGCATCTAGTGCAATTAAAATTTTAGTTCTAAAGCCTAAGCTATTTAGAAAAAAAGCTTTTGCTTTATTGAACTAGTTCTAAAATGTTATTCTAAAAATTTATAACAGGTGATTATCGCAGTATTAGGCCTTAGAAGTTAGAGAAAGCGCGTAAATAGTAGCTGCTTGATAGTTAAGAATAGTGAATTGCTGTTAATTACTACTTGCACGAGCTTTTTCTTAAAAGCTTTTAAAGTATATTCTAGTATTACAGCAGATTTACTACTTTATTAAAGTTAAGTATATAAGGAATTTAGCGTGCGTAGACTGTTGTAAAATAGAGTTTAAAACGTTTTATAAATAAAATTATTAATATAGTTCATAAGGTGTTTAGTCTTTACTTTAGTTAGCTTAAGGTGTTGCAAAATTATTTTGCAATTTAAACAGAATATATAAAAGCAGCTAGTTTTAACATATACAGCTTCTCTAAACTTTAGCTAAACTCTACTAGTTTAGGTAGCAGAGTTCTATTAGAGAGAATTGCTATCTTAATTTAAGCCTAGCCAGTTGTACTCTACTACCTTTGCAAAGTAGATAAAATCTTTTCTTCTCTTTTCTTCTCTATAACTTCTTAAAATTAATATATTAATAAATTTATTTTTTTTATTCTTTTTTCCCTAAACTACTTAGTTTCTGCTTAGTGTAAACTTGTGAAAGGTCTGTAAGAGATTGTAGACTTGCTTAGCTATAATAAAGTGTACGTAAACAGTGTTATGCTTAAAAATATAATTAACAGCTGTAATAGATTATTTGCATTTACTAATATATAGGGTACAAATGTCTGCTCTACAACTTTAATACTATGCAGGCTATATGTCTTTAGTAAACACTTTTACAATTTAATTAAAATTAACTTATCACTTGAATAACGTACTATTTTAGGTACTTTGTAACTAAATTTTATAAATTTAATATACGTTATTACAAAAGCACTATAGGTTTTAACTTATAAAACGTTTTTTATATTCTTGAAGTTGTGTTAATTAGCTGTAATAAGCGCTAACTAATGCTAGTAAATTAGCGTAAGAATACTACTGTAATTAATCTAAGAGCCTTTAAAGTACCTAGAATTGCTAAAACTTATATTTTTATTCTTATTTTTATTCTTAACTTTAGCTTGTTGTTCCTGCTACTACTCTTTAATCTTATACTTATCTTTTTATTAATTATAGTACGTTTTAATATTAGAATTACTGTTAATCTTTTCTTTGTATCTATTACTATTGTGTCCCTTAATATATAGCTTGTCGCTGCATAAAAAAGTATTTCTACTAAGTCTTAAAGACTTGTACACTAGAAGAGGCTTGAATAGTCTATACTAGTTAGTACGTATTGTAACGGCGCAGGCAAGACTTACGGATCAGTAACGGCAGAAGGGATCACGGCAAGGCATATGGCAGTGCGTTGTGATCCACAAAAGAGCCTTAATTTAAATAAGACACCTATAGGCCTTGTACGAAAGGATATTAAAAATCTATAGAGCAACTATAGGTCCCGGGCTGTCTTTATACTTGCGATCTAGGCTAGGACTAGAGTAGGTCCAATATAGATACGATCTAGAGGCACGTGAGGATAAGAGAGTTGTAACGTGTTTGTTACACTACCCCCCCTCCTAGTAGTTAGCTAGTTCTATAGCTATGCATCTTTTTTAATATGTTTGTTGTTTGTTTGTTAACTTTATAACATCTTTTTGTTGTTGTTGTAGACTTCTAATAGGCAGTCACCGCAACTACGACCTAGAGTAGCGTTGGACTGGCCTTAAGCGTTTGACACACACACACACACACACACACACACACTATGCCGCTGCGCTACCCCTTAGGGGCTTTACTAGAGGCGTATTACCTTATTTGTTTATAGTTAGTGCGCGCCTTTGTGCAGGGCGTTTTTAAAGTTAAACATTAGTTTAACTCTAAGACGTCTAAAAAATGCGCTTATTGCGCATAGTAAAAGGAGAAGTGCTCTCTTATAAGTTTAATATATCTTGCCTCTTTAAACTTAAGGTTAACTTAGGTAAGTGCTAAAGTACGTTAAGAAGGAGTTTTTTAAACTCTTTACTACTATAAACCTCCTTGCTGCTGCGGAGTATAAGAAGAATCTAGCAGAGGACTGCCTCTCTGCTAAAGAGCAGGTGCAGGCGGCGGCTCTTGTCCTAGCTAAGAAGGTCTAGGTAACAAGGAGCTAGGAGAAGGAGCTGTCTATAGCTTTAATTTTAGTTTTAACTTACTAGGTCCTCCTAGAGATCTAGGACGCTGTCTATTTATTAAATAGCTAGGTTGCCTTTTTAGAGGCCTTTGCCCGCTAAGGCGGAACTAGCAGTAGTGGTCTAGTTTCTCCGCCAAGGGAGGAGGACGATGAGCAGCGCCTCTAGAGGGAGGCAGGGGAGGAGGAGGAGAGCAGTAAGCTCTCCTCCAACTCCTCCTCCTTTTATAGGGAGGAGGAGAGATCCTCCCTAGATCTTTAAGTAAGGGTAGGGGGGTTAGGGAAGAGGGGGGGGCAGAGGTAGTTTAGGGGTGGCCTAGTTGTTTTACTAGATACCTATTAAAAGAAAATTGTTTCTTTTTTCTATATATTGTTGTCTTGCAGTAAAGTTATATCCTCTTTTCTTTACTTCTAGGCGTTAATTTACTTTGTTAAAGACTTTAGAGGACCTAGACGTGTAGGGTTTCTTTTATAGAAGGCTTTAAGTTTATAAGAAGTCTTTATAAAATTTAAGGCTAGATACTAAGTTAGGTCTAAGTTATGTCTAACCTAGCTAACATAGTATTTTAACTTTAAGTAATATGCTTTGCTAGCAAGAATCTTGTTAACTTCCTATTCTTTTACGCCTTAAATTAGAGTAAGAGCTAGCCTTAAAGCTTTTTGTTTTAGAAGTAGATTCTAAGGATTTTTGCATAATAGTTTAAGTACAAAGACGTTGTATATCTAAAATTTCTCTAGTAACTTAAAGTAGTATAAGTAGCTAACTTTCTTAAGAACTTTAAAGAAGCTTTCTTATTTAGCTAATAGTTTCTAGCTTAGGTAATTAGTTGCTAGGTTTTTTATGTCTAGGAAAACTCTATCTCTTATATCTTAATTAATTAGGCAGTAGTAACAATTTACTATAGTTTGTATTTAATCTTAAGCTTTCTTTAAGAAGGTTTATACTGTTTTCTAAGTGTTATGTATTTAAGTAGCTATAGCTAGCGCGTCCTTGTAGGTTATCTTGTTAGTTAAAGTAAGGATATTAGCTAGCTGCTTCTAGTCTTAGCTCTGTCTAGGATTAAATCTGTAAAGAATTTAATACAGGGACATGCTTAGAGCAGAATAGAGTAAAGAAATTTGTGCTCTATTAATTAAAGGTAGTAGTCTACTCTAGTTGTCTTAGTAGTAGGATACAAATAGCTAAAGCCTCTAGTTAATATATTTATTTATAATTTTTGTCTAACTGTTAGTCTCTTTGTAGTAAGCTGTTAATAGTTTAACCTTAACGCCTAAGATTTAACAGAACTTAGACTAGAAACTAGATATAAACTAAAGTTCTTAATTAAAGATAATAGTGTTAAGTGTGTAGCTAAATTAGTACACCTATTAAATAAATAATTTAGCTATAACTCTTGCGTTAATTGTCTTATAATAAAGGATAGAAATAGCCTATTTAGATAAACAATTAATTATAACTATAATTTAATTGTAACTAGCTTTATTTAAGAGAAATTCTTTAAAGTTAATATATAAGTGTTGCATTAAATAATTAGGAATTAGTAGGGGGTAAATTATTCTAGAGATTTAAGTCTGTCTTAGATATGCCTTATAATAGCTAATGCAGTTCTATATATACCTTTTGTAGGTAGCTTTTATACCTTTCTAGTAATATTTTAAGGCAATTAGCTAATAAGTTTTAGTAGCGCTAGAGTAAGCTAAAAAAACTTAGTTATATGCCTTTTAGATTATCTATGTGTAGAGTATAAAGTTAGGTAGTACGTAAAGTTAGCTTAAGTATAAAAGTAATTTATTTTTAATCTAGTACTTATTTAGTAATAAGTTACACTCTTTTTTAAACGCAGTGCAGTTTGTTTACAAAATAGATTTAATTAATTTTAGCAAATTTAGAGTTATAGGCTTTAGGGTAGCTTCTACTACACGCAGAGACAAATTCTAAGCGTAGAGTTAGGCAATATAAGTAAGAGTGAGGTTAAAGTTAATTTAGTTGTTAAGTTAGTGCAGTCTAAGTAGAACCCGCGAATAATTATTAGTTTTAGCAGACTTTAGGTTTCTTATATCCTGCTCGCGTTGCAAAAGGATATTTATATAGGTATTATCTTTTCTAGGTGTGTATTAGATGTAGAAAAAAAATAGGGCAAGTTCCTTAGCCTAACATACTTGTCTAGCGTTTAGGACCTTTGTAGTTATAAAGTACTTAAGTAAATAATAGTCTAAATACACGTTAATTCTAGAGTAGGCTAATGCTAGTTTAGCTTGCTACTTACTAAACGTGTTAATAATAGTAAAAAGTTTCTTGTTATAAATTTCCTAATTTAGTTTAGACTTAGATAGGACCTTACTAAAGAACGCTACTAGACTCTATTTCTTATCTAGTTGTTTCTAAGAAAGTACGCCTGCTACAGCACTATTAGATACATTAGTCTCTACCTTAGTATTGTATTTAGGGTGATAGTGGCATAAGGTAAAGATTTCTAGTAATACAGCTTTTAACTTTTTAAAGGCTTTCTTACAATTTAAATCTTATATAAATGCCTTTAAAGGACTCTAGAGTGTAAAAAGCAGTTTGTAACTTATAAGTATTTTAGTACAAATTGCTAGTAGAACCCTATAAACCTAAAGAACGATTTTACACCTATAATAGTTGTAGGTTAGACTTAATTGTTAAGGGGTTCTACCTTTTTAAGATTTACTTCTAGCCCTTAGTTTGTTAAGATATAGCCTAGGTACCTCGTCTTTGTAATATAGAATTTGCTCTTCTTAATATTAACTTAGAAGCCTACTTGCTGTAATCTTTCTAGTACCTTTTGTACGTAGAGAACATGCTCTGCCTCTAATTTAGAGTAGACAAGGATGTTGTCTAAGTAGACTATATAGAAGTTATTTAGATACTTATTTAACACATTGTTTATGTAACGTTAATAGGTAGTAGGGCTGTTGTATAATCTAAATAGCAATACCTTAAATTTATACGTTCTGTATTAGGTCTAAAAAGTAGTATACTTTTTAAAGTCTAGGTCTATTCTAATCTTGTTAAAAGCCGCGCGTATATCTAACTTAGTAAAGAACTAAGCTTTATATATATAAGCTAACAGCTTATTAATACGCAGGATTAGATATAAGTCTTTTTAAGTAATAGCGTTAAGTTTACAATAATTAATATAAATCTAAATATCTCTATTAGGCTTTTAAATATAGAGGATAGGGGAGGCAAAAGGGCAATTGCTAGAATTAATATGTCCTTTCTTAAGGTTATCTATTACAAACGTCTTAGTAGCTTTAAGTTCTTTAGTGCTCTGCTTGTACAGAGGGCTAAACTAATTTAGTAGTAGTTTAGTAAGAATAATTTTGTAGTTGTAAAAATAATGTTTAGGCAGTTAGTTAACTGTAGTTTTACTAAACACGTCTTAGTACAAATTGTAGATAGATAGAAGTTAGTCCTAAATTAGTTTAGTGTTATTAGAATTATTAGGTTTTATACAGTCTTTTAATAAATAATTAATCTTGTAAATACTTGTTGTAAAGAACTTGTTCTTTTTCTATTTTATTAAGTAGTAGAAGGCGTTAGCTAATATAATAGCAATGCGGGGGGTAGGATTTAATTAGATAGGATTTAGTTTAAGAGTAGTAACTTTAAAAGTAAAATAAGTCTTTAAGAGCTAAAGAAGGCCGCAGATTTTTTGTATTAAACACGTTGTAGAGCTTTGCCTTTTTTAGTATTTATCTTTTTCTTAAAGCGCGTTTTTACGCTAGATATCCTCCTTAGCAACCTTATTGCTAGTAGATTCCTTTAACTGCATAAAGATAGGGGGGGCAGAATTATACGTAGCAGGATATTTTGTAGGCTACACAATTTAGTTCTAAACTGTGTCTAGCAATATGTTAAATTGCTAGAGCTATTTAATTCTAATAATACAATCTTGCGTACTTAAATCTATAATAACAAAAAGACAGTTAAGAATCTTTCTACTATTAATTTAAATGTGTAAACAGATATATTTATCTACTTTAGTCTAGATCTAGTCCTAGAATCTTTTTATAGAGACTTTAAAAGGGAGTTTTTAAATAAGAACCTAAAGTAATTAAGAAAAAGTATAAGCAATAAAAAAATTTAAGAATATAAAACCTTAGGCTCTAGTATTAATTAATAATTATAGCTAGGCACCGTAACCCTTTAAATAAAGGATAGTAGAAACTTAGAAATACTTTTTTCTAAACAAGTTTAATAAGTTAATATTAGCAAGATTATACTTATGCAAGCCTAGGCTAGAGCTTTGTCCTAAGCGTCTTTGTTTCCCTCTTATTCCTAGTCCAAGTAGGGTTCTGCAGCTTCTAAGTATTCTTCTTGTTTAATCTTAATTTTTTTTACTTAAAGGGTAGTATAATTGCTTATAAAGTAACTAGGCTTCCTGCACTTAAAACAAGTATCTAATAAAGGCTTATTATTAGGAGTAGAGGTCTTAGACAAAAATCTAGGCGTGCTTAAAGTAGCGTAAGCAGAAGTTAAAGTTAAATTAGATAGAAAGCTAGTGTAAGAAGGCCGCAGGCTTTAATATTATTAAAGGCAAAGCTTTTTTAGTGCTACTAAAGTAAACATTAGTTTGTTATCTGTATTTAGTCTAATAGGAGAATTGCGTTTTTCTATATTAAATGCAGTAAGGTGTTGTACTATCTTGTTAAATAATTTATTCTATAGGTATTTAAAACTTAAATTTAGGGCGCGCAAGGCAAGGGTAATTTTCTCCTATAAGTAGAAAGACTACTTTAACTTAGAAATAGACTTTTTAATAGCAGTACTAATAAACCTCGCCTTAAAAGCTAGAAATGTTTCTTTCTTATTTATAACTAGGCAGTAGAAAGCTGCACAGCTTTTTGCCTGTTTATTGCTAAATACAAAATATAATTTAAGTAAAGCAATTATTTTTTCTGCATTTTTAAACTGTTCTAAAACTAAATTAGCTAAGTACTATAGTTTAAGGTATTCTTTTGCAATGCTAGTAGTATGTCCCTATACAAGAGCTATATAGGCGCGCTTAGTCTAGTAGTAATCTAAGTTAATCTCTAATTAGTCTTCTATTAAGGCCTGCTATTAACAGAACGTAGGGTTAGTTCTATTGTTAAAATTTTTAATAGTAAGTATGCGCTTTATAAACTTAATGCGTAGCATCTTAAGAGTAGCAGAAATATGCTGTGTTAATTAGCTTAACAGTATATCTGCTTTTGTTAGCGGTGTTTTAGTAGATAGTACGGCCGTGTCTTTAGACAGCGTAACTTCCTATGTTAATCGCGTAACTTGCGCATTTAAGCAGTTAATTTTGTCTTTATAGAGTACAACTAGATCTTCTTCTAAATCTGCTTCTTCTTCCTCCTTAACTTTATCTTCTTTAACAACTAGTTGCTTACTAGTTACTTTATCTTGTAGAAATTGTAGACAGGCTCTAAAGAGGGTCTAGGGTAGTTTTAGTTAGCTATTAGCAATTAATTCTAATACTAATAGGTTGTTAGTAGTCTCTGTATTTCTACCTTAGCGCACTCTACGCAACTTTTCTAAAGTAATTTACCTTGTTGTTAAGGTTAAAAGTTCTAAACCTAAAGGCTTTAGTTAGTAGGAGATCTAAGAAATCTCACCTAAGGTGTTGTTAGACTTAACAGTGTAAAGCTTCTAGTTCGTATCTAGAGAGGCTTGGGCTTAGGCGTAGTCTAAACGAACAGCTGCAATATTGTTTTAAATGCTGTTACTAGCTAAGACAAGATTTTTAATATAATATAATAGCGCAGGCAAGACTTACGGATTAGAAACAGCAGAAGAGATTATAGCAAGGCATATAGGAGTGCGTTGTGATCTACAAAAGAGCCTTAATTTAAATAAGACACCTATAGGCCTTGTACAAAAGGATATTAAAAATCTACAGAGCAACTATAGGTCCTGGGCTGTCTTTATACTTGCGATCTGGGCTAGGACTGGAGTAGGTCCAATACAGATACGATCTGGAGGCACGTGAGGATAAGAGAGTTGTAACGTGTTCGTTACACGTATACGTAGTTAAAGAATATATCAAAAATTACTTCTAATTCATGTTAGTAGTAATAGCTAACTACTTTAAACTAATATCTTTAATAAAGTCTTGCTATTTCTCTTTAGCTTCTTTACTTTTAAAAGTATTTGCGCAAAGCTTTGCTATTTTATTATTCTAAGTAAGATATATAATTTTTTAAAAACGTTACTAAAGCTATAAATTTAAATATGTGTGTAGTTTTAAATGCTATTATTTTAGCTCTCTATTGCCTGTGCCGCCTTATTTAGAACACTTGCATACTGCTATACATATATTTTATAGTATGCGTTTTTTTTATAGTTTTAATTAAAGGTTGTTTCTAGATACTTACTTATGTATATATAAGCACAACTCTGTGACAATTGACTATAATAACTTATTACTCTTCTAGGCGTTATATTAATTTTAGGTAAACACTTTTTATGCTGCCTTTATTAGTTCTTTACGCGGTTCTACATTTCTATTGTTGTATTATTCTATGCCGTCTATTTATTTTTAATTAGTATATAGTAGCGTGATTAGCTGTATATACGTTTCTTAGGGCTGTTACCTTAAAATTAAGTTAAGCTATATTACTTCTTTAAGCAATAGCTTAAGAACTAATACTTAACAATTTCTTTATTAGTACTTTTAAATTTGCAAAGCAATCTTTTTTTAAACTACGTTAGCCGCGTTAGGCATGTATATTATTAATTTTATCTTCTTTCTATTTATAACATTTAATAAATTAGTATACGCTATGATTAATTGCTGTAGTAGATACCTCTGTAAGCTTCTTATACTTATTGCGTTTAAAAACTAGTAGTACTAAAACTAGATTGCGTAGAACTAGACCTTTAAAACTAGCGCTTAGTTTATTTTTAATAATTGTTATAGCAATTAATGTAATAATTAACTGTAAAAGTTTGTTCTAGTAATAGTATTTATATAGTAAATATAGATTTAAAAGTATTACTATATTATAGCCAGTGTAGTCTATGCGCCCCTAGTAAAGTTAACTTAAGATTTAATTCTTTTTATATTTATACTTATCTAAAAAACTAACTAGCTTTTAATAATACACTTTACTATGTCGCATTATAACAGCAATTTTTTACATCTAATTACGCACCCTATTACTATAATAAAAAGAAAATAATTCTAGATGCGTACTACAAACTTTAACAACTTTATAACTATAATAATAGCGTGTACTAATTAAAATGTGTAAGCTTTAACTAGTAGTAAGGCGCTTAGAGAAAGTTTATATATTAAGGCTAGTTAAAAGGCGCTTATAAGACTTTGAAAGTGTAGAGATCTAAAAAAAAATTAATTAAAGCTAAGTAGTAAGTTATAATAGTTTATTACTTTACTTAAATACTAATAGCGTATAGCTTTAAAGCTAAATAAGATCAAAAAGTAGTAAAAGTTAGCTAAACTATTATTGTATATATTCCTGTTTAGCTATCTTGTTTATAAAATTGCGTATACCTATTACTTTAATTTAGGCTTATAGATACAGGCTATTTTTGCTTTTTTAAGAATTAGGTCAAGCGTTCCTAGTTAGCTACTTTAAGGTATTTTAACTACTCTTGTTGTTTTTATTTTATATATTATTTATTAAATACAAAGTGTAACCTTAATACTGTTTATTCTAAGACAGTTGCTATTAAAGCTAATAATTTAAAGATAGCTATTAAATACTATAAAAAGTTTAGCACTAACTTTACGTTCTACTAGCCTTCTACAACAAATTAGATAGTAAGTAGTTAAGGTTTTTTCTTTATATAATAATATAAATAGGCTTTTTTAATACCTTTTATACTCCAATAACTAACTTTCTTTACAACTACAACCTAACTACATACCTCTCTCTATAACCTAACTATAACCTAACTACAACTTATAGTCTATGCGCTATAACTTAATTACAACTATAACTACGCGTCTATGCAACTTAAACACAACCTACGTCTATGCAACTATAACTTAACTACAATCTACTTTTAGCCTAAGAAAATTAGATTATAGTTAAGTTAGGTTGTAGTCTAACGTAAGCTAACCTAACTACGACCTAACCTTAAACTATTTCCTAGCGTAAGATTTTCTGTTAGGCCTAGCATTATTAATATAATATAGTTCTAGCTACCTAATATAAAGTTTACAATTTTAAAATACGTTAATTTCTAAAACTAAGTTCTAAAAAAGAACTAAGTCTTTTAGCTTTATATCCTTTTGTTGTATCTCTTTAGTATCGTTCTTGTACTACTTCTCAGCTACTCTTACATAATTAATATAAGCAATAGTATTTTTAGCAAACTAATTACTAACATCTATTTATATTACTTATATAGTAACTAGTTATGTATAGTTTTTTTCTTTTTTTAATAAAAGTATTTAAGATATACGAAATTTTTATTTTTAAGGTAATAAAGGTGGTGGATGTTGTTGTAGTTATAATAGGTTTTCTAAAAAAGTAAAAAGCAGCTGCCCTCTTCTAATTAGTCGCAAAAGTCAAAAAAAGATTGTGTGTAGTTAACAAAATTCAAACGGTAAGTGGATGAGGTCCACGCGCTAGGCGCTTAGAGCAGAAAAGCTTAGACTACTAAGCAAAATCAGGGTTAAAAAATTTGCTGTAGGTACTAGAAAACAACACTAATTGAAACGTGTTTAAGGGCGATTGCTAGCCTATAGCTAGCAACAAGATTGCGATAGAGGCGGAGGAGATGGAGGAGATATACGTAGTATAAGCTAAATAAAAACTACTAAGTTCTACTTTATAACTAGTTAGTATAGTAAGTAACCTATCTGCTCCTATATAGAGATTCTATCCACAACAAGAGCTATAGGCAAGTTCTTAACCTATATTCTAAGTAGCTTCACAAGAGCATTTATATTTACTTTATACTTTTTTTTTTGTATTGCTCAAAAATTGTACCTTAAAAATCTAACCTAGTTAATTTTGTACATCTCTAAGAGATACAAGGCTACTTTAGTCAAATCAAGTTCTTTATTAATTATAACTCTATTCGCTGCGCTCTATTAATATATAATATTTTTCTTATATTAACTCTATAATAGTTTTTAACTAGTTATTTAACAACGCTTTTGCTTTAAGCTAACTACTAAAGTACTAATGTAGACGGCGTAACGCCTAGGACAGCGTAACGCCTAATTTAAACACTAAAATTACTACTACACCTAAGGCTATAGAGCTTTACACAATAGCTACTATTATAAGATTTTTTGGTAGTAAGATCTAGAGAGCTTAAATAATATATATAGCTATAGAAATAAAGTTAGAGTTCTAATCGCGCGCCCTATACGCGAGGTAAACGCTAGTTAAGCTATAACACTACCTTAAGGCTTCCCACTACTTGTAAAGCTTGCAATAGGCTTCTTTTTTTAAGTAGCCTTTTTAAGAGCCTTAAGGCTGCTTCTTTTACTCTTTAAAGAAGTTTTTATAAATTATTAAAGTTGTTTTACAGCCCTGCAAGTAGCTGCCCTAAAGGCCTATTTAGTAGCTCTCTTAGCCTTCTCCTTCTCTTTTACTAATTAAGCTGCAGCCCTTGCCTATTGCCTTATTTCTTTCTCTTTCCTCTTTGCCTACCTTATTTCATAACAGTGCCTGTTTATCTTAGCTTTTTAGTATTATACCTGCTCCTTCATACGCTCTTAGAGCTGCTAGTAATTACGTGCCTTTTTTACCTTCCTTAAAGGCTAGACTATAGCTCTACCTTAGTACTCCTTAATCTTCTAAAGTAGGAGAGACTTCTCTTGTGTTCTACGCGTCTTTTTATTAATTAGAGCCTTGCGTAGGTCCTTAACTTTATGCTTAAAGAGGGTCTTTTAAGTTAGAATTTAGTAATAAACCTAGCTTAGCCTTTAAGCTTGTTTACTACCTTAATGTTTTACTACTTTACGTAGTAGGCGTATAACTTTCCTCTAATTTAAGGCACTTAAGTCTAAAGACTTACTATTGCTTAAAGAGCTCTTAATACTCAACCTTTTTAATATAACTTTAAAATTAAAAAGTAAAAGGCTTGTAACCTTAAAGGCTTTTAAAATTGTTATTTTCTTAAAAAAGGTTTACTAGGCTTAGTAGAAAAAGTAAAACAAATCCCTCTTACTTATTAAAGTAAGACCCTAGTTCCTCTCTAGCAATCTAGATATCTTAGCCTAGTTAGCTAATAAGAGAGGCTTAAATAGAGTAATATTCAGAGACTACAGCATTTAAATCAAATGAAAAGAATAAACTATAAAAAAAATCTTGTTCTAATTACAGTACTTAATAAAATTTATAGTAAAGTAAGATTTATAGCTATCCAGAATAAGTAATTAATAGAAAGATTAAGCCTTTACTTTACTATTGTAATTAAACACCTATTTAAGCTACGCAAGACAAATATTGTTATTTATCTAGCTAGAAATTAATAAATTAATTTAAACCTAATAAGTTCTAAGATAAATAGCTTATAACTAAGTATCTTGTGGTAATTCTAAGGTTAAACAATATATAAGGGTGGGCGCTAAGTAAAATCTATTAGCATAGATGTAGGCTAGAAGTATTATCTACTCTTGCAAGCTATCTCAAATAGTACTTTTTTTTTCCTACTTATATAAAGGCTTATTAAAGATCTTCTTTAATTTTCTACAATACTAAGAAGGAAGCCCTTCTTATTAATACTATATATATAACGCGCTTTAATATATTACTAATTAATTTTCTTATCTAAGAAATTAAAGTATAAGCTATACTTCTCTATAGAATTAGCTTTGTAGTATTTGTTATTTATGCCTGTTATTTATCTTAAAATAGGCATATGAGGGTACTAGTAGACAAAGCAATTAACTTAGTATATTCTAACTTTTTTCTTATAATTTATAAGGTGAAATTTTGTATTATAGCTTATGTAGGTAGAAGGCCTTGCCTAGTAAGCTATTTAATATACTGTAGGAGCTCTAGCTACTGTTGTAAGTAGAGAGCCTGTTAATTCGAAGCCTTAAGGCTATGTAAGGTTAATACACCTTTAAGTCTATAAGCAAGGGTTGTAAGCTTAATACTATATTCTTTTCTAATTTACGCGTATATAAGTTTCTTTTCTACATTTAGTAATTCTATAGCTGCAAGCGCAGCCTTAATTAAGCTTATATTAGTAGTGTTAAGCGTTGTTAAAGAAATAGTATTGTATAGGCAAATTAGGCGTTACGCTGTCCTAGGCGTTACGCTGTCTACTTTAGTAGATTGTTGCTATTACTATAGACTGTATTCTAAAAAATTAAAGTATGTATACTAAATTACAGCGACAGTCTCTTAAATAGCAAGACTATAAGTATTAGTACGTGTAAAAAATAAGGAGCTAGTACTAATAGTTTAAGAGAACTTAATAGTTAATTCTATCTTTCTACTAGCGTTTAAGACACATTATATATGTAAAAGAAATATTATAGTTTATAAAAATAGTTCTAAAGCTAAGGGAAATGCTTTAAAGCATAGTAAGTATTTTATAAAGCTTCGATATAAGTGTCTAAGCTTAGCGTAAAGTTTTTAAGCTTCAGCGTAAAAGCTTTAAAGCTTAGCACTTAGCGCTATGCGCGCTGCGTAGGCTTTAACGCTTATGCCTAGAGCTTCATAGCTAGAGCCTTGTAGCTAAGGCGCATAGCTAATATATACAATACACCTTTTAGGTAACTAAAACTTTAGTTAGCTATATAGAGCTCTATATAGTTATAGCGCGTTCTGTAACGTACTACACACGTATAGCTTAGCGCAAGGCGCTAAAATAATTATTAATCTTTCAAACTTTCTAGGCTTAGTATCTAATTTTTCTATAGCTACTATAAGTATGACTTATTAACTTATTTAAATCTTTTAAAAGCAATACTAATTACTTTTATAAGTACTATTATACTTTTATAGAGCTTATTAAGCTGCTATGCGCTACTTTATACTTATATGCAGCTTTTAGCTCTATTTCAGTAATTTGTTTATTTAGTTACTATCTTTATATAAAAGTTAAAACTATACAAAGCTACTACTACTAGCGCTGCTACTTACGCCTCTACGCATGCCGCCGCCGCCGCGCTGCCTTTACTCTTACCTGCGCTTTTACCCTTACCGCTACTGTTACTACTCTTACTAGTAGCGTAGCTACTTTTTAAACACGCTTTTTATACTAGGTTAACTAGTACCACTTTAAGTATAGCACTAGCCTGCACGTCTAAAGGGGGTATAAGTAAAGTTAAAACCCTAGTTAAGACTACCTGCAGGGGTAAGAACTTAGTAGTAACTTTTAGGCGCTAAAGCAAATCTAGTATATATTGCAACGTGCCCTATCTTAAGTACGTTAAAAGCACTTTATTTAGCAGCTCTAATAGAGCTTATTAAAATAAGGCCTCTAGCTTTAGAACGCGCTACTAGTGGTACTTTCATAAGAAGACTTACAAAGTTTTATAAGTATTTTCTTTTTAAATTTTAAGCTTTTACTAACAATTAAAGCCTTTAAATTGCTATTTTTTCTGCTAAAAAGCTTCTTGCTAAGCTCTAAAAAAATAAAACAAGCTTCTTAAAGTGCTGTAGCATTTACTTTAATAAGTATTTAGCAACTATCCTGCACAATGATCAGTAGTTCACTGATCATATATACCTTTTGGTTGTTTTGGCGTAGTGGTGCAGGGCTGCGTTCTAACAGCAAGTCTAATAGCTAGCATCTTAGCTGTTAGTAGATACTTAATTTAAAACAAGTCTTTAGCGTGCTCTAAGCAGAGCTGTATGTTCTATTTATTAATATAATAGAGCTTAGTAGTTATCTATTTTTACTTTCTAACAAGTAGGCGTATAGTTTATTAGTTGTTACAAAAGATTTCTTAGGCTTCTAAAACTATAAGCTTAAGCTCTTTGAATAGTCTCTTAAGCGCTATAAAAAAATTTGCTATATACCCTAATATAAGGAGCTTAGCTTCTATAGTTAAGGTTGTTATTATAGCATAATAAGCTGCTTTCTCAACAATTTAACCTTCAAAAAGTATAATAATGTAGGCTTAAGTAGATAAATAAGTTTTAATTATTTATAAAAGACGCGTCTCTATAAATAGTAAGCTTTTTATAATCATTATTATTGCTATATATTATTCTCTTATATTTTGTATAGTAAAAGTATTATATAAAGTAATCTATAGCCTTTATATAAGCTACTAAAAGGTTAATAAAAAAGAAAAAGAGCTTAAAAACTATATAGGCAGCGTTGGGACGCAGTATAAAATCTATATATAGCGTACTGCTAATGCTCTCAGTAAGCCTTAATTTCAAGCTGTAGAGCCTTTCTTAAATTTTTAACCAGCTTTTTTGAATGTAAAAAAGTTTCAAAAAATATAATTCAAGCGTTTAAATTAAACTTTTCAGTAACTTTATTAATATAAGTGTTGTATAGTAGTAGTATTATACGCTTTTTACAATTTTTTACAATCTTTATCTTTAAAAACTAGCTTACTTCTTTTTTATTTTTAACCTTATAGATGTCGTAAATAGATTTAAGAAGCTTATAAGCTCTAGTTTAGTATTTTTAATAATATATAAAGAGTATAATATCTACATAGAATATGAGAAGAAGCGCGCAGTCCTTAGTAAAGAAAAAGCATAGCTTTTTAGCTAAGGCCTATAAGCTAAGCTTCTTTAGTGTGCTTAAGAACTTATTATACTATAATAAAAGTAAATCTTTTAAGCTGTACAAGGCTTTCTTAAGCTTAATATACTTGCTTAAGTACTTATAACTGTCTAGTAGGTTGCATAGAACTATTGTGTTATTACTAATATTAGCGTTAAGAAACGCACTTACTACGTTAAGCTACTATATTTTTATATTAAATTCAGCTGCAATTACAATTATAAGCCTAAAGAATTACGTAGCTAGTGTTACTACGTATATTAAGCATAGTAAGTTCTTTACTTAAACGTCTTTTCTTACTATAAAATATGCTTTATACTTAAGAAAGTAGCAGTTTTAATTAAGCTTATAAGTAAATACCTATTCAAGAGAGAGAGGCTGAAAGTCCTCTAGAATCTTCTCTTCTATCTAGGTGCCTTTTAAAAGTAAAGTCCTAATCTTCTTTTAGCTAACCTATCTAAAACAAAGTCGTATATTAGTAGTTATAAAAGTTTTTTTCTTTATTTAGAAGCTTTAAGAGATTGTTGAAGTATATTTAAAATAAATTAACTTTTCTAAGAGCTACTGCTATTACAGCATAAACTATAATTAGCTCTTTATTAGAATTCTAAAATTAAGGAAGTAGTGCCTTAAGCTTAAAAGCTTTTAAAAAGTTATATAATAGGTAGTATATACCTACAACCTTAACGTTAAAACTATATTAGTTTTTATTTTTTAGCCTTAAGAAACTCCTTATAAAAGGTCTTTTTACTTTTTTTTTATAAAGTTTCTTTGCTAGAAGATTTTAAGAAACTTTAGTTAGTATTATAAAATTCTTAGCACCGTGCTAAGTATTTTTAAAAGCAAATTTTACTTTTTTTTAAGACTGTAAGAGTCTTTACACAGTTATTCAGCTTAATTTACTAGTAGTTTGCAATTTTTAAGAGCTAAGCAGATTATTACCACTACTTATAGCCTTTTAAGCTAAGGTGCTCTACTTTAGTACTTACGCTCTTAGTAAAAAAGGCGCTAGCGTTACTTTAGGCGTTAGTAGCTAATTTAAAAGACTTTTCTACTTTATATAAATTTCCTAAGAAGGATTAGCCTAACTTTTTTTATATACCTTTAGCGTACTGCCTATTAAAGACTATTATAAGCCTTTTATAGTTTTTATTACTAGATAATTACTTGTTAGCTATAAGACCTCCTGTGTTCTTACTTCCGTTTAACAAATACTAGTAAGCTGCTTAAGTACTTTCTTAGCTTAACTAATTTTATTTTTATTAAAAGTATTTACTATAAGTACTGCGTCTTGCCTAGGCAGCTTGTAAGCTTGTTTTTAGTAGGATAGCATTTTATTAAATATAATATTACGTATTGTAATAACTTAGTTAAGCGCTAGGACTTATTTTTAATATATGTTAGAAGCTTTCTAGTCTAATAAGTAGCTAATATAGTCTTTAGGAAAATTCTTAAAGCTCTTCTTATATTGCTTAACTGCTTTATCCTTATTTAAGAAATAGGCGCGGCAGCTGTAAGCATACATACTACTCTAATCTAGTTTTATATTAGCCGTAAGGCTTTTAAGAGGCTTAGGCTTATAGTACTTAAAGTACTTCTTACTTTTTTACTTAAGAAGCTTATTTAGTAAGCGTAAGCTATGTGCGTAAAACAGACTTACATTATAGAGCTATGCTATAGCTTTAAAAATTTCTAGCTAAAGTTTTTTAAGCAAGGTTACACTCGCTCTTATCTTGATTACCTTTATTATTAGCTCCTAGCCCGCTTAGATAGCAGCTCTATTTAGTATACATATATTAATTAGGAAAAGTTTAATAGTAATACTGTGCTCTTTACAATATATTAAGTATTGTAACGTCTTTCTCTAAAAGAGTATTAATAGATTATTATTTTATGCAACTTTAACTATCTAGAGCTTATAACAAGCTTTAAGAAGAGCTTGAAAATTATAAAAAGCTTTTATAATTTCTAAAATAGATTTCACTTGCAAGATGTACACATAAAGCTTGCTACTAAAGGTGTTTTTTATTACTTATATTAATTGCTTTTTTAAACAGCTTGAAGGCATGTTATATAGATTTTATAAGACCTTCTAGTAGAGTTAAGAAAAAGGCTTCTTTAGTTGTCTTAAGATAACCTATATTTTATAAATTAAAGTATAATGCTTACACTCAACACATACTATTTCTTTAATTTTCCACTTTAAGCTGCGTTAACAAGTACTTCTAACGCCTTAAGGCCTAGGTTCTTTACTTAAGTATACTAAAAGTTTTCTAAGTTACTTTTTAGATAAGTTACTTATAAGCATTTTACTAAAGGTATTATATTTATAATAAGCTTAAAAAAATTGAAAGCTTATATTTAAGAAATAAAAAGTTATAACAGCATTTAAGCCTTACTAGTACAAGATTTCTACCTAGTATGCCTTTGTAGATTGTATTGTCTAAGCCTAAGTACTAGACTCTTTTCTATATAGGCGAGCTTCTAAGATAATATTAAGATAAAAACCTTTAATAACTGCTATACTTATAAGCGTAAAGTCTTGAGTTTTATTACGATATATTTCATTTTGAACTTATTATAAGATATAAATTTTTTAGTCGCTAATAAAGAAAGCTTAAGTGCCTACTTCTACTATTTTTACTTCACTAGCAGGTACGAAAGAGTTTAGTATAAGTAGGTCCCTGCTATTTACTAAGTATAACGCAGCTTTACTATTTAGTATAATATTTCGTTATAGTATATAAGCGTTAAAATTACTAGTATAGTATAAACTTAGGCTATTATTTTCTTCAAAAAGCGCTAGATTCATTAGGAATACAATTATACTACCTAAAAGGCTTTAATTTGCTTTTTTTTTAAAAAAGCTTATAATTAGCTTTAATTAGCTCTTTACAAAAATTCTTATACTAGTTAGTACACAAGTAGTCTTAAATCTTCCTAGCCCTCTCTTTATTAATTTTATAGTTAGCTTTTAAGCAGGCTTTAATTACTGCTAGAGGTACATAGCACTTTACTAGCTCTTATAAATGCGTTTCTTTAGTACTATTTTTATAGGGGCACTTGTAACTGCGTTTTTAGCCTACGCCTTTAGCACTTTATCTTAGTATACAAGGCTTTAAGCTTTTTAATACAGTATAAGCTTTTAAAAACTTAGCTAAGCTTAGTAAGCTAATTAAGCGCTAGTAGAGTATCTTTAAAAATACTTGCCTTATTTGGTTTAAATTAAAATAATCTTTTCTAAGTATTTGTTGCTATTAGTAAAGCGTTTTTATAGTACTAGCCTAGTTAGGAGCGTATTTAGCTCTTATAGCGTCTAGAAATTTTTTGCCTTTTAGCTTTTAGTTAGCTTATCTACTACTTATTATACTAAGCTTATAGTTCTATAATACTAAGCTTTACCTTTTTAAGGCTTGCGCAGTACTTTTAACAGGTTACTATTTAGTCAACTATGTTTATTAGTGCTAGTTTAAGCTTTACTAACTAAATAAGCTTTTTAAGAGTTAAGCTTAGTCTATTAGTAAGTCTTATTATATTTAAAGCTAGTAACTGCTTATTAATAGTTACGTAAACCTAGTCTTATATATATTGTAGAGTGCGCGCGTTTACAGCCTAGTCTATATACCTTGCTTAATGTTTATCAAGCTTTCGATTATATGCTTTAAGCTTTTCTTTAAAGAAGTCCTTTATAGGCACTAAAGGCCTTAAAGGCAGCCTTATTAATAAATTATTAGTCATAATAGCCTTTAAGTTTATATATTTCTAGACTTCTTTAGATTTACTATTAAACTTTAGCTAAGTATACTAGTAAGTCTAGCTTGCGTAGCTTAAAAAGCGCGCAGAGTTAGAAATTTACAGAAAGTTACTTGCTATAGCAGTACATGCAATTAGTTAGTAAGCTAAAAAGTATTTTCAAACAAATTAGAAAGTCTAAACTACTACTAGCATACTTTAAGTTGCGTAGAGAGAATTTAAATTGCAATTCAAAGCGCTAGGCTTATAACTATAGAAAATAAAAAGCTATTAACAGTAGTTTAATAAGACTAGATAGTTAATTTTATCTTTTTACTAGCGTCTAAGACGCTTTATATATATAAAGAAGATATTATAGTCTATAAAGACAGTTATAAAGCTTAGAGAAATGCCTTTAAGCACAGCAAGTATTCTATAAAGCTTAGATGCAAGTATTTAAGCTTAGCATAAAGTCTTTAAGACTTAGCGTAAAAGCTTTAAGGCTTAGCGCTTAGCGCTGCGCACGCTACGCAGGCTTTAACGCTTGTGCCTAGAGCCTTATAGCTAGAGCCTTATAGCTAAGGCGCCTAGCTAATATATATAATAGTAAGCATATTAACTTTTCTTTTAAAGAACTTTAGTTAATTATCTAAACATGTTGTTGGTTTTTTCTTACTTATATATGCTTTATTACTAATATTACTACATAAGTATAGAGTATACTATGTTAACTTCTTTATATTTAATCTAGGTGTAGATATTCTATACTACAGCTGGTTTTAAATTCATATTATCTAGAACTAATAAGATTATAAGATTTCTAGATGTTTTATTAAAAAGTATACTATCTTGCATAATAAAGTAAATTACTTACATTTTCTATACTTATAGTTCTCGCAGTCCTATTCTTTTAGAAGTCTTAAAATTAACTAAAAACTAAGTATATAACTTAAATCTCTTAGAGAACTCCTCATAGAGTCTTCTAGCTTGTAATGCTCGACTTAGTGTATTTATAATTCTTATTCTATAGTTAATAAACTCCTCTAGGTCCTCCTAAGGTGCTAAAAGTAATTTTTAATTATTAGCTTTTAAATACCTTAGTAGGGCATTTGCAACAATATTTTCTTTCTTATTATATATTTAATATCAAAGTTCTATAGTAAAGTAGTAAATATTTACCTACTTGTAACTAATTCTAAAATACTAACTTATTAAAAGTTTACTTAAGTGATAACACTTGTAGTGTTAGTTTCTATAGTTAAGTAAATACTATAAAAATAACTTTAAAACTTCTTAAAGGCCTAAAGGTAAGGTTAATGTTCTAACTTTCTAAAATACTATAGCTTTTTTTATACTAACTATATTGTACTTTTAAATTGTACTAAGTATTATTTATTATTTTTTTAAGTCGCTCTATACAAGCTTCTACACTATCCTAACTAATTTTAGTTGTTAGGAATATTTTGTAGCCTTTAGTGTTAGTGTACTAGGTTTTTAAGTGTAGGTATATTTTACATAGCCTATTTTAGCATATATATTGCTATATTTTAAGTATTTCTCTATTAAAAGAAATAACGTCTTGCAAAAGTATAAATAGATGTTTAGTAATTTAAGTAAAGTTTATTACTTACATGTAATAATAGACGTATATACTTATACAGTGGGGTGACAGAAAAAATGAAATTAAAAAAATTATGGTTTTAAGAACTTTATATTTCAGTAATTAGAAGGGCTATATTAAAAGGATTTAGTGATTTGGAAAGCCCAGAACCTCATCTTCAAGAAAGATTGCTTAATAAGCTGCTTAGTTAGCAATATTGCGTCTGTAATCTCGCTTAAAATATGTTGAAAAAAAAGGCAAAAATAGATTTTAGCATATCTTTCTTGTAAACGTATAAAAAGGGCTAAAAAATGAATAAGTTTAATTAGCTTACGTAAGCAGGATGTGAGCAAATTTCAGAGTAATGTTTCTTTTTTCCTTATAGTTTAATAAAAGGAAAAAAATAGGGGTTACTTACGTAAGCACTAATTGCCTCTTAACTTAATAAAAATATAGTATATTTACTCCTTTTGTTTATCCTAACTTTTTATCTTTACATTATCTCCTCTATGGCGTGCAATCTCTCTTAATTTAAACAATGTGGAGAACAAGGAGCTATTAGCTAGCGCGCGCTTAGCGCGTAAGCTAACAGGCGCCTAGGCTTAGGCCTAAGGAGGCCTTAGGCCTTAAGGTTAGTACGTTATAAATGCAACACACCTTTTAAGTAACTAAGACCTTAGTTACTTGTGTAGAACTTTATATAGTCTTAGCGCACTACACAACGCGTTATGCACGTACAGCTTAGCATAAAGCGCAATAACAATAATAATAAATTTTTAAGCTTCTTAGGCTTAGTATTTAACACTACTATAGCTGCTATAAGTATTACCTAGAAACTTGCCTAAATTTTTTAAAAGTAATACTAATTACTTCTATAAGTGTTACTATACTTTTATATAGCTTTTTAGGCTACTACGCGCTACTCTATACTTCTACGCAGCTTTTAGCTTTGTTTTAGCACATTTTTTATTTAGTTACTAACTTTATATAAAAGTTAAAATTACAAAAAGCTGCTACTACTTACACTACTGCCTATGCTGCCGCGCGCGTGCTGCTGCTGTTGCCTTTACTTGTGCTCTTACTGCTGCTGCTGTTGCTGCTTACTTTAGTAGCGCAGCTGCTCCTAAAACGCGCTTTTTATGTAAAGTTAACTAATACTGCTTTAAGTATAGTACTAGCCTATACGTTTAAAGAGCATGTAAGCAAGGTTAAAACCCTAGTTAAGACTACCTATAGGGGTAAAACCCTAGTAGTAACTTTTAGGCGCTAAGGCAAACTTAGTGCGTATTACAACGTGCCCTATTTTAGGTGCGTTAAGAGCGCTTTATTTAGTAGCTTTAATAAAGCTTGTTAGAATAAGGCCTTAAGCTTTAAGACACGCTACTAGTAGTACTCTAATAAAAAGACCTATAAAGTCCTATACATGTTTTTTTCTTAAATTTTAAGCTTTTACTAATAATTAAAGTTCTTAAATTGCTGTTTTTTTAGCTAAAAAGCTTTTTGCTAAGCTTTAGAAAGATGCGCTGTTATAAGCTCTTTTTTTATTTTTTTTTAAGTTTTTTATACTAATAAATTGTAAAGTAAGTAGGCTAAAAAGCTTATAAGCTACTGTCTGCGTCCTTCTAAAGAAAGCAGCTAAGAAGAAGAAGTCTAGAGAGGGCCTTAAGAGTAAAGTAGAGAAGGAGGAGAAAGGTTAGAATAACTAAGAGGAGCTTACTAGCTCTTCTAACAGTCTCTTTACGCGTTATCTGCGCGCTAAGAAGCTGTTAGATAAGCTAGTTAACTTTTTAGTTACCTAAAAACCTATTAAAAGGGAGTTGTTTTCCTAGAATTTTATAAGTTCTTTAGGGGTAGAGGGCTAATCTACCCTAACAATTAAATATTTTTTTTTTATACTTTTTTTTTCTTGTAATCTTTTGTAAGACACGCGTTTTATATTAATAAGCTTTTTAAAGTGCTTAAGCTTTTGTTTTAATAAGTACTTAGTAAGTTTATTAGCTAGTATCTTAGCTATTAGTAAATATTTAATTTAAAATAAGCTTTTAGCGTGCTTTTAGCAGAGCTACATATTTTATATATTAATATAGTAGAGCTTAGTAGTTATTCTTTCTTACTCTCTAACAACTAGGTATATAGTTTATTAGTTGTTATAAAAAATTTTTAAGGCTTTTAAAACTATAAGCTTAAGTTCTTTAAATAGTCTCTTAAGTGCTATAAATTTTTTTACTACATACTTTAATGCAAGAAGCTTAGCTTCTGTAGTGAAAGTTGTTACTATAGCTTAATAAGCTACTTTTTAAACAATTAGTTCTCTAAAAAGTATAATAATGTAGCTTTAAGAGAATTAATAAGTTTCTAAATTATTTGCAAAAAACGCGTCTTTATAAATTATAAGTTTCTTACTATTATTATTACTGTATATAATCTCCTTATGCCTTGTGTAGTAGAAGTATTATATAAGATAATTTATAGCCTTTATGTAAGCTTCTAAAAGATTAGTTAGAAAGTAAGAAAGCTTAGAAACTGCGTAGGTAGCGTTAGGACGTAGTATAATAGCTATATACAACGCGCTGCCTATGCGCTTTTAGTAGGCCTTAATTTAAAGCTTTAGGGCCTTTCTAGGATTTTTAACTAGCTCTTCTAAAGGTAAAAGAGTCTTTAGAAACTTACTAAAGGCGTTTAAATTAAATCTTTTTATAACTTTGTTAATATAAGTGTTGTGTAGTAGTAATATTGTGCGCTTCTTATAATTTTTTACAATTTTTATTCCTAAAAACTAGCTTGCCTTTTTTTTTTTCTTAACTTTATAAATGTTTTTAATTAATTTAAGGAGCTTGTAGGCTCTTGTTTAGTAAGATTAGTAATTTATAAGAAGAATATTATCTATATAAATTATTAAGAGAAGCGCGCAGTCCTTAGTATAGAAAAGACAAAGCTTCTTAGCTAAGGCCTATAGGCTAAACTTTTTTAGAGTGTTTAAGAACTTATTATACTATAATAATAGTAAGTTTTATAAGCTGTATAGGGCTCTTTTAAGCTTAATATACTTTTCTAGGCACTTGTAACTATCTAGTAAGTTATATAAGACTATTGTTTTTTTACTAATATTAGCGTTAAAAAACGCGCTTACTATGTTAAGCTGCTAAATTTCTATATTAAATTTAGCTATAATTGCTATTATAAGTCTAAAAGATTGCGCGGCTAGTGTTGCTGTGTATGTTTAGTATAGTAAGTTTTTTGCTTATAAGTCTTTTTTTACTATAAGACGTGCTTTGTATTTAAAAAAGTAGCTATTCTTATTAAGCTTATAGGTAAATACCTATTTAAAAGGAAGAGGCTTAAAGTCCTTTAAAGTCTCTTTTTCTATCTAGGTGCCTTTTAAAAGTAGAGTATTAATCTCTTTTTAAGTAGCCTATTTAAATAAAGTTCTATATTAGTAGTTTTAGAGGTTCTTTTATTTATTTAAAAGCTTTAGGAGATTGTTAAAGTAAGTTTAAAGTTAATTATTTTTTTTAAAAGCTGCTGCTATTACAGCATAGACTGTAATTAGCTTTTAATTTTTCTAAGGCTAATAAAGTAGTGCCTTAAGCTTAGGTACTTTTAAGGAGTTATAAAGTAGATAGTATACGCCTACACCTTCTACGTTAGAACTATATTAGTTCTTGTTCTTTAGCCTTAAATAGCTTTTTGCAAGAGGTCTCTACACTTTTTTTTTATAAAGTTTTTTTACTAGAGGATTCTAAAGGACTCTAGCTAGTGCTATAGAATTCTTAGCACTATACTAGGCCTTTTTAGAAGTGTTTCTTGCTCTTTTTAGAGACTGTAAGAGTCTCTACGTGTTTATTAAGCTTAATTTACTAGTTGTTTACAATTTTTAAGAGCTAAGCAGCTTATTGCTACTACTTATAGCTTTTTTAGCTAAGGTGCCTTACCTTAGTATTTGCGCTCTTAGAGAAGAAGGCGCTAGTGTTGCCTTAGGCGTTAGGAGCTATTTTAAAGGACTTTTTTGCCCTGCACAAATTTCTTAAAAAGCGTTAGCTTAACATTTTTTATATACTTTTAGCGTACTGCTTATTAAAGACTATAGTAGGCCTTTTATAGTCTTTGTTATTAGCTAATTACTTATTAGCTTTAAGGCCTTTTATATTATTACTACTACTTAACTAAGACTTATAAGTTATTTAAGTATTTCTCTAGCTTTACTAATTTTATTATTATTAATAGTGTATACTATAAGAACTGCGTCTTACTTTAGCAGCTTATAAGCTAGTCTTTTATAGTATAGCGTCTTGTTAAATGTAACGTTGCGCATTATAATAACCTAGTTAAGCGCTAGGACTTATATTTAGTATATATTAGAGGCTCTGTATTTTACTAAGTAACTAATATAGCTTCTAGAAAGAGTCTTAAAGCTCTTTCTATATTACTTAGCTGCTCTATTTTTATTTAAGGGATAGGCGTAGTAGCTACAAGCGTATATACTGCTTTAATTTAGTTTTATATTTGTTGTAAAGCTCTTAAGAGGCTTTAGTTTATAGTACTTAAAGTACCCCTTACTTTATTAATTATGAAGCTTACTTAGTAAGCGTAAACTGTGCGCGTAGAATAGGCTTATATTTTAAAGCTATACTGCAGCCTTAATAATTTCTAGCTAGAGTTTTTTAAGTAGGTTTACGCTTACTTTTATTTTAATTAACTTAGTTATTATTTCTTATCCTACTTGTTTAGCAGCTCTATTTAGTTTATATATATATAGTAGAGATAGCTCTATTGTAATGCTATATTTTTTATACTATGTCTAGTACTACAATATACTTTGCTAAAAGAGCGTTAAAGAATTATTATTTTGTGTAATTTTAACTATTTAAAGCTTATAATAAGCTTTAATAAGAGCTTTAAGATAGTAAAAGGCTCTTATAATTTTTAAGATAAATCTAGCTTGTAAGATATATACATAGAGCTTGCTACTAAAAGCGTCTTTAATAACTTATATTTATTGTTCTTTTAAACAACCTTAAGGCATGTTAAATAGGTTTTATAAGATTTTTTAGTATAGTTTAGAAGAGAGCTCTTTTAGTCTCTTTAAAATAACTTATTTAGTATAAGTTAAAGTATAGTGCTTATATTTTACGCGTGCTATTTTTTTAATTTGTACTCTCTAAGCTATGTTAATAAGTACTTCTAGTGCTTTTAGACTTAGATACCTTACTCTAGCATGCTAAAGGTTTTCTAAGTTGCTCTTTAAATAAGTTTTTTATAAGCTTCTAATAAGAGGCATTATATTTGTAATAAGCTTTAGATAAAAAGATAGAGGCTTGTATTTAAAAAATAAGAGGTTAAAACAACGTTTAAGCTGTGCTAGTATAATATTTTTACTAAGTGTACTCTAGCAAAGTATATTGTTTAGGCTTAAGTACTAAACTTTTTTTTTGTGTAGGCAAGCTTCTAAGATAATATTAAAATAAAAACCTTTAACAACTGCTATATTTATAAGAGTAAAGTTTTTAGTTTTATTACTACGTATTTTATTTAGGACTTAGCGGAGAATGTAAGTCCTTTAACTACTAATAAGGAAGGCCTAAGTGCTTGCCTTTACTGTCTCTACCTCCCTCGCAGGTACAAAGGAGCCTAGTATAAGTAGTTCCTTACTATTTACTAAGTGCAACGCGGCCTTACTATTAAGTATAGTGCTTTCTAATAGTACGTAGGCGTTGTAATTACTAGTATAGTATATACTTAAGCTTTTGTCTTTTTTAAAAAGCGCTAAGTTAATTAATAATGCAATAATACTACTTAAAAAAGCTTTTAACTTATTTTATTTTTTTTAAAGAAGCTTATGTTTTACTTTAACTAGTTTGTCTTTAAGTTCTTTAAACTAGTTAGTGTATAAGCGTTTCTAAATTTTTTTTAGCTTTCTTCTTACTAATATTATGTTAGACTTTAGCGCAGGCTTTAATTACTACTAGAAGTGTATAGTATTTTATAAAATTCTAGTAGTGCTTATATTTTTTATTATCTTTATATAGGCACTTGTAGTTAACTTTCTAAGCTGCGCCTTTATTACTTTAATTTTTATAAGTTTTTAAGTTTCTTAGGGTAGTAAAGGCTCTTTTTATTAATTTAGCTAAGCTTAGTGCGCTAACTAAGTACTAATAGAGTATCTCTAAGAACACTTAACTAGTTTAGTTAAAGTTTAGATAATTCTTTTTAAGCGTCTACTTTTGTTAGTAAAGCATTTTTATTATATAAGCCTAGTTAAGAGCGTATTTAGCTCCTACAGCGTTTAAAAAGTTAAATATAGTAAGCGCGCTGTCTACTTTAAAAATTTTTAGCTTTTTAGCTTTTAGTTAGCTTATTTGCTACTTATTATACTAAGCTTTTAGTTCTATAGTACTAAGTTTTGCTTTTTTAAGGCTTGCTTAGTACTTTTAACCTGTTACTATTTAGTTAATAGCGTTTATTAGTGCTAGTTTAAGCTGTAGTTGTTTAATAAGCTTATTAAGCGTTTAACTAGCACTATTTATAAGTTTAATTATAATTAGAGCTAGTAACTATTTATTAATAGTTGCGTAAACTTAATTTTAAATATACTAAAAGGCGTACACGTTTACAGCCTAGTCTATATACTTTACGTAGTATTTATTAAGTTTTTTATTATAGGCTTTATGTTTTTCTTAGAACAAGTTTTTTATAGGCGCTAAGGGCCTTAAAGGCGGCCTTGTTAATATATTAATAGTTACAATAGCCTCTAGGTTAATATATTTTTAGACTCTTTTAAATTTAGCGTTAAACTTTAGCTAGGTGTACTAGTAAGTCTAGGTTGCGTAGCCTATAAGGCGCGCTAAGTTAGTAATTTAAAAAGAGTTACTTGCTATTGTTTTGCGTGCAATTAGTTAGTAGGTTAAAAGGTGTAAACTAAGTTTTTTAAACAAATTAGAGAGTCTAAACTACTGCTAGCGTACTCTAGGTTGCGTAGGGAGAATCTAAACTGCGATTTAAAGCGCTAGGCTTATAACTATGGAGAACGCGCGCTCAGCGCGTAAGCTGACAGGCGCCTAGGCTTAGGCCTAAGGAGGCCTTGGGCCTTGAGGTTGGTACGTCATAGATGCGACAAACAATAAGTTTATACTTTATATTTACACAACAAATCAATCTCCTCTATTAGTAATATACTAAAAAAGCCTTCTAAAAGTATTAATAATACTCTTTATTAAATAAAACAAAAAAAAAACGTACCCAACAAGGTCGTCCTTCTAAGATCTTAAAAAAAGCAAAAAGAGTGCTTAATAGAGACCTTACAAGAAGCCCTAAAAAGACAATTTAACATCTTTTAGAAGAAAATAGTATAGTTTTTTTAATTAGAAGCGTACAACGCTTTCTAAAAAAAGAGAACTATTCTGTTTATATTTCTTAAAAAAAGACGTTTTTAGACCCTAAAAAAGCTTATAATTATTAAATTTACGCGAAGCAAATACTCAAAAAACATTAAAAATATTTACTTTAATAAAGTTCTATTTTTAGACAAGTCTGCTATTAAGCGTGGGCACAGTGCTAGAACAGAATACTATTAAACAAAGCACAACAATAGAATAGGAAAGAAAATTGTTTCTACAACAAATACAAGTAAGTTCTACAAAACTCTAATTATTAAATTATAAACTATATTATATTTATAATATTTTTGTTATTTAATCCATTTTTAGAATACTTACTAATCTAGTCATAGGTCAAGATATTTCTATTCGTTTAGGGTGCAATTTAGATACGTAGAAGATCTAAACTAGTAGTAATTAAAAGCTCTTTAATTTCTACCCCTTTTAGGAATTTAGACTCTATTAAAAAGATCTTAATTCCTATAGTAAAACCTGCAACAAAAAAAACTAAGTTATGTAGACTTTATTGTTTTATTCAGAGGCTTATTTCTCTTTTTTTAAAATAAAAAGTTAAAGTCTTTTCCTATATATTTAAGCACCTTACTAACTTCTATATAGGCTAGAAGTTTTAGCAGGATAACGCTTAGTTTCATAAAACTCTAGAAGTTTTATCTTAGTTTTCTAGGAATCAGATATTACTTTTTAAGCATCCTACCTATAGTTCTGATCTAAATCCTACAGAAAACGTGTAGGCTTTGCTAAAAAATGCTTTAGCTAAAAGGCCTATTGCTTCTTTAGGTATAAGAAATAATAACAAAAGTATAGCAGCCTTAAAGGCTGCTATAAAGGAGGAATAGGATCAATTACCTCAAAAGGCAATTAAGAATTATATTCTATTATTACTAAGGCGTAATTTGCAATTAAAGAAGCTAAGGGCTGGTACACTAAGTATTAGTACGCTATTGTAGTTATTTATTAAGAAAAAACTAAAAAAAAAAAGCTATCTATTATTACTTAACAGTTAATTTTGCAATTACCTTTAATCTTATACCAGACTAAGATTAGCTTGTGTTTTCTATTAAATGTAAATTATAGCGATTTTTACACATTCAAAAAAAGTTATATTATATTATATTCTTAAGTTTTTGAACTAGTATTTTCACTGCGAAAATTAACAGCAATCATGCTGACTAAGCAACCTACTGAGCAGCCTATCCAAAAGAAGAGGTTCTTGGCTTTTCAAATCACTAACTCTCTCTAGTATAGCCATTGTAGTTACGGAAATAGAAAGCTTTGAAAATAATAACTTTTCGGATTTCTTTTTTTTGTCACCCCTCTGTAAGAATATTAAAGAGCCTATTGCTTTACTACTTGACGTAAGCGCCTAAATACAAAAAGACTACAAGATTGCTTAACGCAAATATAAGGCTTATATAATTAATATTGAGTACAAAAAACATAAATACAATAAGCTAGTTAATAAGTATAAAGTATACACTGCTTAATAAATAAGTAAGGTTGCTAGAATTACAAATATTAAGGACTAGATTAGTAAGACTATACATCTAAACCTGCTGTTAAACGCCTGAATAAGTATAAATACTTAAAACCTTACAAGTCTTTTAGCCTTAGTAAAGATTTTAAAGAAGAATCTTATTTCTACAGATTAGAATACTTAGTATTTAACTAAGGCGTAATATATATCCTACTTAGATAAGGCTTGCTAGTGATAAATAGGCTCTAAGCGTTAGTTTACTAAGTGGCATCGCCTATATTAATAAGCAACAAAATACTTGCTTTTTAAAGTTGTTAGGCTATCAGCTGTTACTAATTCTTTAAACGCTTTAAGCACAAAGATTGCCTTAAAGTAGTTGTGTAAAAAGCGTAATAAGCTATTGTAACTACTAACGCTTAACATAGCTTAATAAACTTTCTATAATCTAGAAATAATTTTTAGTATTTTATTATAGAATTAGTTAATTACTTTCTCAAAAGGAAAAGGACACGCAGTGTTCTCAACTAGATCGAGATTAAAGACAGCTTAATAATTATTAAATAACTTAAAGTTCAATAAAAGTAGGAAGCAATTATATTTATGTCCCTATAAGCTAAGTATAGAATTAAAGAACAAGTACTTTTAGTTACTGCGCAACTGCTTCTAACTTTAAACTGTAGTTATAGAATTAATACTTTCTAATAAGATCCTGATTAAACTATTAAACAAAAATCAAAAGAAGATTATTAAGCAATAGAAAAACAATAGGTAGGCAGCGCTGCGCACCTAGATTAAGAAGGAGGGCTAAAAGGCTAGCACTAATAGATTAGCTGCTAATAAACTAGGTAGAGTGTACTTTAGCTTATTAGTTTTAGCACTGATTAACCTAAAAGACTTAATTAAAGAAATCAGTCTAATGGTGTTTAGTATAGCCTTTACTCTTTAAATGTTGTCTCTTTGTACAATTATAGATAGTAGAGCAGCAGTCTACTTAGTTAACAGTATAGATTATCTAGTACTAGGCACCTATTACAAAGATATTAAGGACAAGACTATTTAGGCAGGCACCTAATCTATTTTAGTTGCTAAAATAAGAAATAGGCTGCTTAAGAACGTTTTGCATAGCAAGGCTAGCCCTAAAATAGCTAATTTCTTACCTACTAACGTTAAGTATGTACTAGGCTTCTACGTTGATTTTGTCTTTAAAGTACAGCTTAAGTAAGTAGGTATTTAGTATTAGTCATATAATTATACTATATGATTTATTATAATTAAGAAAAATATTATTTTAATCAACTTAGAGAGTTACTTTAATTTCTTAATTATTAAAAATAAGCAACTTTCTTTTAATATTGCTTAACTACTGCTAGTAAATGCTGTAGCATACATAATTAAGGAATCCTTAGGTGCACACTAGTAATAAGAATCTATAGTATTAATAGTTAGGACACTTAGGACAACAAGCTATTAAAGCTCTAGTCTACTTAGCGTATGATATTAAAATTACTAGTAAGAAGCTGTTAGAATGAAATTACTACGCAACAGCTTATGCCTTCTAAGTAAGTATACAGCAACTTAGAAAAAATTACTTTTACTTTTATATTAGATTTTATAGAATTTATTTAATTTCCTAACTAATAAACTGCTTAAGAAATAGGCTAACACTACTTAGGCAAGCTTATAATTATAACATTTGGTTAAAAACACTAATTAATATAATGCTTGTAATTAAGACTTTACTGCATGAAGTGAGAGGAAATATTAGTAAAAGATTATAAAAATTAATTAGAATAACAATACTGCTACACTGCCTTGAAGAGGGCAAGTAAGATATAAAGAATAGGCTATAAAGAAAGCGATTGTAATTAAGACGCTATTGCTATATACTTATAAGCATAGAAGCTTAGCAGAGAGAGCTAGCTAAGAGCTAATTACTTTTATTTTTAAGGTGTCAAAGGTGGTGGTTATTATTGTATTCAAAATAGGGTTTCTAGAAAAGTAAAAAGCAGCTACCCTCTACTAATTAGACGCAAAAGTAAAAAAAAAAAGATTGTGTGTAGTTAACAAGATTTAAACAGTAAGTAGATAAAGTCTACGCGCTAAGCGCTTAGAGCAGAAAAGCTTA